>MEJB01000044.1:2665694-2765954 GCA_001752375.1 Rhazya stricta
ATTAGAATCCATTGGCAGCAATGAGTCTCTATCATATATGAAAGTAATGAGACTCTAAATTTCGTATCAAAAATCTAGAGCCCATTGGGATTTTTATGCAATAGTGTTGTTCAAAGATACACCGACCGCAATTAATGAATGTCTATTTAAGGAAATTCAGCAAGTCACACTCTCAACAAAAAAGGTCTGATGTTCAAGATAATAATAATTTAATAAGGTGATAACATCCGAAAATATAAATAGAGAAAATAGACGTGTAATATACTAATTCTTATCTATATGGACAAGAATTAAACACATGTATATATTGAGAACTATAGAGATACCTTAAGGCGCTATAAAAATAACTCCTTAATATGCATAGTCGGTAAGCGCATTTGTGTTGGACGATCGAACAAGTAGCACCCCTCTTTCTTAATCAACAAGTCTTTCGAGGCTTTATATTGAGACAATTGAAGGAGTTCATTTCACAATATAAGTAAGAAGGCCCATCTAACGTAAACGGACTCGGCTAAGTAAACCTCTCATTTCGTTAAGCGTTATAAATGAAGGAAATTGACGCTTTTAATTGCTTCTAATATTTTATGTATGAGATTGTATGTTGATGTGTGTAATTGTGAGGAATGTAAATGTCTTCATATCCTGTAAGCACTTTTATGTTAAATGATATACTATTATGTTTCATATCTTGAACTAATTGTCAAATGCTCATGTTATATAAGGTTGTACGCATTTCAAGTCATGAGGCATGTAGTTTAGAAATTCTCATCACATTTGGCATGAGCCATTTCACACACTTAGAAGGTGAATGGTTTAGGAAATAGAATTTTTAAATGAAAATGTAAAGTTTTGGAAAATGCTAAAGTTTTCGGAAAGAAGTGTAAACTAGCCACATAAAGATGTGAGTGGGGAAATGGGGAGTGGGGGACCGGCGCAACCTACCCTACCCTATTGGAGGGTAAGTAAGCAATGGAATGTTCAACTCCTTCGAGGTGAAAGAATTGGAAAGAAAACTTGTTTTTGAATGTTAACGCTTTACAGTTCTACCGGAGGAATAGAATTGGGTTTCCGACATATAACTATGGCCAGCTGCAGGCCTTCAGTGGCTAGGGCATTACAATCTAGTGGAGCTCACAAATGAAAGGAAATAAAGAATGCTTTACTGTAAGTAAATTCTTGAAGGAAATCTTTGGTAAAGAGAATTTCTAAAGGGGAAATGTCTTGAAGGTTTCTCATTAAGAAAAATGAAATTTTATAAGCTTCATTACATGTAAGGAACATGTTTATACATTCATGCGATGCATGAGGTTTACTTACAGGGCTTTTATAGCTTATTTCTCTTCTCTCATTTGCATTACAGATAATGTGTAGCCAGATGGTGCGATGAGATCGCTTGTGGGCAAACCAAGATACCCTGAAGTTAATTTAAATGAATATTATGGATTAAGATGGTTGTATTAAGTATTATTATTTGGTTTTAATTCATTTGAGCTTCTGTAAATAAGTGTTAGTGAGTAAATGGTGACATTCCCAGGTTAGAATAAAGGTTCCTAATCTGGGGGTGTTACAGTCTGGGCGTCGGGCGTCGAGGCGCCTGGGTGTCGGGCGCCTAGGCACTAGGCGCCTGGCACTGGGTGCTGGGGGCCCACTTGCACCGACACTGGCACCTGGGCGCAAAGCGCCTGGGTGCTTGCTGTTTCTGGAAGCTGGCAAAAAGCCAGCAAGGATTCATTTTTCCTGTGAGTGGTTGACATCGATTGACGATGGTGATCGAATTTAGGTAGAGCAATGACCGGCAAGGAGCTAGCTAGCCGAGCAGTAGAGCACCCGAGCAGCAGCACAACGAGCACGGATTTGGTCAAGGAAAAATAGATCTGGATGGGCTCTGCTATATCGAGCGGCCGAGCATGGTCCTTCCTTCATCCTAGCGAAACTATAGAGCAGAGGAGAAGAAGAAGAAGAATGTGAAGGCAAATCGGCAGAGCGCTTTTTCACAAGCTGCTATGGACTCTGGTTAGACACGGATTGCATGTCTCTGGCTTGCAGCAACCCGCCGCGGCGTAACCAGAAGTGGCGACGAGCAGTAGACGAGGACGGACGAGTAGGCAAATCTGGAAACCAACAGCTTGAGTCGCGCAGATCTGGGCAACTAGTAGCATCACGAACAAGTGGTCAGTGATCTCGACGAGCGAAGAACGGCCAACCTCAGGCACGACGAGAAACTGAGCAGTGGGTCGTGCAGCCAGGCTGTGTCGCAAGGCTTGGATCTGGACGATCTCAAGCACGGCAATAGAGACGACAATCGAGTGATAGCGGATCTGCAAGGAACGGCCGCATGAAGAGGATGAATGGCGATCAACGGGTAGCGGCAGTCCTAGACGATGGCGGTGAGAAGAGAAGAAGAAAGAGGCGGGTAGGGTTTGGGGCGACGCTGTAAGGGTAGGATTTGGGTGGTGGTGGCACAATGAGGAAAAGAAGAAGAAGATTCTAGGGTTTTTCTTCCATTTTTCTATTTTTTCTTTTTTTTAAAACTTGGGCCGTAACCGAAATCCTTCGGCCTTCCCATCCGTAATCAACCCAAATCCATTAAATTAAATTCTATGGGCTTTTCTTTCGATAGAAATCTAGTTTTTTGAATGAAAACAAATAAGCCCAACGAGTCGAGCCTCTAACCAACCAAGGGCCCTAATCGGACAAACACGATAATTTCGTACTTATTAACATACAATTAAAACATTAACCACATAGAAAATTATGCAACCCTAGTTGGAACATAAGTTCACAAGATCAAACAAAAAACCATAAAAGGAATCTTGGATATTACATTTGGATTGTAACAATTGCATACATGTCGTCCCTTCTTTTGTTTCTTGTTTGTTTGTATTTGCAAAAGATTATACAAAATGTGCAATACCCGAAATTTTTCCTTTATTAATTTTTGTTTTGATCGTGTGAAATTGTATGCCAACTAGGATTGAAAATTTTATATGTGATTAATATTTTGAAATCGAACGTTTAATGAGTATGAAAATATTGTGTTTGTTGAATTAGAGTCATCGGTTGGTTAAAGGCTCGACTTGTGGGCCTATTCATTTCTCAGTTGGAAGTTAGAATTTTATCGAAAGGAAGCCCGTTGTATTTAATTTAAGGATTTTAGGTTAATTATGGATGCGAAGGCTCGAAGGGTTTGGGTTACGGCCCAAAATATAAAAATTTTAAAAAAAGAGAAAATATATAAAAAATAAAAAGAAAGAAAGAAAAGAAAAAAAATAAAAACCCTTTCTTCTTCCTCCCGTTAATATCGCCGCCGCCGCCCATTTCTAGAAAACCCTACTGCCAATCACCACCTTCTTCGTCTTTTGCTGGTCACCGTGTGCTACACCGCATAATCGATGACCAGGCGTTCAGCTGCTTGRAGGATTTGCCCGYGACTCGRTCACGCCGTGCAAACCCTTGCTCGATTGCTCGCTGTGTTCAAGGTCGCCCACCCTCCGCTMGCCRAGATTGTTGACCGTCTAGGTTTGYGATCGTCGAGCCACCCGGTCTCAAGTCGGACTRCTGCGGCTCGTGAGATTACTATCGCTGTTCGCCGAGGCTGATCACCTGGTTCATGTCGCTGCGAGTTGCCGCACGCTAAGAGGCCACTTGGTTCTGTTAAGCCGAGCAGACCACTCCAAGTCTCTTCCCCGGCTTTCCCTCTCTCGCTTTCGGGTTCAGATTGGCGGTCTATGGTCTGTGCCATTGTCGACCAAGCTGTCCGCCAGAGGCACAAGATCCGCGCCTACCAGATCCATACTCGCTCCGGACTAAGCGGTCCGCCACCAGATTTGGTCGATCTGCCATTTTCTTCTTCTCCTTCTCTGCTCAACGGTTTAGCCAGGACTGAGAAAGGACAGTGCTTCGCCGCTCGACGCAGCGGAGCCTGTCTAGATCTGTTTCCTCCTTGACTGGACCTAGAACCCCTTGCCGCTAGCTGTCACCTTTGCTCTCTGTCTTTGCTACTCACGTCGCCAGATGTTGCAGCTACGAATCCATTGTCTGCAGTCGAGATCATGACTTGTTGTGGAGTTGCTGCGCGATAGTTCAGCAAAGGCAGCCAGCGCCCAGTAAGAGTCCAGCGCCAGTGCCAGGCGCCCAGTGCCAGCACTAGTGCCCAGCGCCCAGCACCCAGAGCCCAGACCCCCAGACGCTCAGGCGACCAAGGCTGTTGCGCGCACCGATAGAATGCACGCCCGAGAATCTAATACCACTCTCGCGACACTTGGACCTTGTGAACTTAAAGGTGAAAACATTATTACTTGATATTAAAATTTATGACTTGTAYATAATTATGTCCTAAAGTGAATTGGTGGGAGAACATAGATTAGGTTTAATACCCGAACTAAGAAGTTTGAATTGTACCCTTAAAAACGTTATAATTGGTAATATGAGAACTAAGTACGGATTTATAATTGACGAATGACATTCTTGGATTAAACACTGAATATCTAAGTTGAAACAATCGAACTAAATAGACTTTCTTTCTGTAATCACAATTAGGTYGTTTCGAGTGCCTTAACGTTGAGAACGGTCGAAGGATTTCAGCTCATGATTTAAATAAGAACCCTATAATGTGAAGGACTCTGGGTAAGTAAATTCTCACATTTCATTAACGATTATAAATGAATGTATCTGAATTCTTTAGATAGTTTAATGTGTTCTATATAGATTTATGTAAGTAAACCCCCATACCACCATTCTCTTTTGTTGTGTATTATGTGGTGGCGGTATGGGATTGTATTATGAGATGTGTTAATTGTGTGGAATGTTTTTACGTGTTTCATATCTTGTATTATTTTTATGTCGAATGGTATGTTAAATACAGTTGTATCCATTTCATGCCATAGGCATGTAGTTAATGTTCTACATCATTCTTGGCATGAGCAATTCATACATTTAGAAAATGAATGGTTTAGGAAATGAAGTTTTGAAAGGGAATGTATTTTATMAATTGTAACATGTTCAGGAAAATGTTAAAGTTTTTAGAAAGGAGTGTAAACCTAGCCATGAAAGATGTGAGTGGGAAATGGGGCATGGGTGAGTGGCGCACCCGACCCTACYTTATTGGAGGGTATGGAAGAATTTAATGTTCACCTCTTTGGAGGTGAAAAGATGGAAGGAAAAGAAATGTGATATTAAGCGCTTTGTGGTTCTACCGATAGGAATATAATCAGGTTCCAAAYAATAATGGCCCACTGCAGAGCTTAATGGCTAGGCATTTTATTCAATAAGCTCACCAATGTAATGAAAGGAAATGTTTTACGTTATACATTTTGAAAGGAAAAATTTTGTAAAARGGTTACAAAATGAAAATGTTTAGAAAGTTTTTATTGAAAAGATGAAGTTTTATAATTCATGGCATGTAGGGGCATATTTATGCATTCATGCATTAGACTTACTTACTGGGCTTTATAGCTCATTCCATTTCTCTCATTTTGCATTTTAGATGATGTGTACCCAAATGGTGCGAGGAGGTCGCTTGTGGGCAAACCATAACACCCTGAAGCATGTTTTAAATAAATTTTACGGATTCAGATAGTTGTTCACTAGAATGGTTTTTGCTCATCCTTAAGTTATTTCTTGTTTGGTTYAGCTACTTTTGTTTTAAATTCTTTTGGGTTTCCACAATTTCAGTTGAATAAACGTTGGGTTAGTAAAAGATTTGTTAGAATACATTATTTATTGTTTTGGGTATTGTTGAGTTTTAATTGGTAGGTATTGAGGTTACAGGGGAAACTCTGTTGGATTTTTATAAACTCTTTGACAAAGGTTAAGATTTCTTTTATTCATCAAAATGTCTACCTCATTAGTCTAGACACTTTTATTTGATATTAGATTACTAATTATAGATTTAACAAAAGAAAGAAGAAAGAAAGAGGAATATTTATCGGGGCTTGGTTTCTTTATGTTTTTCTATATTCATTAATTCTCGTAACATTATTAAAGATTAAATCTTTTTATATGTGAATTTAAGTAGAATAGAAGGATGACAATAGTATACCTAAAGRAAACTCTTTTTGCCATGATAAATGAATTTATCCAATATGTTCAATTTATAGAATAATTCTCCTCTCCTTTCTCTCCTTCCTCTCCTCCATGACTAAACTCTTCTCTAGAAAACCCTCTTGCGCCGATATATTGCTAACTATTGCAACCAAAATTAAGTCATCTCACGTGCTGTTTAGATTTAGGGAATTGATAAACATAATATCTTAAATTTCCAAATGCAACTTATTATCAAAAACTTTTCTAACAATCCTATCATATTTCGATAGATTTATATCTATGTAAACTTTTCTCTGCCTTCTCCCTAACATATCGATTAGATTTACCCGTTATTTTGGAGTTTGATTGCATGGAACTAAAAAAATTAACTTTTCAAGATAAAAATCATTTTAAAAAATTTTAATTTTTTGCATTTTTTGAATTTTTACATAAAACGAGGCACATAGAAAATAATAAATTAATAAATTAAATTACATTTTTATTAGGATAATATAAATAAAGTAAAGCTTATGATGAAATATATTAAACATACAATCTAAACGAACAGATTTTCAACCAAAAAACTAAAACAAGAAGTACTAAAAAACGAAAAAGTTGGTTCATCTGTTGAAGCCGTATGGAACTGCCTTAGTAGCTCTATATGTGCTGAGTTGGCTGCGTGTRTCTTCAACAAAGCTGGCTCAACAGCTCTCAAAACTAATCTTATCAACCAAAAAAAAAAAAATTTACTTTTTAATTTTCATCAAGTTTAAATGAAAAAAGAAGTAGAAAAAATAATAATAACATCATAGGAATAMTAAATTATTCTTTTTCCTTCAAATATGCTCCAATTTGAGCTAAAATTGAGTTTTTAAGGAAAACAAATGAGGTTTTTAGAGAGAGGTGATAGACGAGGTTACTTAAGTCAGGCGTATTTAAAAAATGTGATCGTAATAATGTTGTATTTGAAAATTTAAGGTATGACATTTAGCAAACATATAAAATAATAAGGYAGCAATGAGAAAATGAATTTTGGCTCTCTAGATATTATATGAAAGTTGAGAAGGGAAAACAATTAACACAACATGAAATCATTAACCCAAAAACTCTTTTGACTTATTTCAAGAAACCTGAATAGAGAGAAATTAATGAAAGAGAGAGATAATGATATATAGTGGTTCAATCCTTTTCTGATTCTACATTCACAACATAAGACCCCGCAACCTTAAGATCTTAAAATTCACTAAGAAAGTCACACAAACTTTTACATGAGGGTTCACCCACTTTTTGATTTTACAACACACTTAACCAATCTTGCAACCAAGGCTCATCTTCAAAAGTGGTTTATGTATACCTACCAACCTTACAACATACATTATATAGATTCAAGAGGAACAAAAAATTGTCTTTCAGGACATGGTCGAGTGCYAAAGACCGAGGTCACAAGGTGCCACTGGACCTTCAGTTTGGGGGTAACGGGCTCCCTTTGGATAGTTTAATTACATTGAAAAGCAAATATTCTTCGAAAATAATTTTTTGAAATGACTTTCTCAAGTCTCAAGATGAATATTAGTTTTGTTAAAAGCTCAAAAGACAAAGACAAAGACAAAGTATATGTAGAAGTCAACTAAAGATAATACAAGTTACCATTATTTTTTGTTTGTAACGACTATTTGGGACCGTAAAAAGTCATGTTTGAAATAGGTTTCGAACAATTATCTCGCAACAATCGAACAGCTACAGCCATTGAATTTTAGAGCCTAAACTCATGGTACCAAGTCCAAATCCTCAACTTAAAAGGTTTAAGACAGGTCAACATGAGAGTATAGGACGGTTTAAAAATTTCTATTGATTTACCGAAATTTGAAATTTGAGGAAACATTAGTTTATGGAAATTGCAAACCTCTATATTAAAGCCATAGCAAAAAATAATTATGTTTTTCAAAAAGGATATTTCATAAAAATAATTATTTTGAAAAACATTTTCAAAAGAGTTTAGTGAATAATCAACTTTTAGCAAAGAATCAAATAAGAGATTCTGAGTAGACAACGAATAAACACTCTATGACCTTAGAAGTTTAGGCTATAGAACCTTGAAGAGTTATACATATAATGAAATATTCTCCTTCCAATATCAACTYYTTCATCATCTACATTGAGAGACGTTGAAGCTTGAAGTAATTGATCAATGGACATAATAGGTTATATTTTGTTCCAAWGACWGTTCAATCCTATAACAATGATACAAGTTATATAACCAATAAAACTCATGTCATTATCAAAATTATATATAAACAAGCTTAAATCCGTTTGAGTTAACAAATGAGGAAGGCTTTACGCCTGACAACTAAGTTGATTTCAGGGGTAAAGCTTGAAATAAGAGATCAAAGATCGAATCTCGCAAGCGATAGTATGGGAATTACTCCGCAATGTGATAAGATTTAACTTTTACGAATCAATTGAAACACTATAATTTACCTTCTCCATAAATTCTTTGGGTTGTAGGTGGGGGATCCTGAAGATTCTATCTTTTGGAACAAGAGTTAACAGAAGTATAAAAATAAAAATATTCATATTTTACCATTCAATTCGCAATCAACGTGCCTGCCCTCATAAGCTGTAGGGTTGTGCACTTCAGCCCATCACATCAAGATGATAGGATCTGGACCCATGGCCCTCKGTACCCATAATATAGAGACGCTGATCAGACTGCTACACCTCACCTCAACCACCTTGGAGCATATAAACCTATCCGRTCGACGAATACTCAACAGAACTTGCCCCGCCTCTTTGGGCAGAAGATGCAAGAATCAATTCGAGTAATCAACTGCATTTTTTGTTTATTTATTTGGTGGAAATTCTTCCTCCAGAAGGATAGGCCGATGCCGAAAAGCCTTATGGTGTTGGAGCGCTCACATTTTTGTGACTTATTCTGCTTTGGTTTCGTTATAAAGGTTTTGATTTTTTTTTCTGAAGAATTTTGCACAATATTTTTAGAACTAACCATGGATAAATCCCCTGAAAGGAATATTTGAACAATCATCTCCCCAACTCAAGCAAATAGTGATATATAAAATTGTTTAAAATAAAATGAATTTGAAATAAATGTTGAAGATTTCTCAACATATGTATTTTAAGATATTACTGGAATCTTTTGATTTACTATTTACTATAAATTGTTTGTTATATAAATTAGATCCCTAACTGCTCTAAATTAGAGTCTTGATTTCGCACTCATTGAATCATTTAAATTCAAGCCCATCCTTCATATGATTAATCCTAATTCAAGAAACTCACCTCCTCCTTGTCCTCTTGTTAGTCCGATGTTCCTCCATGCGACACTTATCCACCAATATATCTCAACCTCGCACCACCTCAAASCTTTCCTCCAATATTTCACCCAAATTAATTGCCAAAACTATGTCAGTATGTCAATTCAATTTAGCTTCACATGTACAATTCCCAAATCTGATCAAATGGTTAACGCTAGCGCTAGAGATGTTCACTTCAAAACACAACAAGAACCCAAAGAATCTTTTGACTTATTTCAAGAAATCCGCTTCCAGAAATGTCTTCAGCAAATCCCTAAAAGGAGTACCTTGAAATTTTTTATGAGTTTCCAGAATGAGGACGAGCAATTTAAGGAATGTCCACTTTCAGTGGATGAAGATAAGATAGAAAGGAATTCGCCCTGTTTCCCGGACCCCCAAAAAGAAACAGAGAAATTGCAAATGTAGAGAGCAAAGCAAGGAAGAATCAATAGAAGCTCAGCAGCGCCACTTCTCCATCTAGCGAGGAAGAAAACTGACTTTGATGCACATCCACTCGACAAAAATTCAAATAATAGAGGCTAAACAATCTCTAGCGATCGCCCTAAGAGAAAAGAAGGAAATAAAATCTGTTGTATCTCTACCTTTCCCGGATAAGAGATTACAAATGCAGGATTTAGGAGAGATTTAGCAGGAAGAGACTAAAATGAAAATCAGGATTAAGTGGTCGGATTCGGGTTGAACGTTCGGTTCGAACCCGTCGACGCTCCTGCTGAAAAGGTAGTTGGCCAAGCACAATAGCGTTACTGTCTCTCATAATCCTCTGCATGCCTCAGAATTTGCCGGGAAAGTTTAACGAATTTCTAAATTTAAAAACTTGCATGACCAAAAGCATGGTGCCACTAAATTACTTTAAAATCGTTTCCGAAAGCATGCATTCACTTTCAGCGATAGATTTGCAGAGGGTTGCTTTTTTCAAGCGTATAGTAAACCGAGACTCTCGTTCGTTCTTCTCTAAATATAATCCTTGGAAGTGGCRCCACATGTATGATCAAGCATTTTAAGGATCTTCATGTTCTAGGTCGTGAACCCTCTTTGAATTCTTGTATTTATTTTTGTTTTTTCTGATTTTTCATTGTCTTTCTTAAAGTCCTTGATCTTGTCTTCTATGCTCACTATCCTTTTGCGGAAATGCCTCAGTTGGATTTCAGTGGATGCCAAAAGAGGAAAAGGGGAGAGAGAGTTTACAGATTCAAGRCCTTCGGTGATCAGGGSTATCCGGTTGAGCTTAAAGGATCATTCCAGCAGAATGTTAGAGCCCTCTTGGAGTTTGGACAAATGGAGACTGGTTTGTGTGATCCCATGGCAAGCTGGTCTTTCCAGCTTGAAGTTCATCGCCACCCCACCCTTCATGTTTTTCTCTTTGTTGTTGAAGAACCAGTTGAGTTGTCTCCTAATCTTTGTTGCAGGCATTGCCAATATACAGGTAAACTCTTGAGTTTGAGGTTTATGTGCAAATAATGATTTTGAATAATTGATTCYCTTAAAAAAATTGTAGTTGGGACAACTGATGAGAGGGTTCTTTCTCAAGTCCTGGGGTAAGTTCCCCTTATGAATGGAATCATAAGATTATGACCTGACAAAATTAGATTGTAACACATTCCAAAATTTGTGTTCCACAGTGAGAGGTCATTAGGAACTGAAAATTTTATCAGCCTTGCCTTTCGACTTAAGCACTAAATTGGACTTCACAAAYCCTTTCTCGTTTTTTCTTTTCATCAAGTATATGGAACCATGATCCGAAATACTCCTCATGCCTAAAGTTGCATATCCAAAAGACAAACATAAGGGTTTTCTTGTGAATTTTTCTCTTATATAGTAGCCTTAGCAAAGTTGGCTTTTGATGGCTATTAATTGCTTGATTTGAGGCTTCTCTTCCATGTCAAATAATAATCATTTTATGCATCTGATATTGGTACTTAATTGTTCATATGTTAATTCAGGTTGGGGAAATCATTTGATTTGCAATAAGAAGTATCACTTTTTGTTGCCCTCCAAGGACACAGTATCTGCATGTTTAAGCTTTGAAGGAAATTCCAGTAAGACCACTGATTCAGTGGCARGTAAGTCCAATTTCATTGAGTTACAGGGCCATACCATGCATGGTGTATTTCACTCTAACGGTTTCGGGCATTTGCTGTGCATCAATGGGGCTGAGACGGGCTCGGATTTAGCTGGATATCAGATAATGGAGTTTTGGGATCGCTTATGCACTGGATTGAGGGCAAGGTTTGTCAGTGCCCCCTGCCCAACCAAAACTAACACACATGTTTATTACAAGTGCAGCTAAAATTATTCATCATCTCTTACCTGCAAGTACACAATCTTTTCCATTCCTTTCTTTTTTTCCTTTATTGGGTTGCGGGGTTGTGGAAGAGTTGGATGGGTCTTGATGCAAGAACTTTTGTTTCAAGCCTAGGAATGAGTAGTTAATGTTATATTGTGCTAAAACAATTTCTACAGGGCTCAATGGAGCTTTAATAGTATGGAAACTTATCTAGATTAAAAACATTGCAGGAAATTTTAATTTCTGCCAGTGGCAATATTTATGGTCGTGAAATCAAACCTTTATTAATTGTGATTCTTGATTATAYGACCAAAGAATAATTTTCCTCTCAATATAGATAGCTGAAAATGCATGTTGCAACGGGTAAGGTTCAACGTTTTCTTTTCCCACTAGAAGATTTTAGCATCCTTTGCAAATTGCTGAACTAAAAGTTTCAGGTTACAGGCCATTAATATTAGTCATGATCTCTGTTATTTTTGTGATTAGTTCAAATCTTTCGTCGCTTCTGCTTCTAGCAAGGAATTGCATTTAAGTGTTGCTTTAAGATGTCCTGATAGTTCAGCTTATCTTGCAGGGAAGTGAGTTTAAGAGACATCTCACAAAAGAGAGGCATGGATCTTAGGCTACTTCATGCAGTGGCCTATGGCAAACCTTGGTTTGGTCAATGGGGCTACATATATGGACGTGGAAGCTTTGGTGTAAGCCAGTTAATGTACCAAAGTGCCATTGAAGCTTTGCAAAACGTTCCTATGGACTTGCTCGCTCATCATCTTGGCGATGATAAAACTGAAACACTAACTACAATTTCAAGGTACCAAATGATAGCAGGCCAGTCCTTGGTTACTCTTGTTGATTTGTTCCATTTCATGTTT
The DNA here is from genome assembly GCA_001752375.1 of Rhazya stricta. Lineage (NCBI taxonomy): Eukaryota > Viridiplantae > Streptophyta > Magnoliopsida > Gentianales > Apocynaceae > Rhazya > Rhazya stricta. The sequence goes on from MEJB01000044.1 coordinate 2,678,207, forward strand.
GAGTTGAAATCAAGACTCCCGAAGGAAAGCAATACCGAGTCTTCCCACCCAGGAATGCTTGTTGATGCTTCTTGTAGATGGTCACCTAAGCGTGTCGAAATGGCCATTAGGGTGGTCATTGAAGCCCTGAAACGGACTGAATACCGTTGGGTTTCAAGACAAGAAGTTCGCGACACTGCTCGTGCCTATATTGGTGACACTGGATTGTTAGATTTCGTSCTGAAATCATTGGGAAACCATACAGTTGGGAATTTTTTTGTTCGGCGTTGTATGAATCCAGTAACAAAGGTTCTAGAATATTGTTTGGAGGACATCTCTCATGCATTTTCCATGCAAGATGGCTATAGAGTGAATTATGACTCAAACTTAAAACTACAACATAACATTACATGGGCTCAGCTTATGAAGGACCTATTTTGCTTGTATAAGAACATCTTAAAGGAGAATAAGGCAATGAGTAGCACTGGAATTATTGCTCATATGCCTGTAGCTTCAAGGATTATTCTGGACACAAAATATTTCATCAAAGACTATTCTAGGGAACCAGACATTCTAGACAATCACGAGCTATATTGTTCTGTAGTTTTGTTAAGCAAAAATGAAGCAGGTCTAAGGAAAGTGATTACCCCTCATGAGTCTTTCATGTTGAGACACGATAYGACATTCAATGAGCTCAGGGTGGAAGTGGAGAAGACCTTCAGGGATCTGTATAGGGGATTGAGAAACTTTGAAGTAGACTCAGTAGCCAATTTTAAGGTCATGACGGGGACAGATTTAGTTTTCAAGCTCATTAAAGGTGGCAGTCAGATTACCTTTGAAGGTAAAATTGCAGGAGAAGTAGACCAAGATTTTGATTGGATACATGAGAGTGCTGAGAGTAATTCTGTGACAGACTGCCATTGTGGAACTACAACTGATGATGGTGAAAGAATGGTCTCTTGTGATATTTGTGAAGTTTGGCAACACACTCGCTGTGTTCAGATCCCAAACCATGAAGAAGTTCCGAGCATATTCCTCTGCAGCACATGTGAGCAATATCTCTTGCATTTTCCTTCTCTACCATAGTGAATGCATAATTTCAGTGGGTGAAAACTGATGTGGGAACTCTAGCTTATTGATCATCTAAATTGGTTTCATTCCATTTTTGTAATCTTAATTTGGTTCTCTTGCTTTTCGTTTCCGCTTCAGTTTATATTGATCACACCGTGATGAAATATATATAATCCCTCGGGGYAGGATGAATGCTTCTCTTCTCCTTCAAGCTCTAATGATTAGTTTTTGGTTTTTGGTCATGGAAAGAAGACATTTTAGTTCAAGATGTCAATTGTGTGAAAAACATATGTTAGCTATTCCATTGTTACTAAAACTGGAGTTCATTAAGATGAGCTCCTGGCCCTGAGATTATCATAATCACAGCACACTCACTGTTGATATGATAGCGTTAATGTTTTAGTTTTTTGAGTAAATTGAAGAGGGTATAAAGTTCCCTAACAGATTACCTTGTAAAAMTAAGAAATATGAAGAGATAAAAACTGGAATAAAGTATTAAAAAAATAAAAAAATAAAAGAACTTTGGGGAACTTGTTGAGGAAATCGTAAAACACATTTGCATAATTCAGATATTCTAATTTATAAGTTCATGCAGTCTGAAGTCATGAAAATTTGTATTAGAAAATACTGATGACAATAGAGAGTTTGTTTCTTTGTGCATATTACAATATGAATAATACTGGTCTAGAGCCAGCTACAAGTTGCAGCTTGCAGAGAACAGATCTCAACACTGTTTGCACACGTGTGCAAAATTATGGCTTCTCCTGGCCCTGCAGGTGCAAAAACGGGACAATTTTTAGTACATAACAATCGGTCAGATATGGGGGCCTTGCATTGTATGCTAAATGCATTTTGGGAAAACTTGGACATGTTAATGCTGTTGTTTTGTTACAAGTTAACATAGTCATTTTTGTGGCTCACTTTGATATGTATACATTCATTCATAAGCAGTAGCCTATATTTGTGAAATAAATGTAGGGTATTCACATTTTGAGATTACAGTCTTAACATGGCTACCAATAACAGGGAAGGTGCAGAATCAGAAACTGACTCAACACTGATACTCATGAAACTCGCCACTGTAGGAAGCAGGGGAAATGATGCAAAATCTTGAGCTCCAGTAAAAGTTTGTAGATACCATGTCCAATTTAGGAATGGGAAAGTGGAGAAAATAATCATTTTTGTTCTGTTGTTTAAGTTGTTYAAGTAGTTTATCTTTATGGGGTATATTTGTCTCTGATGGGTCAGAGTGCAGAGTACTGATGAAAGGCATAGGAAAATTCAGAGTGGTGGGGATCTTTTGCTGTGAAGGTCATCAATTTGAACTATAGACTGGTATGTTTGTCTGTGGAATCCAAATTGTACAATTCAATTTTGGACAAAACTTGTTTAGCACTTTCCCTTGTGACTCTGTGGATGCTTCAAATACTGCAAATCACTGGCGTTTTCACCGTTGTCACACTCTAACACGTAGCAATTGTCTCATTTCAAGCATATCCACCCTCTTGCTCTTTTCCTCTTTCTACCTGGAGCTTTCTTACATAAACAATGAGACAAATCCTTTTCTTTTTTGGTTTTCTGACTTTGTTCTCTTACAAGAGCTCCTCAATAATCGAAATCATTGCAAGAAATTAAGAGGGGGGGGCGGGGGGAGAATAGAATCAGGTAGCAGTGGACCCATTACCACACCAAAAAAAAAAAAAGAAAAATAAATTGTCAGATCAGTCCTCTCATCTTGAAGAAGAAAACAAGAGTATAATTCCATTGAAGAAGATCAGAAACCAGAGTTCCCAAAGCAAACAAAAGAAATCTTCTCATGTCCTTGAATTGATGGTAAGAGGATCTTCTATCCACTCACCATCACCTTCTGGTTTCAATGACTCTTTGATGCAATCTTTTATTCTGTCTCATGAGAACAAACAAAAATAAACCAGACAAAGTTTTCAGGTAACCAGTGCAATAGAAGGGGCCATTACTTAGCTCTACMCATCATGAAATTATTGAAGAGCACATGCATTTGTGTAATACACATTTSAACTTCAATATTATCACTGTTTACCAGTCCTTGACAGTAATCATGCGAATCCCTGTTCAGTTTGCTGCCTAATTCGTAATTAGGCTCCGTTTGGGCCGGTTTTTTCATTAAAAAAATGGTACAAAATGTACCGATTAAATATTTTAATATTTTTTAAGAAGGATTTATGTTAAGATGAGAATGTAACAAAATCCATTCAAAATCTTTATTTAACAAAAAGTATATCTTAGCTAATCGAAACCATCCAATCAAATGGTTATCATTAAGATAGAAATGTTTTATTTCCTTGAGACAAGCCTTCCTCTTAATAGGAAATTGTGCATTTATTAAAATAAATTTTATGAATATATTTTATGGTTGTTTGATATCAAGGAACCTTCAAATATCTTTTCTTGGCTTGGACTGGAAAAGTATTGGAATTTTAGTGCTTTTACATTATTTATTCTTAAAAAAAAGAAAAAGGAAGAAGAAAGAAGAAATGTAAGGGCCCAAAATTATTAAGAAAAGGAGACATTATCAAAGTGGGGTTGTGTGGATGAAGCTTACATCACATGAAATGTTTCCTTTTCCCATAAGTGCAACGAAGAACAAGTGGTCTTTTCCCTTCAAGGCTAAGCTGACATCTCATATCCAATTCTCAAACCTAAAAGCAAAGGGAAAAAACACATACATACACGTATATATATATATATTAATGAATAATATATTAAAGAATTCAATGGAAGAACAAAGAAATGGGCTTTACATTGTACTAATTATTGTATCAGCAAAAAAGTGATACACATACACATTTATATATACACATCAAACACATATATGATTTTTATTAGTAATCAAAAAAGTGAAAGGATCTCAATAATGTTAATAAATGTGTAAAGAATTTTAACTCTAATTTATGTAGATTAAGATAAAATGAAAAGGCAACCTCTTTCTGTTATAAAAGAAAGAAAAGATTCATCATTTCCCTATCTCATCATTTCCATAATATATATTAAAAATTTTTGATATAATTTTTAGAGTTGTTTTAAATTGAGATTTACATAGTAAACTACAAAAGAAAATTTTTTTCATAGTAAAAAGATACTTTATAACAACGTTAATGAAACTTAAATAATTTTCAAGAATGAATTTAAAGTGACTGAAATATCACTACAATAAAATATATCATTAAGCACGTGTTTAAAAGCATCTTGTTAAAAATAGCATCGCCACGTTAAACATGTGTAAATCTATAATAGTTAAACACAATTAGTACAAAAAGACATTTCAAATTTTAAATWAGATTACTTCAATAGTTAAACACAATTAGTACTAAAATATTTCAATCTATAATAATTGATGTTTAAGTAATAGATAGGGTAGTTGGTCCATAAATGAGATGTTCACTGTTGATGTGAGATTTTTTGACTAAGTTTTTCAATAGTGACGCTTTTAGTTAATGTAAGTAAAAAAAAAGTCTCAATGGACGACGCTGTTAACTAATGTAGGCAAAAAAATGTCTAAATAGACGACGGTTATATTTAAAAACATTCATTTTTATATTATTCGATAAGATGACGCATACCTAAAAGCTTTGAGGATATAGCGACGCTTTTTAATTAATATCGAAAATTTTTCTATTAAGCCAACTCTTTATTTTTAATGTCGATAATTATTTTAAAGTAACAAAGCTTTTAATTAATATAGGCAAAAAAGTTTCAACTACAATACTTATATTCAAAAGCGTCCTCATTTTTTAATATTATTCGAAAAGACRACCCTTGTCTTAAAACGTATCAAGAATATAGCGACACTTTTTATTAATGTAGGAAAACTTTTTATTAATGTCCGCAAATTATTTTAATATAACGACGCTTTAATTAATATAGGAAAAAAATCCCAATTTATGACACTTATCTTTAAAAATGTCTCCATTCTTTATAATAGTCAATAGCACGACGCTTGCCTTAAAAAGCATTGGAAATTTTTCTAGTATAGCGATGTTTGAATTAATATCAGCAAAAATATTTCTAATTATGACATTTATATTTAAAAATATCCCGATTTTTTATATTACTGTGCTTGTCTTAAAAAGTATTGAGAATATTTTTAGTATAGTGAAGCTTTTTAATTAATGTTGATAATTATTTTTAATATGATGATGCCTTTTAATTATTGTCTGTAATTCTTCTAATATGACAACGCTTTTAATTAATGACGTAAAAAAATATCGCTATATGAGTTTTTTTATTGTAATGTATATGATAAATTAATTTGAAAATATTAGTGAATCAATCATAATGTTTAATTTCTCAAATTTTAAATTTAAGAGAAATGATAGGGTTATTAGAGAGAAAATGAATATTTTACTATGAAAAATATAATGAAATTGGAGAAGGCTTCTAACTAAATAACAAATATCTCTCATATTTATATATATGTGTATACATATATACGTTTTCTTCTTGAATTGTATAATATACCTAAACATTATTGTTGATTCTTTAATAATATATCGTAATTCCTCCTAATTCAGTTTTTTGAAAAAAAGTTTCTTTAACTTTTGTTACTTCATGTTATGTAAGTTTCACTTCAAAATTTAAATAATAAAATTCTACTAGAATGTTTTTTTTTCCTTGATATATTTTGAAAATGATCGCATATASAATACATATACTTTTGTTAAAGAACTAAAGCAATATTTTCATTTTTTATTTCAATCTATTTTGAATTTTGAGGTACAAAGTGTAATACATGTGTATCATATATTCGAAATCTTTCGACCTTTCCAGTCATTAATAAATGTAAATCTCATAATGATTATTCTATGGCTTATTATGAATTTTGATCATGATTTATGCTTATATTGTGTATGAATATGTATCTAGGATCACTAAATAAGCCTATTGGATATCAAGATCCATATGGAACCTCATTTAAAAATGCTCAAACTCATTTGAAAAGGAATCTAAATTATCTATAGGTTATTTTCCAAGTATAGAGGTCTTTTGGTTTATCTTTTATATTCTTAGGTTAGATTTACTTTGATAAAACATTTGAATCTTTGTATAAAATYTCATTAAAAATTATTTTTCAAATATTTTTAAAGTTTGTTCTTTGCGAAAGACATAGTTGTTTAACTTAGAATAGTATTTATCACCTTTGAAGTATCAATGGAAGTGAATCCAAAGTGTTTATACACTTCRAACTCATGACCCTATTGCTTCGGCCGTCCTAAGTGCAAATAGTGTAAGTTCGAAGTCTTTCAGTGAAGATTTGGATGAGACATGGCTGGAAATTTGCTATYTGAAGGTCTCAAGGACTATGTCTAAGCTTTGTGACCCAATACTTATGCTTGCCATGGCCGTCCAAAATTGGTTAATGTCAAGTCCGAATACTTTCAAGCAAAGGCCTTGGATAAATGTTTAATGATATATCGAATGTTTGAAGGTCTCTTGTTTGTCCATGCAAAGAATCTTTAGCTTATCTTTGTGAAACAAAATCCTAGGATCTTCATTGGTATCCTCACTTTAGAGAGTGATATATTATAAACAACTTTATCTCTACTTAYGGAAAAAAGATTCCAAGATTGTGTCTATAAGTTAAAACCTTTGTTAAAAGTTGAACCTTAAAGGAGTTGAAGGGTTATTGTGTTGTAAAACTCATTTGTGGGTGAAAGCTTGTGTTGGTTGTGAAAAAGTATTTTGTGACCTTTTGTTAGTGGATTTGAAAATCCTAAGGACGTGTCCTATGTAGTGGATGTATGTTTCAAGGAAAATCGAGTCACTATAAATCTTGTATCTATTTTGCATTTGGTTCCTCTTATTAATTGCTTATGTACTCATTGAATTTCATAGCATTTATTCTCGATATTACAAATAGCACGTAATGAACCCACCAAGTGTTTAACTCTTTTATTCAAATGGTGAAAAGTTTGCATTCATTGTAAAAAAAGAAATTTAAARCCCAATTTACCCCTTTCTTGGGTACATTTCAATTGGTATCAGAGCAAGGACTTCTACTTTAAGGGATTAACTTCCTAAAGAAAAGATTCATGGCTTCTTCTTCTTCTTTAAACAACCAAAGGGTTTTTCCAATAAAGTGAAGGAGTCCAATCTTTCCATATGATAYGTCTTTTATTAATCTAATATTTATTCAATATTTCAGCCCAATTCATGACTTATTTTAGTGAATTTTCCTCTATAAATAGCTCATTCTTATCCATTTTAAGTGAATCACAGTGAGGAACCCTTTATCTTATTTTGGTGTTAATACATACTAAAAAGCTTAGTATATGAAAGGACTTTGTAGGTGATGATAAGCTTAGTATATGAAAGGACTTCGTAGGTGATGATACCTGTCGTTCCTTCTATGCCCGAAGGTGATCCGATTGTTAAGACACTCTAATGCTTAAGTCAATTTCTCTTTAACTAAAACACAATTAATATGACTTCAATATTTAAAGAGGGCTCTAATTCAATAAATGCTATTCAAGACTTAAATAGCCTTGGGAATGTGATAATGAAGGACTGGTTTTCTATGTGGGATAGCTTAGTGCAATTTAGAGCTACATCATCTGCTCTYCTCCTTGAAGAATATCAGAAAAAGATTTCAGGTTCAAATTAATTATTGAAGGGAAGCCTTGGGTCTAGATTTCAAATACGATCGCTACTCCTGCCCTTCCTTGAAAAACTTTTGGTATCTCAAAAAGAAAAACTGTTAATAGGAAGGGTGGACCGACACATCTCATTAGTGCTAGGTATTTGGGTTAGGGTTACAAAAAGTGTTGTAGAGTTTGTGATGAAGGTATTTGTGTTTTGAGGAAAGATTTGAGAGTCTACCAAAGTACTTAGACAYTTGCTCAAATTTGCTCGCATAATAGTGCTGAGTGGTCAGACAGGTTGGTGGGCATTCTGCAGATACTAGCTGTCAGAAAGTTGATTGTAAAGATAYGTAAGTGTCGGTGTTATTTTTAAATTTTTTGAATAGAGTCTAATTCTATCAATGGTTTAGTCGAAGGGTCATGGTCGAAAGTTGGGATTCATCATTTGGTGGGGATCATGATGAGGGGACCTCTAGTAGTAGTTCAAGTGCTACAGAGTCAGGTAACACCATTGTAGAAGGTAGTGTCAGTGCTAGGAGGTCAGGGGGTGTGGTGTGAGAAGGGGTCTTTCAAGGGGGACTTTTAAAAGGGAAATATGTGCACTACTTGTTGGGTAGTATGTATTTAGATTTCCCTTTCATTGATGAGGACGACATATCAGTGCTCTTTGCCTATAAAGAACCTGTCATATACATCTGTCATCCGAAGGATAGTCGAAGATTTAAAAAGACTATTGTGGGCTTGTCTCCGGTGTTGTCAACTTGAAAGATGGTGGTGAAGGACATCCATAGCATTGTTAAACCAGAGCAGCTTGAAAGTATTAGAAAGAAATATGATTTTGTGGAAGGGTATGAATTGGTGAGTCCAAGTGAAAATGAAAGTGTGATTGATTGTCCTTGAGATCATATAAGAGTTTATATTGCTCAATTAAAAGCAGGGTTGCACTTTGATGCACATGATTTATTCAAAAATATCTTATTTTTCTGGGGTTTAAGTTTGGCTCCATTGGTACCAAACTTTGTCAGGCACATAGTCAGGTTTTTGTTATTTGTCTATCGYGTGGGGTGATTCCACAACTGGACCTGTTCAGGCATTTATTTTTTAAGTCCGCAGTTCGAATGGTAAATCTTGTTAGGTGCATTTTGTGAGGCGAAGTGGATCCCCACAGATTATCRGGGGGACTCCTTCTAGCATTCATGGTTGGGAGGATAAGTTTATTTTCGTGGGTCATCTGAAAATGGGTGATTTGTGGTTGCAACTAAACTAGAACAAGCGCTTTAAATTTTAAAATGAGGTATCGTAATAACCAATTTTGAGGGATGTCCAAGTTCTAGACTATTATGTGTTMGGTTTGAAGATGAGGGAAGGGTGGTAACCCGATCTGTTGGAAAGTGCTAGGTTATCACTTGGGATTCCTAGTGTGAAAAGATCAAGTATAGCTATGTATTCCTTTATTTGTTTTATGTATTGGTACCTTATGCTTGACTAGATATAACCCTAATCGATTTTATGTCTTTGCCATGTCGGGATGAATAACCGAGCAAAGGACTAYCGTTGCAATCTAGGCCATGGTTCTAAGAAGGATGAGAAGCTTAGGAGATTGAAAAGCCGRGGGATTTTGTGCCGAGGACAAGTGCAAACATATGAAAGCAAAAAGAGGTTGCAACAGAAATACTGACTGAGGACRGTGCTGCTATTAGGGAGTAAAAAAGGCAAAAATGACTAGGAGAATGACATATGGTGTAGCGAAAATGGTCTGCGAGGTGGAGGCTGCGTATGGGTGAAAATTTCCTACACAAGAAGGTTCATGGGTGTTTGAACTCACTGTTTGTGGTGATGAAAGAAGGTAATGTGCAGCATTCATCTGCCAAATTTTGCCCAAACTAGGTTTGTTCAGGGATCATCGCGCCATGGTGCTTGAAAGTGCAAAGGCATTTGTTGAGTTCGACATTCCTCTTGAGATGTGGCATATATTGAAAAGCTCAAGGAGGAGGAATTCATGGAATCTACCTGTGTTGCTGAGGTGCAGAGTTTAGTGCTCTTGAAGGAGCTGATGAAATGTAAGGAGTTGATGAAGTGAAATTATGAGGACCAGAGCTGAAGGAGAAATTGGATGGGGAGGTTGTGGAGAAAGATGGGGTGATTAGGACCCTAGAAAGAAAATTAGCCAACTCATATAAAATGTTTGGTAATCTGTATAAACTGGGTGAACAAAGAGATTTGACAAAAAAAAGAGTGAATACTAGTGAGCTAAAATGGAGTCAGAGCCACGAAAATAACAAATTATTGGGGAGTTTTTGAAGAGTAAGGTGTTCAAAGACATGGTCTGGAAATGGATGGACCCAGTGATAGTATCCGGGTATACATGARCAACAAAGAATATAATTGCAGTGAATCCGAATTTCTAATTTCACAGGATGAAGAATTTCTTTATATGGATCCCTCAAAGACTATTTGTATGCTATGGGAATAGGGGTTTGTGATGCTATGGGAGTTTGCGAGACCGAGTGCGGATGTGGGACTGGTGCCACTTACAGGGGAACGGAGGGGGAGTTTATRGGCACTAACTTTGGCTCTAAGGCGAATGATGGCATTGGAGAGGGTAATGCTGACTTGGGCAATGGTTCTTTTAGCTGAGCTCTTGAAGGTGATGTGGCCGAGATAAAGGAAGTGGAGCAAGGGAATGAAGCACAATAGTGAATTTACTTTGGAAATGTTATCATATAATATGTGCTTTGATTTTTGTTGTCAAAATATATTCTGGAACCTTAGTAAAGGGGAAATGAATCTTGGTTGTGTTATGAATTATGCATGAGATCAATGAGGCTTCAATTTTAATATGATCTAGTGTTTGAGAAAGCAAAAATATGGAACTACCGCCATGATGGTACACGGTAATTTATGTAAATGTCTAGTCGGTAGGGCTGTCGGCAACCAAAAGGTCTTTTCGGGAGTGACATTTATTGACCTGCATTTATGTTATGTGCGTGTTAGCATTTACTTAGGTAAATGAATCGTCAATTTGTACCACCTATATATGGAGAGGTGAAAAGGGTATGGGTAAGTGGTTTTGTGCTTGTTTGTTTGTTAAATGAGCTTTGTAAATYCGTGGTATAACGGATCAAGAAAGTTGCTCAGTTATTCACCCAGAAGGTGTGCATGAAAATCATCGAGATGGACCACAACATACACTGACATATACTCGATCAGAGTGGATTCCGATGAGTGCAAAGATAATGCTGATTCTTCTGGGGCCTAAGGTTGGCTTAGGCRTTGCAAGTAGGAATTTGAGTTGAGCAAAAGTATTCGCCGTAATATAGCGAGACCAAGGAGGATCACTGCTTAAGCTCACAGTTTGCAAGGTCGAGAGAGATTCACCATTACCAATCTGTGTTCAACTTGGAGGTCTTAGAGGCRGAGTGGGACGTTGGGCAGGAATGTTGGATTCGATCAGGCTAGGATAACTGGGTTAGTCGACTAGGATCTCAGGCGTTCTASCAATATCAAGAATGGAGGAGACGTCTTGAATGAAGGGAAGAATTTTAGAGAATAAGGAAAGAGCAAGAACCTTGGTTGGTTTGCTCATCGAACTCTCAGGATTATGGGGGTTTTGTAAATGAAGAGTATAGGTGAGGTTGTGTAGGTTCGGGCATTCTCAAATAAGTTAGCTTATAGATGTGTAAGTTTTCATTGTATTTTGTGGGTTATGTATTTTTCTTTGGGCCAAGTACTCGTGATTCTTTAAATAGCAAATTGCTAATGTAAAAGATTACTCAGGGTAGTTATTTTGTTCCTCCATATATATAAAAGGGATTTCTGAATATGTATTTTGCACAAATGTTATTAGCATGTCATGTTGCATAGTTAATCATTAATGGGAGGAATTAGGAAAGGTAGACGATGAAGCTTGGKMATTATRAAAGTTATAGGAAGTAAAAACAAGTAAAAATCTAAGAGTACAACTTCAAATTYTGYACATTCCATGTCCTAGTTATTGTTCGGCCTTCAAAATCTTGAAGCTTAAAGCTACCATTACTATTACCTTTAGCTATGATATATGGTGCTTCCAATTTTTGATTGAGTTTTTTGGTGTTTTCAACTATGACTGATTTCATTTCTTGAACGAACAAATCACCTTCAGAGAGTGTGTCGGGTAGATACGTTTGTTGTAAGAATAAGCTAGGGCCTACTTGTAGGCCAACTCTTGCTTGGATRTTTCTTGCCTGACTTCTTGTAATAGGAATAGACTCTTTGCCAGCTTTTAGGCAATGCTATGAGATTCAAAATGGTCGATTCTAAGGCTGAGAGCTCTGATTTTCGCTAGAATACTGCATTGATGCCAAAGCAYAATGTGAAAGATGTTTCCTTGGTTCTGGGATATAGGGTAGTTTGTTGGGACCACAGGACGTTTAGTAGCTCTTCAACCCACCTTTACTTGTGGTTCTCCAAAAGTTTTCTTAGCCTAGCATGAGTGCTCAGTTCTAGGCCATTTCTCTGGCGGTATCTGACCGACTTCAATTTGCAGTTCTTGAYAGAAATTCTAAAATTATGCTACTTCAAATTATTTTTCATTATCAATGATTAGGATWCTAAGGATGCCGTATCGACATATAATATTGTCTCCAAAACTTTCCTTAATTTTTCTAGCTATGATAGAGCTCATTGCTCTAGCTTCAGCCCATTTGTTGAAGTAATAAACTGCTACAACAATGAATTCATGAATATGTGATACCTTAGGGAAAGGGTCGATTAGGTTCATCCCCCATTGTGCAAAATGTATGGGGGTTGCTCATACTTTGATTTTCGACCATGTGAGTGGTTAGTGTTAGAGAGTATCTGGCATTAATTGCATTTTTTAACAAAATCTTGGGCATCRAGTTCTATTGTGGGCCAACAGTATCCTACACATATTACTTTTTCTAGCCAAACTTTGGGCTCCGATGTGTGCTCCGCATATTTCTTCGTGAACTTCACGGAGAGCATGGTTTGCCTAAGTAGCTATGGTATTTGATTGCATGATTAATTTCCTATTATAGCGTAGTGGGGGCTGGCGGTCTTATTTTCCTGGCYTGTGCAGTGTCATCAGGTAGTTTGCCTTCAGTGATATAGTCAGTAATAGGTGTCATCTAGTTGTCGATGGGGGCAATGTAATTGACTTCGGTCTGTTCAATGCTTCGTCGAAGAAGAGGAATAACCTAGATGCCATCAATGTGGGTCAGCCGAGCTTAATTTGGATAAAGCATCAGTTCTTGAATTTTAGGTTCTCGGGACATTTTGTATTTTGGAAGAAGGTGAAGGCTTTGGCTARTATTTGAGTTTCCTTGAGGTATCGTTGTATGTTTGATTCTTTTGCCTTGAACTAGCCAATGAGTTGCCCAACAATAACTTGAGATTCATTTTTAGTCATGAGGTTTTAGATTCGAAGGGATTGTGCTATAAGTATGGCTACGAGGATTGCTTCATATTTAGATTCATTGTTACTTATCAAGAAAGAATACTTGAGGGCATACATGAACTCTGTACCTTCCAAGCTAATGAGTATGTATCTAACTCTTGTTTTTTCTCCAACTGAGCCATATATGTATGCTGACCAACAATTTGGGGGTGGGGTAGTGGTTAGGTTGTTATTTGGATTGGTAGGTGTAACACCTGAAATTTCTTTTTATTTAATTTTGTTTGATTTTACTTGAAATTGYGTGCCAACTAGGSTTGAAAATTTTATATGTGGTTGATATTTTGTAATCACACATTTAATAGGTACRAAAATATTGTCCATGTCGAATAAGAGTCATTGTTTGGTTAAAGGCTCGACTCGTGGGCCTATTTATTTGCAAGTCAAAAGTTGGGCCTTTATCGAAAGAAAGCTCGTTATATTTAATTTACGGATTTTGGATTAGATTTGGATGGGAAGGCCCGAYGGGTTTGGGTTACGGCCCAAAATATAAATAAAAAAAAAGAAAAGAGAAGATATATAAGAAAATAAAAAAGAAAGAAAAGAAAAGAAAAGAAAAAAAGGAAAAATTCATCTTCTTCCCTCGTGTAACCCTGAGCTRTCACCGTTGCTGCCGTGYTGCTTCTCCCTCTACCTGACCCGACGCCGCTMGTCRTGGCTTTTCCTTGCTCCTCCTTCTCTCTTTTCTTCGTTCCTCTATCGACGCTGCAACCGATTACGGTCTRATTGGTGGTAGTTGTAGCTATTCCCCGTCGCGCCATCGATCTACCGCCGCTGCTCATCTTGCGACGTTGTCGTCTCTTGTGTGTTTGCAGTGCCAGTCCGAAACCGTCACTGTGTGCCGCTCAGCTAGCTCACGGACGTTTGGCCAGGAAGAACCATGCCTACCAGATCCATACCCGCTCAGAACGAAGCAGTCTGCCTCCAGATTCGGTAAGCCATCGCCAGATCTGTGCCATCGTCATTCCTTCTCTGCACGATCGGATCTGCATGACTCAAACATGCCARATCTRTCGTCACTATCTTCTTCTCCTTCTCTGCTGAACATTTTTCCTCTTCGACACAAGCCAGATCCCTTGCTGCTGGCTGTCACTCTGCCCTCTTCCTTGCTGTTCGCATCGCCAGAAGAGTCTAACTATCTACGATCAAAATCGCAACCTGCTGATTTGCGGCRTGGTCGTTCAACAAGGGCAGCAACAGGTGCAGCGCCAGCAAGTGCTCTGGTTGTGTGGGTTCTCCCCAACTCGTCAATTTTAGAGTCACCGGAAATTGACCAGAAACACTGCCGGTCAGCCGTGAGCTTGTTTGGCCAAGAACAAGGCTTGGCACTCAACAGTGCCAGATCCAGCCGTGCCCAATAGCACCAGGCGATTGCCCAACAAGGGCCTAGGTGCCCATGCCCAGCGCCCAGGCACCTGACGCCCCGACACCTAGGCGCCTAGACGCTATTGTGCGCGCCGCTTGAGCACATGCCCGGGAATCCAATATCGCTCCTGCAGTATTTGGATATTGTGAATTTTAAGCTGAAAACACTAATATTTAATATTAAAATTGTATGACTTGTACATAGTTATGCCCTGAAGTGAATTAATGGGAGAATATAGATTAGGTTTATACCCGAGCTAAGGAGTTGAATTATAACCTTAAAAACGTGATATTCGATAATATGAGAACTAAATATGAATTATTAAATTTATAAAGGACATTTTTGGATTAAACACATAATACCTAAATTAGGACGATCAAACTAAGTAGACCCCCTTTCTGTAATCAACTAGGTCATTTCGAGGCCTTACATTGAAATCGGTTGAAGGAGTTCACTTCACAACATAAGTAAGAACCCGTTAACGTAAAGGACTCCGGGTAAGCAATCCTCCCATCTCATTAACGTTATAAATGAATGAAATTGAACTCTTTTAATTTCATTGGCCATCAACTTGCAAGAATTACACAACTATAAATAGGATTGGTATTGAATAAGGAGAAGGGCATTTGGGTGTTCTTTGCCAAGTTAGAAGGCTCTCACCAATTTCTTCAGATAAATCCTTTGTGGGAGTTAGAAAACTTGTGGAAGGGCTATAGCCACCATGGATAAGATATTAGAAGCAACTTATCAGCAAGGGATAGTAGCTGATTAAGTGAAAAAGGAGTAAATGAGATGATCTAGTCTAGACTGGCAGTGGCTGCTGWAGCATYAAAAACTASTGAGGTGCATATCCATTAATAGGAGTCTTTCGTTTAATACATTGCTCTTATATTTATATATTAAAAAAATGCTTTTTGCAACACTGTGTTTAATCTTTTGTCATTGGCTAATTTAGCGAGGTGCATATCCATTAATAGGAGTCTTTCGTTTAATACATTGCTCTTACATTTATATATAAAAAAATGCATTTTGCAACACTGTGTTTAATCTTTTGTCATTGGCTAATTTACCTTAGTTAGGATTTATGGTGAATTTGTGTATGATGATGTTCTAATATCCATTTCTTGCATACTTAAGCTAATTTATAATGTACTTAAGTAATTTAATTCCTAATAGGAAACCATTCCTCTGAGCTAGAGTTAAGAACATAAGGCGGGATATTAACTCTAGTGGAAAGACTTGGGTAAAGTGAATGGATTGCATGATCGTTGTAGCATCAAGCTACAATCGCCAACTCATTGGGAGAATACTTGTTCATAAACTGGGTTTGTGGTGAGATTATTGAGAGTAATACCTCTTGAACCTAGAGCTTTAGTAGTTGTRCTAATGCCACACCATTACTTCAGGCACTAGGGGAGAATAAAGGAAAAACCAAGTAATATTTGCACTGGTGAGCAATGCTGTAGCATTTCCTTAGCTAATGGTTAAGCCCAACCCAATATTGTATGTCCGTAGTATCACCACTGTGAGCATGACTTCCTTTCAAGGGAGTGCAATTAGATCAAGAACTATGTCGATGCAAGCCTAATGCCGAATTGGATAACATAACACTTGAGCRCCAAATAGCGAGATAGCGGAGGTGTTGAGGTTTGCTGTAACAAAGCAACCTTGTAATGGGATCAAGGACTTAGTCACCCTAGCTAATGTGGGACTGATATTAAGTAGTTTGTAGGATTAAAAAGGTGAAAGGTTGAGGACTCCATCTATTTGGAGGATACACTTCCTGTTATAGCATTCCCTTCATTAGTCTTTTAGCATATGTATAGCTGTGTGTCATGTACTCATCACAATATGTTTCGAACAATGTTGTAGCATGCATGACCGCATTTCATAAACATCATACTCAAAGAATTCATAAATACCTAACTAAATTTCATATTCCAGTGATTACTCTTATATTTGCTTGTCTTCAACCTTCTAATACCTGATCATCTTACTTAGTTTATTTTATTTTCATGTAAGTTACCAATTCCATTCTATCAACATTATTATTTGTATCTTTCAATCTAATGATATAGCATCCAATCCTTGTGGGATCAACATCCACTCATCACTATATTATTTGTTTGACCGTGTATACTTGCACGAGCCTAGTGAATTCATCATTTATATTGCATCATGGAATTCACCCAACATTTAGTAACCAGGAATTTTCATTTTGCATATGTAGATTCCTTGCGTAAAAGGGCATAAGTGACACAAGAAAACATCTAATAAAAAAGTTCAAAAGAGTGAAGAAGGATTTGTCACTTTTGTAGACAAAAAGAGGGACAAAATTTTTGGAATTGCTTGTGTTGGTAAGGTACCCCACCTTATTATCAGAAAAGTGATTTAGATAATGACTTGAAATATATCTTGCATAGCATTAGTCAATTATATAACAATGTAGATAAAGTGCTCTTTGTTAAATATATTTGTCATATTGTTTACGTAAATAATGATAAAGTTATATGCGTTGCAAATAGATGTGGTAATGTGTACTCTCTTTATTTGGAAGAACTTATTGTTCAAGATGTAAAATTCTCAGCCGCTAAGCTTGATTCTTCATATTTATGGCATATAATATTAGGATATTTTAGCATGTATTTATTAAATAATCTTTCAAAACATGATCTTGGTAGTGATCTTACTGAAATTCAATTTCAAAAGGATATAGTTCGTCATGCTTATCAATATGAAAAATAAATGAAAACCTCTTGCAAGCCCAAAAAGTTTGTACATATGGATTTATTTGGTTCCATGAGGGCAACTAGCTTAGGTGGTAAAAAATATGCATATGTGATAGTTGATGATTATTATATATTACATTACTTGTACTATTTCTTGCTAGCAAGATAATTCATTTTTGAGTTTGTAAAGCTTTTTAAACATGTTCAAAACTCCATAGGCACAAAACTTAATTTCATTAGAAGTGAAAATGGGAATTTTATAACAAAAATTTTACCTCCTTATATGATAAACTTGGTTTTCACAACTTTTCGACAGCTATAACCTCGTAACAAAATCATGTTGCTGAGAGGAAATGTCTTGCTTTTCAAGAAATGGCTCATTGGTGCAACTTTGATAATGCATATTTATTCAGCATATCACCTCCAACATTGTGCTCATTTGGTTTAGTCTTTGCTATTATTCTTAGATTTTTACCATCTTATYSAGTCAAGATTGGAATAGTGATATATAAATGGATTTTTGTCTTACATTCATAAATCTATATTAATATTCCATCTGATTTTTTTATAAAATGCTTTAATTAGTGAACGGTTGTTATAGGCATGTACTTAGGTAACAATATGTTGCAGCACGTTGGAACCCAGGAATGTAAAGCACGTGGCATAAAGCAAAAGAGAAATCCCTTGAATTTAATGAAAATCARGCCGAAAATGACCAACAAGCATTGGTCCATAGTTTATTTTGGTTTGGATTGTAATTGTTGAGACAAAAGGTACAAGTGGGGACCACAAGGCACATAAAAGGAAAGAAGACAAAAAGGACAATGCTGACTCATTAGCCATAATTAGGAAGAGAAAAAGGGGGGACCACATGCTAGATCAAATTTTTGCTCTTTATAAGAGGAAATCATTTACCAAAAGAGGTGCTTGTAGGTATTTATAAGAATAAGGATTTCCTTTGAAAGAAGAAACCAATAGACTAGTAGAGTTTAGCCATAGAAGTATTTCAAAGCTTTGTTCTTATATTAGCCAAGGAAGAAGAAGACAACAATTTATTCTCCTCTAAATTTCAGTTGTATTCAATAGTTTTAATCAAATCATTTCAGTTTATCTACATTCTCTTGAGTTATTTCTATTAACACTAGCATAGCTTTCATGGGAGATGAGTTTAGATAAGTTGATCAAAGAGTTTTATTCATAAGGTGTTGAGTTATTCCAAATCTATTCTTGTTGATCTTTTTCTAAACTTCTTAACATAAACTCACAGTTTGAGAAAATTGCACTGTGAAACATTAAGGAAACTCAATATATTTTATYGAGTGAACCCTTGAGAAATCAAAGGTTAGCATTTTTAGGTAAAGAAGTTAATCACTAGATCTTGCTTACTCTTGTTTACCTCACAACAGCTAAGAAAAAATAACTAAGTGTACTACCATAAAAATGTGGTCAGCGAGGTTGTGAAATCTACATTTGAGCGTTGTAAGGAAATTAAGATTCTTAATATTGTAAAGCCCTAGTAGGATCAAGATACAACAATTGAGACCATATATAATATAAGAAAATTTATCTCTATAGGTTGAGAGTTCATATTTAAACGCAACAATGAAAATAACTGTCATAGATGTACGATTATGTTTCTTTGCAAAATTCTAAACATGCACAAGAATCCGGTTTGACTATTTATTTATCTACTTCTATAGCTCCATGCTACAATATCAATGACAAACGTTGCTCAAGCAATCTTTGCTTTAGTGGTAGAAAAGACAAAGGAAATAGTTCAAAGTGATTTAGAAAGAACTATCGGTGAGGATTTGAACTTCAAAACTGCATTATCAAGAGTTTATCAAAGTGAAGCATCTNTATCTCTATAGGTTGAGAGTTCATATTTAAACGCAACAATGAAAATAACTGTCATAGATATACGATTATGTTTCTTTGTAAAATTCTAAACATGCACAAGAATCCGGTTTGAGTATTTATTTATCTACTTCTATAGCTCCATGCTACAATATCAATGACAAACGTTGCTCAAGCAATCTTTGCTTTAGTGGTAGAAAAGGCAAAGGAAATAGTTCAAAGTGATTTAGAAAGAACTATCGGTGAGGATTTGAACTTCAAAACTGCATTATCAAGAGTTTATCAAAGTGAAGCATCTTCAAAGCTAAAAGATCATGAAAGGGAGTTGAAGATAAAGAAACAGAAAAAGTTGTTGCTAAAAAGCCTAGAATTTACAAGGGGAAGTAGAAACAAAGCCATAGCAACAGTTCATATTGCTTGAAGAAAGAGAAAAAGCTCTAGCWTTTGGAAGAAAGCTAAAAATTGAGGTGCAGGTGATAAGGAAAAAAAACCCCTAGAGCATTGTTGGTGTGCAGCAAGAATCTGAGGAGAAAACTCCATTGATCAGAAGGAAAGCTGGCAGTACACCCCAAGGCCGAAGTTCAGCTACAACAGCTATGGAGCTAAAGGAAACTTCATAAAATTGAACTTGCAATAACAGCTGAAATAGAAAAGGAATCTAGAACTGAAGACGCAATACAGAAGGACAAAAATGACTTTACACTACAAGAGGATCCTTCAAAACAAAGAGGTTTATGTTTGATTTTTCTACTTTCATATGAACTTGTATTGTCTTGATGTATCAATATGCTTCAATCTTTATGATACAAGTATATGCTTTTTGTTAGATCATACCTCAATGATGGGATAAATTCTATATATGAGTGTGTGTGTATCTTACAACAATGCAAATATATGATCCCTTATATTTTTTGATAATGCCAAAGGGGGAGAAATGCATTGTATAGTGGAATGAGGTAAGTAGTTGTTGAGCTCATGAGTCAACATTATCTTTAGTAAATTATTTAACCTTGATAGTTGAGTGAAGATTATAAGGATGCCATGATTATGGGTACAAGTGCCTTATACTTYAGAGTTATATGACTTAATCTAGCAATTTTTATATAGCATTGTTAGCTTTTAAACATCCTTTCATATCTATCATACTATGACATTACATGTCACTAGTGTACCGTTTGGTTGCCTGAGACTTGATCTTCAAGAATCCCTACAACATTTAATCAAATAAGACCTTTGGTATCAACATTTTATTACGTCCTTTGAGGTTAGTCTTGGTAGTCATAACTATCCGAAATGGATTTCATGCCACTTTTAGTTTTCTTCCTATAAAAGCATCTTGTAGCATTATGTCCTTTTTTTTCACAATATGAACATGTAAAGATTAACCATAAGAAAACATACTATTAAATACTCTCTTGATAAAAGGTATTGCATGATGTGCACGCTTGTGAGTGTTCATATCCAATACCATCATTACCAAATAGAAAGCTTTGCACACTAAGTAATCTATCAAGATTTTCCTTTCCTTTGGTAAACTTGATCAAGTTTTCAACTTTTCTTTTTAAAGAATCACAATCAAGCATAAGTAAGGGGTCTAGTGAACTTAAACTGCTATTATTATTATGTAATTGTTGTATGTACCTCTAAATACTATGCATAGAGTAGGGCAGAGCCTTATTTATCTTATRYGGGGTTTGATTATTGGGATTTTTGAGTAATATGGGCTTAGTTGCTTGAAAAATGTACATATTACTGAGGAAACTTTGTCAAATGTTTTCCAAAAATCCCAAGTGGTTTATTATGATATATTGACTTATATTTCATATTTCAAACCATGTTAGAGGTTTATGTGCTTATTCAATTTTATTTTGAATAGACTGATATGTAGTTGAGGGGGCAGCCTTTATATGTTTATACTTTAAATAGACAATTACATATCACAATGTACAAATGCTTTAACATGTTGTCATTAACAAAAAGGGGGAGATTGTAAACCTCATGATTACTATTCTATAGTTTACTGTGGATTTTGAAAATGACTTATGCTTACATTATGTATGAATTTTTTTACGAACACTAAACAAGCCTATTGGATATCAAGATCTTTAGGGAACCTCATTTGAAGATACTCAAAATCATTCAAGAAGGGATCTAGATCACTATAGGTTATTTCTTAAGTACACAGGTCTTTTTTTATTTATCTTTTATGTAATTAGATTTAAGTTTTATTTACTTGGACAAAGCATTTGAATCCCTCCTCAAAATCTTGTTAAAAAATATTCTCTATATATTTTTGAAGTTCATTATTTGTGGAAAACATACATGTTTAACATACAGTAGTATTTAAGAGCTTTGAAGTACCAATGGAAGTGAATTAAAAGCGTCTATACTTTTTGAATTCATGCGACTGTTAATTCTGCCATCCTAAGTGCAAACATTATAAGTGAAGAAATCCKTCAGTGAAGGTTCAGACGAGACATGACTAGAATTCGACAGTTCGAAGGTCTCAAGGATTGCTTCCGACTTAGTTTGGACTCAGAACTTATGCTTGACTTAGCTGTCTGGAGTTAGTTAATGTTAAGTCTGAATACCTTCTAGTGAGGCCTCAGATCATGTCTGATAGTACATGGATTGAATGTCCTAAGCTCTCCTGTTTGTCCATTTGAAGGACACTTCGGGTTGATAGTTTGGACGTCTGAAGGTCTTTATAGTTGAATCCAATATCCCTCCATTAAGGGTTCGRGCRATGCTTTGAAATTCTAGTTCAATCATCTGAGAACTAGAYGGTTTTGTTTTTTTGTCTAATGGCTCTTTTTCAAACCGTTACAACACGGGGGTATCAAAGGGGTCTTTGGAAACTTTTGAAGCACCAACTTTATTATATATTTGATAATGCGATACAAGAAGCGCAAGGAATCTCTACTTTTGAGAGTGAAATATTGTAAATAACTATCTCCACTTTTGAGAAAAATATTTCAAGGTTGTCAAGGACTTAAAATCTTTGTTGAAAGGTGAATCTTGAAGGTTAAAGGTTTGTTTGTTATAAAACCCATTTCTTGAACCCTTGTGTTGGTTGTTAAATCTTGGTGACTTTTTGTTAGTGGATTTGAAAATTCTAATGGTGTGACCCTAGGTAGTAGTTGTAGATTTCAAGGGAAATGGAACCACTATAAATCTTGTGTCTATTATGTGTTTGCTTCCTCTTATTAATTCATTGTGTACTTACTAAATTTCATAGCATTTATTTCTCATTTTTACACAACATTTATTGCAGCCGAAGTGTTTGATATTTTTAATCAAAAATGGTGAAAATTTTGCATTCATTGCAAAAAAAATTTTAAGATCCAATTCACCCATCTCTTGGAAAGATTTTAATAAAAATTAATACTATAGATATATAATGTGCATGTTCACATATTGCGTGAGGTATATGAATTTTTTATACAAAAGTGGTATGTTTTTTCTTTGAAAAAGTCTCAATTCACAAACTTTTAACCAAAAAAAAAAAAAGAAAACTATTATTGAATATTTTTATTATATTATGAAAATAATCACATATAGAGTAGATGATATTATGCTACAAAAAGAAAATGGCATTTTTTTCATTTATATTCTAATTCATTTAAATTGAGAGTTGTCGGGGAGGGAATAAYCTCTCTCTAAGCTATATCTTYTATAGGTTACACTGGTTGTGGCRTAAATATTGATACCGAGAGTTGGTGGCTTGATAGTGGCRCTAATGTTCCATRAGGAGGAGGATCAACTTTGGCGCTCTATAGACAACAACTGAATGGAAAGCCTAAAGTAGCCTATACCTCCGTATTTACAACACACGACCCCATTGGTCATGGACATAGTGCATGTCATAGGGCAAACATTTGGGGACATTCTTCAAGCATTAAAACGAAAATCATCAATCTACAAGAGTGAATTCGATATGGAAGATGAGATTGCTGCACTCATGCAGAGTTGTTTTCTACCAAAGAAGGGGARCGCATGACATGTATAGGTTGTGGATGCTTCAAACATAATCATAGGCGATAAARATTCACTAGCTACTGAGTTGGTGGCTATGACCTCTCTGTGGGGCAAAAAAAGGAAAAAAAAAAGTTAAGAATGATCCCTAATTTGGATAGGTGTATCTTTGGATGATGGGATGATAAGGGGGGGGGGGGGTTTAAATAAATGCAGGCTTAATCATAGAGGAGACAAGGATATCCAAATCCTTTGAAGATTAAGATTGCCCAATATGAGTAAAAAGGCCTCCAATATGTCTTGGTCTTGTTTTTATATTGGGCCATGAAGAGAATGTGAAGGATTTCCGCTTGCATTGGTCCATTAATCCTAGGTAGCGCTTTTAAGCCTTTAGGTGATCCATCAATAGACTCCTACRTCATGTACAACCTAGCCAACGAGGGAAAAGTCCATCATGGAACTTGACGATGCCTAACGACGTCCCATGACCAACTTAGAGACTATTTGCCCCATAGAAAACACCAAAATAATCCTTAATTTATAGGACTACTTATGATAGTACAATCCATTGAGACATTCAACTTGTGGATGTGAAGGTTGAACACAAAGATGATAATTTGTTGGGCATTAAACATATAGTTTGTGTTGAGGATCTAAGCCTTATAGAAATTGAGGGTATTACAACCTCACTATCTTTAATTAAAATTTATTTATTTGTATACTAATATGGAATTCTAGAGGGGCACATCTGATGAGTTTTTTAGAAGATTTATGGACCYATATCACAATCATAAACCATTAGTTGTTGCTTTCGGGGAAAAAAAAGGTCTCGGCTGATTCAATGGATCATATTTTTTTGATGTACTACCTTCAACCAGATATTTATGATTGAAGTCGGAGGGTTTGCAAGGTGTTTACTTGGAGACTTCAATCATGTGATGTCATGTTCCAAAAATAAAATATGGTTTGATCCAATAGCCCTGGCATAGCACATGAGGTATTTGAGAAATGGCTGAATCATGTCATTTGATTGTCTAGAACTCTTTTAGACCAAAATTCGCTTGATCTAGTCGAATGAAGCATGTCAAGAAAAATTAAGAAACCTTCATGAGTATGTGTACTAATTGATAGTGGCAGCTATTTGAGGGAGCTAATGACCATTCATGCTTCCCTATGACCAGGGTGATTGATGGTCCCAAGGGAATAGGCTTTTCGAATAGAGGCAATGTGGTTCTTTTATCAGGAGTATGAAAAACTAATTCAAAATTCTTGGACTAGTAACTTGAATACCATGATGGATATCCTAGACAACTTCGAAATATTAGTGCTCCAAGTGGTTGTTGAAGTTTTTGAAAACATTTTCCGTCGCAAATTTTGAGATTGAGCTTGTGGGCAGAATATACAAAGGTGAATTGATATTTTCAAGGAGATTGGAATAAGAGATTTTTCCATTCAACCATTCTCATCCATAGGGCCAAAATAGGGTCCAATGTTTGAAGGACTCAAATGGAAGTTGAATTGAAGATGTAAAGGCCATTAAGACTTTTATGCTAGATTTATATATCATTTTGTACACAATAGAGTGTGCACCCACCTAGTGCCCATAGAGTGTCTTTTCCCACTCTTAATCATAAAGATTGGAGGATGCTTAACCGCAACCCTTYTGCTCTGAAGGCGAAGGAAGTAGTAATTGATATTGGAGCATACAAAGCAGCAAGAGATGTTCATGCCCTTGTTCTTTCAAATAATTTGGCATCCAGTGGGTTTGAATCTGCAATCCAGTTCATTTGAGAATGTTTTCAGAATGGTGCTATTCCCAAGCAAGCAGACACCACCCTCATCACACTTATATTGAAACAGAAGCATCCAAACTCAGTTTTCCAATTCCACCCTATAGCCTTATGTAATGTCATTCCTATAATTATTGCAAAGGTTTTGTTGTTTGAAGACTTTGATGACCAACACACAAGCATTGATTTGGATTCATAGCGGTTCAATTCCTTTCCTCGATGTATATCCACTACCTAAAAYCGCAACCTTAGGATTTCAAAACTTCACTAAGTCCTTATGACTTTTTCTCAGTAGTATGTGGATACACACGAAGAACTCACCCATATATAGATTTTACTTCGTCACACAGACTTCAACCTTTCAACCRAGGCTCACCCCCAATAGGGGTTTTATGTATCCCTTACAACCTCGATACTCAAAAACTACAACTTCAAGGCTCACCCACAAGAGAGTTTACAAAGAGTTTAATGTCCTAGAAAATATTGATTGACACAGAGGATTATGGAAAAATGTCCAGATCATTGTCACTATATAAATGTGATGATTTTGGCAGTTCTGAGCTCAAAGTAGAGATATTTCACTCATGAAAATATTTTAAAAGATAGTTTRAAGTTAGCTAAAGACTTTCAAAGGTTTGGTATGAAAAGATTCAAAGATAAAGTATAATAATATCATGAAATTTTTTCTACATTTTTCAATTACTCTGTTTAAAACGACCAGAGGGAAAAGCAAGTATTATATAGGCCAATATCCAATGGTAATGAAYATGTCAGAATTGTAATGAGTCTATTTCTTGGGGCTTTAACACGTATATTTCGGACTACTGAAATATTCATTATCTTCGTCTAATGTACCTGTTTGAAGATTCTTAACAGATATTGGACACAATTTAAAAATGTTCTTCRRACCMTTTAGAAACGAAGAAGTCTAAGTCTGAGAATTTAGTCTTCAACTATTTCGATCAGCTGAAAAGCCTTTGAGTTGCGTCCGAATTTCTCTATGAAGGATATCTTACTTAAGTTACATAAAGGACTTAGAGTATATTTGAAATTTAATTCATTCGAGACATGAAAACATATCTTTAATACACTTTCAAAATCAAACCAATTATATCTAATAAATTTTGTGTAAGGGTCATTTTATAAATCTTTTGAAATCATTGTACTTAGCCTATAGCCTATTGAAAAGCTAGAAGAGTCTGCCCCCAGATTTCCTCTTCAACTAGTTTAGACAGATCTTCTACTTCTTCYAAATTTCTCCAAACTATAAGTCCTTGATGCTTCAAAACAGTTGATCATATGCCTCATTGTTCTATAGTATATCATAAAACCTATTTGCACAACAATGCWAGTTAGTAATCATAATAAACGTACGTCATTATCAAAACAATATTAGACATCTTTAAAAGCTATTGGGTTAACATTATCAATGGATGCCAAAGAATATAATTTTTTTTCGAAAGATTGTGTAATCCTATAATTACAACATTACAAGTTAATAACTAATATATATGAAATTCATATATAAAGGACCTTAAATCCTATTTGGTTAATAAATACAGCTTGATATCAGAAGTTGATTTACTTATCACATACGCGATCATATATTGCTTTTGCTATGAGTTTGACAAGCCAATTTATGCATCCAACCTATAAAAAACATCTTGAAGCAATATATCAAATTCTTATATACTTGAAAAGTACACCAAGCTCTTCCAAAAGACCAAACAAAATAAATGGAGGCATATACTTATGCAAATTGGGTAGGATCAATTGTAGATGGCAGATGCACATATCAAGATATTTTACTTATGKATGGGGAAATCTAGTTACATGTTGAAGCAAGAAAATGAAGATTAAGCAAGAAACTGAACATCATTCCAAGAAGCAGTGTCGAGACAGAATATAGGGCTACGGCTAACTAAGTGTGTGAAGTATTTGGTTAATGAGATTTTTTGAACAATTACTAGTGTCAATATACATGGCAATGAAGTTGTACTATGAGAACAAAGTTTTGATAACTATTGAACAAAATCCAGTACAACACTATCGCATAAAGCATGTGGAGATTGATAGACACTTCATAAAGGAAAAGATTTATTATGGAGCTATTTGCATGTTGTTTGTTCCTTCTACACAACAAATAGATGATATMCTTACCAAGAGAATTTCTAGAATTATTTTTGAGATGTTTGTAAGCAAATTGGACATGATATATTTCACTGCTSCAACTTAAGAGGGCTGTCAAATTTTAGGAATTAAATTAGGATTGATTAACTTTCAATTTCTAGAGATTTGTTGATTAKAGGKATTTCCGGATCTGGTTGGATTCTTGATTTGGGGTCTCTGGTATTTATATCTTACTTATTTCCTATGAATTTATTGAACAGAGATAGATATTTTCCTCAAAAAGACCTTTAAAGGCATCACAACAACTTGCATCTCAAGGTCGGCCAGCCGTTGGGTCGTGGAGGACGACCTTGTACTTGTGCTAGATTATCAGTTGCAGACATCTCTACATACACAAGAAGCAATATTTCCTAAGATTTCCAAACTTTTTTCAAACATGACAATACCTAAAATAAAGGTCGATCAAATAATTTTTACCTTCAATATACAATCAAGATATTAGTGTGTATACAATTTTAGGAGGTTGAATTGTTATGCAGTATCGATAATAAAAAAAATATTTGAAACAAATATATATGTATCTCGAATTTTTAATATTTTAATATAAAAATCATAGTGTCAAATTTATAGTCAATTTCACATGACAATCATATAATGTTTTAACAAGCTCTTCATAGGTTTTTTTTTTCTTTTTAATAACTCCTAGGAAGGTTTATGCCCTCGCACTTGAAACCTGAACTATCAACTATGAGCTATGGTTAAAATCTAAACATTSCACGAAAAGTTGTCCTTTTTTCTTTGGAAAAGGGCCTAAGAAACGGAAGAGAAAGATTGTAATAGATACTTAGAACACAAAAAAAGTGTTTGAGAAAAYGGGGTGCACTGTGCACGTGGTCCCTGTGAAGGCAATGAATGGAATACCCAGCAGAGGCATTCCATCTCCCCATGGCTCCCTGTTGGCTTTTTGGCWTTAGTTAAGAAATGAAACAAATTCACCCACCAACGCACCCAAACAAGTACTAGTTTTTTCGAAGGAAACTTCACTTTTGTAAACCCATTTTTTGACATATATAATTTTTTATTTTTATTTTGAAAAAACTTGGCCTTGTAAGTAACGGGGTTGTTTATAGTCTCTCTAAATTAATGAAAAGTTTACTGTTTCACCTGCTATCTTCTGCTGTAGCTGTAACTCTCTCTCTTCTTTCTCTGGTGTTCTGATTCTGATAAAAACTTGAAAAACTGCTTGGGTTTTTGTGTGTTGTATTTTTCTTTTGAGAAGGACTATTGCCTGATTCTAAACCATTCAACTCTGGCACTGAAAAACATGGCAACCTCTTCTCTTAATGGAATAAAGCCCTTGAGTCCTGATCACTTCTTCCAACCTGATTTTTCTTGTCTTTCAACAATTCATTTAATTAATGAAGCTAATCATTCCAATCTACTACTCTCTCTCTTCCACACAGATAGGGCTATGCTTTTGGTACCATGTACGGTATGGATTGATTCCTAACTTTCTGTATATCTTTTCTTCTCACACCAAAGCTGTGTCAAGTCTATACTTTAAACAAGGTTTTCCTCAAGGGTGTAGACCATTTATCATATATGGACAACAACTTTTAGACAGTCACCATACGGAGTTTATGTAAATTATTGTCATCATCGATCTATTAAGTTTATGTAATCGATCATTTGTAGAGTCAAAGTAAGTCTTATAGCCATTATGTTGGACTTGCTTCTTGAAATGCACTTACTTTTTCTCCAGACTTTAGCCAAGTGATAACAATAACTGTACATCTTTTTAGGCAGTTGAAAATCTTTGCTTGACGAACCCATAGTTTTACCCAGTGATTTCATTTAACTTTTCTTTGTCATGCTGCACAAACTGGCAGAGGCCGAACTGACTCTTTTATTTATTTATTTATTTATTTATTCTTTTCTCTTTTAGGGTTAACAAGGATCATATGCAATGAAATAATATCAGGTTTTTAAATTTCTGCATAATAGTAGTCATCGAAGAGCATATGCAGAAGAGGTTCCAGTATAGACTCTATAGCATTTCCTGAATGATGAAGCAATTAAATATTACCATGTCAGAAGCCTCAGAGCAAATCATGCCTCTCTCCCACAACTGATAATAATCATATAGWATATACTTACTTTTTTCCTTTAGTAGTATGCTCTTGTTTTCTTTTTCTTTTCTTTTTTCCCCTGATTTTCTTGATAGATCTTTGGATGAATGAAGCTCTCTTCCCTACCCTATCCACAGTTCTATAGATTAGCATAGAGAAGCTGTTAAAAATCATCTCGATTCCATTTTCGTTTCCCTTGAAAAAGACAACTTTGCATTGAGCTCATTATAGCACTCAATGGATCTACTTTCTCAGTCTCAGTTTGAGAACACAACACATGCTACAGCAAGATTAATGAAATAAATGCTGCACAAACAAGGCAACAGGAAGGAAGGGGAAGGGGGCCGAGGCGGGGGAGGGGAGAGAGAGAGAGATAGAGARAGACGAAAGGGATTTCTAAGACAATATGATGTTATGACATCTAATGCTACTCTCCTTCAGCATCTGTTGTGGCTGAAGACATGTAACTCATTGCAGGTGAAGTCTCATCAACTGTAACGGCAGCAGCAGCAGCATTTGTTGCTTGAAACTTTTGCTTGCAAGTATGGCAAGTGATTTCTGAGATGGTTTCGTTGATCTTTTTTGTTGCTTGCTCTTTCAATAATTGAGCCTTTTCCAGTTCTGTCTGTGCTTGTTGCCTAATTCTTTTGGCATTAGCAAATTCCATCTCTGCCAATTCGATTTGCCTCTTAGCCTGTTGCCTTGCCTCTTCAGCAAATGCCTTTTCGGCCATTGCCATCCTGAGCTGCTCGTTTGCCCCATGTTTCAACCTTGCCGCATCTATGAATGTTGCTTCTGCAACTTTACTCTCCAATGCAGCACTTCTGCTCATGTCTAATCTCAAGCACTTCGGTTCATTTGTTTCACCGCGGCTAGATGAACCAAGCGACAATTTCAACTTGGTTGCATGATTTTCATCACTATTCTGCTGAGGATTTGCATTGGTTGATGGTAAAAGCTGAAGTTCCAAGTTATGCTGCTGAACGGTAGTTGCCAACTCGTTTTGCTCGGAACATAGTAACTCAGATTCTGAAGGCCGTGACATTATTATTGTTGACGATGGGACAATGCTGAAATTTGTTTCACTTGAAGGGCTAGTGCTTGATGCACCTTGAGAGGAGCAAGCTGGCTGCAAAGATTGTAATTCTGGCCGGATGCGGCGGACGCTGCAGGCGTCTTGATGCTCAATGAAACTCTCTACCCTGGAAATAAAAATTCCAGCTTTATTAGGTCAGATTCASTTCTTGATAATGAATGCCTTGGAAAGCAGCCCAAACTACTTAATTACATTTAGGGTTGCAACCAAATATCAATTAATACCAATAAAGGGATACAATTTAACCAAGAAGTTCTGAAAGAAAATAATAACTCAGATAAGAAAAACAAATAGCAGAAGAGAAAGAAGTTTTATATGTAATTAATAGAATTTGTCGTATGGCGAACAGTGAGTCTCTCAATTTTATACTCAATTGGCTTCTAACAAAAGAACAAAATAAGTCAAAACTCAACCTAAGATCAAATGCTATTGGAATTTGAACTGGATTGGATATATATACTTGTTTAAAATTTTTATTTTCCTTCCATAACATATAAAACATGTCGGCATAAAGCTATCTTCTTGTAGTTGATAACCATAAACTCATGAAACAAGAACAAAAAGCATTAACAAATTCAGCAAAAAATGTGAAAATTTTACGACTCGAGGAGAGGGAATGCAAGAGAAACTCATGGAGTCTAGATTTTGGCAAAAAGAATATCTCAAAAGAAGCTAAYTGATGGGGTGAAAAACCTGGAGAAAACGCGGCCGCAGTCACAAGAATGGCCTCGGGTACCACAAGTCTTGAGATGGGCTTTGTAATCAGACTGAACAGCATAACCTTTGGAGCATTTCTCACAAACCCACTGTTTATTGTTGCTGTGTTTTCTTCTGAAATGCTTCTTTATGCCCACGAGATCTCCAAGGGCATGACATGGGTCATGGTGCAAACAAGTTGGTTCTGGGCACACAAAAACACGTTTCTTCACCTCTGGAGTTTCCCTCTTCAGCAACTTCCATGGCACCTTATGCCTTCTTCTGTGCATCTGCAAGTTCTGATCTCTCTGAAACCCTTGATTGCAGATCTCACAAACATATCTGTCTGACTCCAGTAAAGTTTTGGGTGATAGGGAAACAACCTCAGCATCTGGATCTATTTCAAAGCAAAATTCAAGGAGAAAAACAAGAAGAAGATTCCATTTATCAAATTCTTGAATAATGCATGGACATGTATCTAMSCATAGAATTGGTTTRTGGGGTAATTTTTTTCCTTACCTGGGGTACCGGCAGGTCTTCTTTTCCTTTTCTGCGTCACCCCATTTTCTGAAGAAGTCAAGGCATCAGAAGAAGAAGATGGTCCAGTTGATGCAGTGTTTTCTAGCATGAGTTGGACTTTAATGGGATTGTTGGAATTATCTTCGCTAAGCAATTAGCAGAAAATGAATTCTACTTGTTGACTGCTATAGGTTTGAGACTGGTGATTTTCTTTCCAGCTTTACTCATGGATGGCAATAGGATATGGGAGACTGGGGGGTGTGGGGTGAKGGTGAGGGTGGAGAAAAGCACTTGCTTTTGTGAAATCAGCTTTCTTTAAGCTTTAAGCTTTTTAGCTTTTCTCTATGAACTTTCTTGCTTTCTTTCATTGACCCCCACACCTTGAGCAGGTATGGTTGAGGCATGTCTTCTATATAAAGCGTGCAATGGTGTGATTAGTATCTGAGGGAGAAAGCTAGTGAGAGAAAGAAAATGTAGAGTGGGGTTTTCCTTTTTTTTTTTTTTGGTTCTTTTAAAGAATTTGAGGCTGACCCAATCAGAAATCTTGAAAATTTTGAGCCCACAAAACAATCAGACACAGAAACAGAAAAACATCCTCCGTATGAAAACAAGCAGTCATTATTCATCATAAATGTAATTTGCATGAATAAATGTTGGATAGCTTTCAGATGGCACGTGATCGAGGACACCCGCTCACGTGACCTTTACATTGAGAAAGTAAAGTTTTAAGTGGTTAAAAAATGAATTTCATTGACCAAAGTGACTTTAAAATGATGGCCTCAAAGTAAACATGATTTAGCTTTTGAAGCAGCTTTTCTCTTGTTTTTGGGTGAAAGAGAGAAGGGAGCATGTTGTGTCACTTTCGCAAGAGCAATATGCAATCATTTCAAGAGAAGTTTTGGACTCGTTTTCTCATGTTTTGTCATGTAAGTCACCCCTTTTGTTTTTGCCTTATTCTCCTCCCAATGATGAATCAGAAACTATCTTCACTTATGCTTCCAAATTGACCTATTTTTAGAGGTTATTAGATGGAGAAAACGCAACTCTTTCCATTTTATGCGGTCTATTCACAACTACATTTTTATTTATTTCCAAAGTTACTTTACGTAGACATACCCAAGTCTATCTAATTGGATTATCATAATTATTTGGTAAATAAGAGATGTAATTCAAAAGGATTATCATAATAGGACAAAATTTGGGATAATTGTCGTATTAAATGTTTATCACCCCATAAGGAAGGAAGGACAATGGACCCTGCACAAGGAGCGTTATATYGTACAATCATATCTCTCRTAATGATTGTTAATAATTTGATAAGATTATAAATGAAATTTGTACTTATTTATATATTTTTTAAACCTTTTATGCTACTATCATAGAATTTTAAATTCAATATTTAAAAAAAATTAAATGAGATTTAGTTGGAATCGAAACTTTGTCATTGCAACATTTGGTTGAGTGTAAAATATTTTCTTCCACAAAAGTTTCAACATTTTTGTCAATAAAACAAGCAATAGAAAATAAAAATATTGCTCTATATACACGAGACATATATTTTTTAATTTTATTACCCATAATTATAAACTTTGGAAAGTATATATATAAAAAATGAATACATAATAAGTTACGACTTCTAGTCTACAAAGATTAGGAAAAAGAAAAAAAAAAATCTACCATCGCACGTCCACGTGCTTTGCCCTAGCTTGATTATGACTCTTATTAAAAAAAAAAAAAGGGAAAATGCTGGTATGACCCTTGTGTTAGTCAGTAGGGAAAACAATGTGATTATATTTATCATTATTATTTAAACCGCTAACTCCGATTATTTAGAATTTGAATTATAAAATATTTATAAAGAAAGTAAAAGCTCTTTAAACATGATTTGATCAATTTACAATATTCAAAATTTAATATCTTATTTAAGAAATATAAAAATCATTATCACTTAATTCAATTATCAATTACGAAAGGAAAAAAAAGATTTTAATTACGTTGCTCAAATATCTAGAGGAATTCTCGGATTAAACCATCGAGTTATGCACACTACTAGGCTATAAAGGCTCTCTATTATTATTCATTTGTTATGTTCATATTTTAACTTATACTTTAATTCGGTAAAAATATATTTCAAATAAAATTACATAAGAAGTACACAACAAAAAAGCATYATGATTTATCACAGAAAAGCTCTAAAACGTGTCAAGGAATTGACTTACGTAATTTATAAACTTCTCCATCCAACTTAACACATTTTTAACTTTTGAAATACATTTTGTTTGTTTTTGTTTTYCATTTTTCTGTCCTGTTTTCTTCTTCATTTGAAGATGGTAGCTTGGTTGGGTAGAACACACCTTACCGGGTGATACTTCTTAGTTTGACTCACATGCACATCCTAAATGTAACCAAGATGTACTCTTTTTTTGGGAATATATTAGTAGGAGATATCAGTTAAGCCATCGTCTACACCKAATATTTAGTGCATCTTAACTAATTGAACTAAAACTTAACAATAGATTTTAGCCAATTCAAAAAGTTAAAATACATGAGCGGACAGGAATATCGAGGTGTCCTCCCAGTGTCATAGTAAACAGCTAAACCAATGAGCAGTTGGCAAATTATGAAGAAAAGCTTCGTCGGCAGGAGTACCAGGCAATCTGGTGACTGTTAGGCGACGGATTATAATAGAATTTCTTCCTTTTCGCCTTTCTTCCTCGAAGAGATAAGATCAGTCAGCTGATCAATCAACAAGATAGAGATTTTTTCGGCTTCAAAGCACTTCAGTTTATCCACGTTATACTAGAAGCCTATGGTCACACCTCACTAACCATGGAATCARGACATGCTGCTTAAAATGCAGTTAGTGGTACTCCATCGAACCTTCATTTGCAAGAAACCCATATTTTTAAGCTGAGTATAAAAGGTGGAAATGAGAAAGAAAATTAAATGGGACGATGAACTCCACCAAACATCAAATTTATGAAATTCAATTTCTAATTATGCAATTTCCAGCTTTATGTAATTGATTTACTTCAATTCGAAGCTTTGTCTAGTTAGATTACTCCGCTTTATTAAAGCTTTACTMTGGATTCACAGCTTTCTTATAAATTTTACAGCTTTCCCATATATTTACAACATTTTTTAGACTTAAACACTTTGTGCCTTGCTCTGCGTTAAGATTTCGAGTTACATTTCAGCTATAGATGTTTAACTGAAGTTGTTATTCATCACTTTATCAATAAATCTTAGTTTTTTTGTCCATATTTTGCTTTGCCTTAATTATCATACTGTACGCACTTCGACTAATAGCTTTATTTTATAATCTAAAAGATTCAAACCTGTTGACTAGGATTTCTCAAAACGAGTCGAACAGTTGGTGCTTAATATCAGCTTTCATGCTTGAATTCGATCAACAAACAAATAGATTTCTGTCAATGGACACTTTTTGGCAATATATATTTCTGACCCTAACATAATTAACATGCCTAGTGAGACTTGGTAAGTGTGCATGCATTTATGCTCTTATTGATAAATCATGGCCGACGACCAACAGAGTCCACCTCGCATCCACGATGCTTCTRTCCTATCTGTGGAGACATTGAAGACATTATTAGTAGGTGCAATCTGCCATATTGT
Organism: Rhazya stricta; assembly: GCA_001752375.1. NCBI lineage: Eukaryota > Viridiplantae > Streptophyta > Magnoliopsida > Gentianales > Apocynaceae > Rhazya > Rhazya stricta. The sequence goes on from MEJB01000044.1 coordinate 2,713,249, forward strand.
TTAGCAGCGAGCTGCATTCTTTACTAATGAAGTCAGTCGGAGTGATCCTAGCACCTCATGAGCTCCCCTTGAGAAACAATCGATCCTTAGTTCTCTCATTGCCATATAGCATGCAGTTGAACAATGTAATAACGAAATGATGCAAATATGCTCCAGCAAATGGGTTTCCTGCTCAAACCAGTGATAAGGAATAAGATCTAGGCTTTGGACCTATGATAGCCATCGAGTTTTGATACCCATCCGCCTTTGCCACTAGTTGAATATCCAAACATGAGCATGCAAGCTATTCCTCAAATAGCCAGTTCAATTATAGTTCTGTAGCCATGGTCAAAAAAGAATGCCCGGCCTACCAACCCAGGGAGCAAATAGGTACCAAAGGGTCTAATTATCATGACCCATGATGCACAGGCCATATGGCCATTTCTTATTCCCCTAGGAGGCAATATCCCCCTCCATAAGCTAGGGGCCAAGGTAATGGCAACCAAGATTGTGCTTATCAAGAAGCATAGACAAGCCTCTAAATCATGCCGGCCTAGTTTGGGAAGCTCAACCGTGCAACCGTGCAACTTCTTCACAAAGACAAGCATAGGATCCTGCCTCTGAACATGGCCTTCCTACCAACAAACAGCCATATAAGGTTTCCAAATACCAGCAGGCGAATCTTTGTCCTCAGGCTCAAGCAGACGCAAATATTATAACGAATATGCTTAGGAGGAAATTTGGTATCTTGAGTGGATTGACCATAATGTTGTCATGCCGCGTGGATWCAAAGCCCTTGAGTTCACCACTTTCTTAGGTGAGGATGACAAAGCTACTTCAGAGCATATCGGCCTATTCACGGCCCAATATGGAGACCTAGGCAACAAGAGCTACACAAGCTGCAGTTGTTCTCTTTGTTCTTGATGGGAACAACATTTTCTTGGTAGAGCAATCTGCCAGCAAACTCAATTCATAGCTATGGAGACATGGAGCACCTTTTCCATGAGCGTTTCTATCARCCTGTTGCTGAGGCATCCTTAACAGATCGCCTGGCTATAAAGTAGAATCCAAATGAGGATGTGGTTGACTTTCTTGAGCGCTTCCATTGACTAAAGGTGAAATGCACCACCTTGTTGCCTCAGCTATAATATGCTAGAATTGCAGTTAATCAAATGCATTTGTATCTCAAAGAAAGTGTAATATTTTACAAGACTTCTCAAATTTGTCTAGAATTTTATCACATGCTACATGCATTGAGAATCTTATTAAGGAGAAGGAGAAAAGGATAATCTCCAAGTTTATAAGAGGCTAGATGATGATTTCTATCATCGAGAATCCATCTGAATCAGAAGACCAGGTCTCGAAGATCATGGATGCGGAGATCATCAAAAGAGGGGTCTATAATTGCCTGACGCTCAATCCAGCACGTGAGAGGGAGTTTGCAAAGTCAAGAGATCAACCAAATTATGCCTTCGATATTTCCAAAGCCGATCAAATCTTTGACTAGCTATTGAGGGCAAGCAGATCAAACTGTCTTAGGGCCAGAAACTCTTGTCGGCTAAAGAGCTAAGCGGCAAAAAGTATTATGGTTAGCATAACACTTGTAGTCATGACACTAAGAACTGTAAGTGTTCCACAACACCACAAAAGTCCATTCGGGATGGACATTTTAAGTTTGCCGACAGAAAGATGCAGGAGTCCTTCATGGATACTAATCCATTCACTTCAGCAAAGGCTAACATGGTGGTAGCTCAGGAGGCATCCACTAGGGCCAAGATGTAGTGGATGGTAAAATAGTTGTGGTTACCTAAGCCAGTTTCCCATGACAGAGGAAAATAACCTGCTATTGCTACCAAACAACCAACCACAATTCACAGGCCACCTAAACACCCTAAGATAAAGGCCGATTTGGTGACTAGATGTAGTTCAGACCTAAAGACGCCTAAGTAGCACATTACCATCAGTAACAATTGACAGGCCACATAAGATGTAATACAGAAAAAGACTTTTGAATAGTATCCCTTCTCGTCCCAAAGCGGATGGTCGGTCATCAATGTTCAGRTGATTGACTTTCCTATTAGACGAGGGTCAATCAAAGAAACCAGATAAATTCCACTTCGACCATTGAAATTTGGCGTTTCAAGTTTCAAATCTAGATGAGAGAAATAAAAGATCCTCTCTGAGAGGCTCTGATAGACTAACAAAGATGCAGAAATGAATAGCCTAGAGGAGGAAACCATATCAGTGTCAGCTAGATGACAAAAAGTCTAGCGAGAGTTCGACTCAAGAAGAAACTTTAGCTGGTGAAATAGCAAATTCAGCCACTGATGTTATAAATATGGTGGGAATATTGCAAGCTGAGTTTGAGATTAACACCTTCCAAGGGCACTCGATAGATGATATCTTTTCCACGGAGTAGGCGATGACTAAGTTAATCCCGAATGATCTAGATATTGTGTAAGGCGAACACGAAATTTCATATGTCATGTCCAAAATCAAGTAAGGAAATGAAAATCATTTTAGGCTGCTCTACATAAAAGCTCACTTAGACGGCTGATCCGTTAGTCACGTATTTGTAGAAGGTGGAGTAGTGCTAAACGTCATGCCAATGGCTATACCAAARTAGTTGGGTAAGTCTCGCTCAGACCTCATGAGTATTGATATCCTAATGACTAACTTTATAGGTAACCCTACTCAAGCCARTAGTGTGATAATGGTTAACGTGACCATCAGCTCRAAACCAACACAATGACTTTTTTCRTAGTGTCRACTAAGTTTGGCTATATTGTATTGGCGGGAGGGGGGGAATTGGATCCATACCAATCAATGTGTGTCTTTCACATTACATCAGCTTCTTATGTTATAGAATGGCGATCAGATAGAAGTAATCCCAACATATCCAAACGCGTTCTCAATCACTGTGCGAATAAGCTAGGCTATATTTTATTCTTCATAGTCCAAGCTAACTCGTTTTGCAAATCGCTCGCTAGGGCAGGAATTTGGCATTCTCTAAAACAATTCTAAAAATGAGTACAATTCAACTACAATGAAGAGCCTTGATTTGAATAACAACTTACTCAACTATGTACAAAATCCAGGGCGTGGGAGCATAAATGGCTAAATTGTAGAAGATGMAGTAGATTGAAGCATTAAGTAGGTTCTAGGTTCATCCCACAAGATCCACTATCAGAGATCAATCTTGAAGAGCATGAGAAATCAGGCTGACTAAAGATAGCACTACGCTAACTACAAAACAAATGGATTAGTTGACTCAACTGAGAAGGAGTTATAAGGATTGCTTTACTTGAGATTATCATGAGATGCTGGGCCTACCTCGTAGGATAATTGAGCACCACCTACCCTACCTATCAAAGAGGGATTCAAGGCACATATGGACCTAGACAAGAGGTATAATCTGTCTTTGTTTCCAAAGTCGAAGTAGAAGTGGAAAGGCTATTAAGATGCGGATTCATCAGAATAGGCAAATATGTAGAATGGTTGTAAAATATTGTGCCAATTATAAAAAAGAAYGACCAAGTTTGATATACATTGACTTCAAGAATCTAAACTAGGTCGCCCTGAAAGGTGAATATGTCATGCCCATGATTGACATGCTGATACATTCAGGAGTGTATGAGATGCTTCTTTGTTGCAATYATCAGCTATTCTTGGATATTTGCATATTGATTTCATTATTTCTATCGATATGAATTCCAACAGTGTTGATRTTCATCAAACAACCAATTAATGGAAGGAAACAACCACACAATAGCTATAAGAATTATAGTGGTTCGATTTTTCTTGAAATCTACATCCACTACTTAGGGTCACACCTTTAGGGATTTCATATCTATTAACGAAAGTCACAAATACTTTACAACCAAAACATAAAGGTTTACCCACAAATGGATTTTACAACAAAATAGCCCTTTTAAGTCCTCGAGGTTCACATTCCAACAACGGTTTCAAGTCCTAGATAAAGTTTTTTATAATATTTCACTCTTTAAAGTGAGGATAGATGATGCATATGTCATAAGGGATTATTGTGTAGGAAATGACCACCATTCTTATGCTCTTTTGATAACTTTTTGCTATGATTCTTAGGCTTTAATGGTGTTATCTATTTAATTTAGAGTAATGATGTATAAAACTGATTTTCTAACATTCATAAATTTATAATCTTATTCCATCTCATTTTGGACAAAATGCGAAAGATAGTGAAATTCATATAGGCAAGCCCAAGGAGTAACAAAATGCCACATCARACACTTTAAAGAAGAACAGATATGCATAGGCCATGTTGTTAGTCCAAGTTGACATCGATTTTGTTTGGGAATATTGAGATAAGAAGTGCAAGAGTAGGGAACACAAGCCAAAAGAAGAAAAATAAGATAAAAGGGAAAAATATTGAATCATAGGCCATGTGCATAGAGAGAAAAGGGGGATGACAAGCCGACTCAATGATAAGATTAGAAAAAATCTCATTATTAACCCCTGTTTTTGCCCATTTTGTGTCCAKTATTTCAGTATTTAGTTATAAATACTAGTATTTTCCCTTAGTTTTAGATAAATAAGAGTTAGTAAGCTTGTAGCATAAAAGAGTCCTTAAAGTTCTTATTTATTGCTAAAAAGCTTGGTCTTGAAAGGTATTTGTAGGRGTACAAACAATGTTAGAGCATCGCCACATCAGAGAACAAAGCTGAAGGGCATGTGTAACAAGAAAAGATCTTTGCTAGAATTAAGAGGAGAAAAGGAATAAACGTGGACGAGATAAAATGACGAACAAAAGCACTACAAAAATATCTACATAACATGTGGTAGTCAAAGAATGACATAAAGAAAATATGTTCAAGTTCRCCCGGTCCATGTTGGGCAAAGGAAACAAGAAGGACGAAATCAAAATGGACAAAAGAAATAAGACAAGAAAGATAGCTATTTGCTGATGACATCTAATTGCCACCTATCCAAAGAGTCTAAGTTAAGTTTAGGAAGAGCAAAATGCTACAACATTCACGTCRAAACCTAGAAATTGAAATTAGAGCATGTGTAGCACAAGAAAAAAGAAGAACCCATTGCTTTTAATGAAAATTTGCTGAAAATGACATATGACCATTCGTCTAAGTTGACTTCAGTCTTTTACTCGAAATGCTGAAGCATAGAATAGCAAATGGTCTCCATATTTCCCAAAATAGACAAGTATAGGCAAAGAATGCTGAGTTCTTAAGTGAACAAGAAGAGAGAATTTAGCTTTCAAGTAAAATTTAGGGGATTCCTTCGAAAGAAGAACCCCATCTTTTGTTAAGATGTTTACTGCTTTGTTAACAAATGATTGGATGAAAGTCTTCTATTTGTTTTTCTGCAATCATTTTCTACATTTTATGACAATTTCTTCTAGTTTTCTTAATCTTCGAATTCATTTATAGTTTACAAAGATAAGTTTAGTAGCTTGTTGTGAGTTACTTAGTTTTTGGAGTGCAATGTTCAATTTGATCGTTTAAACTGTTCTATCGGAGTCTTTTAATCAACACAACAAAGTTGCCAAAGCCAAGATGTCCCATGATTAAGACTGATTAAACAATAGATGTAGTTAAAGTCATCTTCAGTTAGCGATTGGGGGAGTCAAAAGTTATTCTTAGTTTCTTTGATAGTCATCTTTATCTACATTTAGTAACTAATCTTCATTGGCATAGACATGTGGTTAGTAAGTTGGTGAAATCTGCCCAAGATAGTTGCTAAGGGKTTAAGGGAGAACCATCTTTAAACACTAAGTAACCCTTTTAGACAACGTTTGAGAACCAGGTGAAGACAATGACATTTGCCTCATCAGGGGAATCCTATGGCATTTTGGAACCGTAGTCAAAAGTCAACATAAACATATGTATGATTTTTTTACTATTCCTAATTTGCACACTGAATAGTCTCAGGTAAGACATTGCTCGATTTTATTCTCCATTGCTACAGCATTCAAGAGCTAACTCTAACTTCWCTTACTAGTTTTTACTAACTCTAACTTTACTTGCTTTATAGCTTAAGTTYACTGCTTTTAGTTCGTTACTTATTATTGCTTCAGTATTTACTTTCYTTTACTCTTGCATTATAATGACCACAATTCTACATTATTATTATATGGGGAGTTTTCACATTGAATTTTTATCAATTCAATTCTCGTGGAAATGATACTCTACTCACTCTTTATTACTTATTGATCACGTATACTTGCGTGTGTGTGTTGCTATAATCTAATCTAAGATCCAACCCAACTCCCAACTTTGTTCTTGGAAAGGAGGAAGAACAACAATCCAAGAAAGAGATTAATTTGGCAAAAGATTCAATAAAATAGTGGTTTTAATTCTTATATTAGCCATAGAAGTCATTTAAAGTCTTTTCTTTCCTCATTTTCARTTGTAATAAGTAGTTTGATTCTACTTATTTTACTGTTATAGCATTCCATTTTGAGTTATTTCGTTTAGAATGAGCAAATGTTCTACGAGAGACAAGTTAGACAAGTTTATCTATAGTTATTATCCACACGACATTAAGTTTATCCACAATATGTTCTTATTTTTCTATTTTTAAAGCTTCTCAAAGTAGCATGTAGTTTGAGAAAGCTGAATTGTAAATCATTAAAAAGTCTTAGTGTTGATAGCTGAGTATGTTCCTTTGAGAATTCAAGGGTTAGCTTTTGTAATGAAGAAAATTAATTTCAGTGTTCCTTGTTTACTTTTGCTTGACACAAGTCCAGTTAGCAGAAAGTGACAAAGAAAATAGGCATAGAAGTTTGGCTATTCTACTTCTGAAATCCTCAATCTAAACTTCATTAGGGATTAAGATACACACTATCTCAAAACACTATTAGAAACGTAGTACAACATTAAAGATGTCACATAAGATAGACAACTTTATCTTTATGCATTGAGAACTCACACTAAAGAGGAACTGTGAGGAAGGTTATCATAGATATATGATCAAGCCTCTTTACAAAGTCCTAAATATGCACCAAGAACAGGTTTAAATATTTATTTACCTAATCCTGGAATTCTGTGCTATAGCATTAGTGATTAACTTGGACTTTTATTATCTTATGTAACYTGACATAACCTATAAATGTCTTTCAGTCTTTATATTTATTTATTATTACTTTCTAGGATTAACTGATCCTATCATCCCATTGAACTTTATTATGGAAGTTTTTACACATAACTCTCATTAATCATATTCTCATGAGAACRATACTTTACTTACATTAAGGGCGTGTTTTAGCCTTAAGACACATACGTTTTTTAGCATTATTTCATATTTCAGCATATTTTTGATGTAAGAGACTTGGAGAGATTATTCAAAAGCTCTAGGACTTGGATTCAATCAAGATATGTAAAGATTTGTTCGTCAAATCGGGTTCTTTCTTTCCATCATTAATTGTAATCATGTCTATAATGTTTTCAAAGGTTAATTCGATGAACTTCTTAGGCTAAATTCTTTATTGTTGGTTAGGGTGTTTGTGAAGATTGTTTCTTTATAATGACTTAATTTTTTCTTTTCCCTTTATTGTTTATTGTTCCCCACTATCTTATTTGTTAATTGTCATCACAATGTTCTTAATGCTTTTATAGATTAGCTACTATAAATCGATTTAATAATCAATTGTGAAGGACCGGGAGGTGAAATAATTGGTTAAGAACTAGGTAACAATCAGTTTCTATTGGACGGTTTTCAAAAATAGGTGACTGTGGTTAGTGAAATTGGGAAATTCCATATATCGAGAATGCAATTATGATTAACCTAATTCACATAGGAATATGACTTTAGTTAATCAAAATTAGGGGGTTTATGCCAAGGGATTGGGTAAAATCTGATCTAGGGAATCCTACCGTTAATAATTAGATAGAATTTAGGAATTGTAGCAATAAATATGTAACCAATTTAGGTTATTACAAGAATAAATCGGATCAATACCCTGACCAACTCTATTTTATTACATAATTCTCTTTGAAATTTTAGTAGTTAATCTCAAAATTAGAGTTTGTATTGTTTTCTTTATTAGTAAATTTTAGTTGATATCATTCATAATTGGTAGGTTTAAATTAGGAGAATTTGGAAATTTTAAGTACTTGATTAAAATCTTTGTAGAATTAAAATACTCACTATTACTCTTTTGAACACTATTACTTGATAAGATTTTTTGTGCACCAAGTTTTTGGCACCAGTRCTGAAGATTTAAATTAATACCATAGAATTGTTGAATTTCGTTGACATTAGACTTGTTTCAATTTTATTACTTTGAATTGCTTTTTTGGTTTCCTTAGTATGCATACCAAATCTTCCAACAAGGCTATAGTGACTATTGCAAACCCGAAAGCTATTTTTAAAGACAATAGGAAACAAATTAGAGAGGGAAAAGTAGAGGCAATATACGATGAAGCAATAGAGTTATGGGATAATAGCAAATCAGATAAAAGGATTTAGAACTTGACAAGACTAAGAATATGAATGACAAAGTGTAACACCCCCAAATTAGGAACTGTCCTAAGCTGAGAGTATTACCTTACATTACTCATAGAACAATCAACTACTGTATGAAATAAAAGAAGTCTTAACCCTTGTCAAAGATTTTATAAAAATTCGACAGAGTTTCCTGTATAATTTCAATAACTACCCTCTGCATATATTCAAAAAGTTCTCAATATTTTCAAACACCCATTAACAACATGCACTCCAACCCAAATAAACATCCAATATAAAGAGTAATGTGCTCCAACAAATCTTTTATCAACCCAACAATTATTCAAACTGAAATTTGAAGAACCCAAAAGAATTTAAAACCTRATCAGCTAAATCAAATAAGAAATATCCTAATGATACGCAAAAATCATTCTAGACAATTAACTATCTATTTTATTCTATGAAATTTATTTAGAATATACTTCAGGGTATCTTAGTTTATCCATAAGCGACCTCCTCGCACCATCTGGCTACACATCACCTGAAATGCAAAATGAGAGAAATGGAATGAGCTAAAAAGCTCAATAAGCAAATCTCATGCATGAATGCATAKATATGCCCTACATGTCATGAATTATAAAACTGCACCTTTTCAATGAAAATTTTCTAAACATTTTCATTTCGTAACCTTTTTACAAAATCTTTCCTTTCAAAATGTATAACTTGTAAAACATTTCATTTCATTACATTCCTGAGCGCACTGAGTGTAACGCCTAGCCATTAAGCTTTGTAGCGGGCCATTTRTTYTTTGGAACCCGATTACATTTCTACCRGTAGAACCGCAAAGCGGTTAACATTTTTTKACTTTTCCTTTCATCTCTTCACCTCCAAAGAGGTAAACATTACATTTCCCTACCCTCCTAGAGGGTCGGTTCGAGTACGCCGGTCCCTCACGCCCCATTTCCCACTTACATCTTTCATGGCTAAGTTTACACTCCTTTCAAAAAACTTTAATATTTTTCTGAACATGTTACAATTTATAAAATACATTTCCTTTCAAAATTTCATCTCCTAAACCATTCACCTTCTAAATGTATGAACGGCTCATACCAGGAATGATGCAGAACACTATAACTACATGCCCATGACATGAAATGCATATAACTGTAATTAACATGCCATTCGACATAATAATGGTACAAGATATGAAACACGTGAAAACATGCCACCAATCAACACATTTTATAACACAATCCTATACCGCTACCACATAACACACAACAAAAGAGATAGGCGGATATGGGTTTTACTTATATAGAATCTCATATACAACACATTAATCTACTTAAAGGAATTCAGATACATCAATTCATATGCGTCAATGAAATGTGAGAATTTACTTACTTGTAATTCTTAGTAAATTTGTTTACTTTCACTAGCAGGGTGCCTTAGTTGCCCACAACGTTAATTTGCCATAGTATCCTAATATTATTATACAAAGAATATTCATCTAAACTTGTTTAACCAAATACATTCGTTTAACACAGGTGTTTACCATAAACACCTTCATCGTTTTCCCTATGGTGACCTTAACTATTAATTTCTCAAGATGAATTTCCATGTCAATAAAAATAGAGCTACTACTAGTACAATTTAATTTCATGGCTTCTAATTTCTTCTTAAGATAACAATAATAATCATAATCACAATAGACATTATTTTATCATAGAACCCTAAATTCCACCCTAAATTATATTTCAATATATTTCTAGAATTATATCCTCCTTTTTACTTTATCATACTAAGTTAAATTTCCTATTGAACGTATTCCATATTTTATTTCTTAATCATTATTACATAGTACAAAATCTAAGCCACTCGGTTACTTTAAATAAAGAAACTAAGGATTCACATTGAATCTCAGACCTTAAGTGTGGTATCGAGTTTAAGATGTAATGGCGTCAATCACTCTCGGGAAAGAAATACGCTCCGGACGTGCAAACGACGGTCCTGGTCTCCAGCGGACAGCGCACGGTGCCTGGTTGCCAAGGCGCCTGGTCGCCTGGGCATCTGGGCGCCTGGACATCCGCGTGCCTGGTTTCTGGGCATCGGGGCATCTAGGCTCCTGGTCGCCTGGGCATCTGGTCGCCTGGGCGCCTGGTCACCTGGTCGCCTGATTGCATAGTTGCCTGGGCGCCTGGTCGCTTGACGAGAACGGAGGAGATGGAGTGGCGTTCGGCATTAGTAGAGAAGAGGGGAGAGAGAGAGAGAGAGAGAGAGAGGGAGAGAGAGGGTGGGAAGGCCTGTGTCAGTGAGGAGGAGGCGCTGGTTGGTGGCGGCTATGGTTAGGAGGTTTAGGTTTATGGTTTTCTTTGGGAAAAGATGAATAGTAATCTTCATCTTTAAATAGTTTTTTTTTAAAGCTAACTTAACCCTAACTAAAATTCCTTCATGGGCCATTTTTATTACTTAACCACTAAGCCCAACTAAATTAAAATCTATTAGTTTTCTTCTGGCCCAAAATCGAACTCCAAATTCGRTTTTAGATTTGAATAAGAAGAGAATGGGCTCTAACGGGTCAAGTCTAAATTAATTAACTAAGATTTCTAATTAAAGTAAAGTGACAAAATTTCACCTTTAAATTAAACATACTCACATATTAGACGGCATAACAAATAATTTAAATCAAGGAAATAATTATTTATTTCTGATTGCGCACATGAACGTTATGGCCCTCCAAGTCCTTTCGCCGTAAATTAGTCAATTTACTAAGAATCATGAATACAATCTAATCAGTGGATTAGAACATAAATTATATATATATATATATATATAAACTAAATCTCGGGTATTACACAAAGAGAATCAGGAGAGGGTCAAAACCTTTAGARAGCATGCCACTCCTACGTTGGAAGAAGTTAACCCTACCATCTTAAGGCTTAGATTAATGTTAACAACTTCGAATTCAAACATGCGATAATCCAAATAATCCAACAGAACGTGCAATTCCATGGTTCGTCTAGTGAGGACCCAAATACTCATATCTCTAACTTTTTAGAGATTTGTGACACCTTCAAGCATAATGAGGTGAATGATGATGCCATTAGGTTGAGACTATCCCTTTCACTCTTGAGGATAAATCTAAATCTTGGCTAAGTTCTCTTTCGCTGGATCCATAACTACTTGAGACTAGGTAGCCTCTGCATTGGTAAATAAATACTTTTCAACTTCCAAAATAATGAAACTTAGGAATGACATCACTAACTTTGTTCAGGACAGCGGAGAAACTTATATGAGGCTTGGAAGGGATTTAAGRATTACTTGAGAAGGTGCCTAATCATGCTTTACCATTATCGATGCAAATTCAAATTTTCTATATATGATAGATGCTACTACTAGTGTAAGTATTATGTGTAAGCCACATGAGGAAGCCCAAGAAAGCCACATGAGGAAGTCCAAGAATTATTTAAGGAAATCACCTTGGCTAGTTACCAATGGCCTAATGAGAGAAATAACAATGCTAGGAGGGGGAAAGTGATYGAGTTAGATGCCACCCAAACCATACTTTCCCAACTAGCTCTAATTTTTAGTAATTTGGGTATAGGAGGTGGAATTACGTATAAGAAATATGGCAGTACTCATGAGAGCATTAACTGCCCACAAAACCACTGTCCTAACCCAAATCAGCAAAACCCCTAAGAAGGTGCAAATTATGTAGGTCCTAACCCTCATTACAAGAACATGTAGTATTAGGCAAATTTTTTTGTACAACCCATGTGATGATCTCCTTTTCCACAACTTAATTTAGTTGCTAGCATCAACTAAATTCCTTTTAATACATATGAGACACTTAGTTTGGCAGATATTGAACCGGTCACCATATCACYTCAATTGGCCGACCGTAGTATTGTATATCCAAGGGGGGGTTATGCAAGATGTGCTTGTTATTGTTGATGAATTAATCTTGCAAGTAGACTTTGTTGTTCTAGATATGGATGAGGATCCACATATCYTAAATGAGCTTCCCCTTATAGTTGGTAAGCATTCATGGCCACAGTCTAGAGAAAAATTGATATGAAAGAAGGATTGCTCACTATAACCGTCCATGACACAACCATTGGCCTTAGGGTCTTTGACACTATGAGGAAGCCATCTCCTTTGATTGTTTCCATGTGGAAGCGATAGATAACATTGATACAATGGTGAAGCACACTTTCTTAGAGCCTTGTCCAAGGGATTCATTCGGAACTTGCATTGAGAATGAAGGACTTGAGTTCTTCAAAGAAGCAAATCTAAAAGTCATTAACTCACTTGAGGCAAGTAAGCCTTTCACTTTAGTTCCTAAACTTGAGGTCCTCTCTTCTAACTCTTTTCATTTATTTCCTTCTCTATTGCATGCTCCTACATTTGAGTTAAAATCTTTAGCTTCACACTTTGAAATATGCTTATATTGATGATGCACACAATTTGCATGTGTTTATTTCTTCTCTTTTGAGTGATGTGCAAGAGATCAAGTTACTTAGGATGTTGAAGAAAAATAAGGAAGCTATTGGGTGGTCAATTTGCAATATTAAGGGTATAAGCACTAATGTTTGTATGCATAAAATCCTAGTGGAGGAAGATGTGAAACCATCAAGAGAGGCACAAAGAAGGCTCAATCCACCTATTCAAAAGATTGTCAAAGCTGAGATCATSAAGCCCCATAATAATGGAATCATATATCATATATCTGATTCAAAATAGGTGTCTCCAATTCAAGTTGTCCCTAAGAATAGTGGAGTAACCGTGGTACATAATGATGATGGAGTTATTGTTCCCAAAGAGTGCAAATGGATGGTGAGTTTGCATTGATTATAGAGAGTTGAACAAAGTACAAGGAATGACCAATTCCCTCTTCCATTTGTTGAGCAAATGCTAGAGAGGTTGGCGAGGAATGAGTTATGTTATTTCTTGGATGGTTAGAGTGGCTATAATCAAATTCATATCTCTCCAAATAATCAAGAAAACTCCACTTTCACTTGCCCATATAGGACCTATGCTTTATAGAAGGATGCCTTTTRGCTTATGMAATGCACCCCCCATTTCCAAAGGTGTATGATGTCTATCTTTAGTGACATGGTGAAGCATATTCAGGTATTCATGAATGGCTTTAGTGTCTTTGGCTCTTTATTTGATGATTGTTTGCATCATTTGTCACTTTTCCTTGAGAGATGCCGTGAGTTTAATTGGTTTTGAATTGAAAAATATGTCATTTATGGTGAAGGGAGGGCATAGTTTTGGGACACATTGTATCTTCAAGAGKCAAAGAGGCTGATCAAGCTAAAGTGGATGTCATTACTAAACTCCCTCCTCTAACTAATGTCAAGGGTATTAGATCATTCTTAGGGGATGCCGGGTTTTACAGAAGATTTATAAAAGGTTTCTCTTAAATTGCTAAACCTCTTTTTGATTTGTTGTGCAAAGAAGCTCTCTTTCATTTCGATAATGCGTGCTTTAATGCCCTTGAGGAGATTAAGGATTTTTTAGTGAAGGCTCCTGTTATGGTGAATCCAAATTGGAGTTTGCCGTTTGAGCTGATSTATGATGCAGGTAACTTTGCCATAGGAGCTGTTCTTGGAAAAGGAAGGAGAAAATGATTCATGCCATTTAATATGCTAGTAAAGTCATTAATAAAGCTCAAGTGAGTTACACCACGACTGAGAAAGAACTCTTAGCAATTATCTTTGCTTTAGAGAAGTTTAGAAGCTATTTGTTGGGCTCCAAAGTCATTGMTCATGTCGATCATAGTGCATTGAGGTATCTTTTGGCTAAATATAGTGCCAAACCAAGGCTTATTAGATGGATACTTCTGTTTCAAAAGTTTGATATTGAGATTGTGGACAAGCCAGCCAAGATGAATGGGGTAGCTGACCATCTCTGATGGATTTTTCATGGTGATAGTTCTTATGCTCCCTTAGAAGATAACTTTGTGGATGAGTCCCTCTTAAGATGACATCTCATGAACTTCCACGGTTTGCAAATTTGGGGAACTACTTAGCAAGTGAAGGCAAATGGTTCCTAAGTGACATGGACTACAATGCAAAGAAGAGGTTCAAGAGGAAGTCAAGATACTATGCGTGGGTGACCCATATTTGTTCAAATTTGCAAGGATGGCCTATAAGAAGATATGTTGCTCAAAATGAAGTGCCTAACATACTTTCACTTTGTCATTGTCTATCCTGTGGTGGACACTTTGGTGCGAAGAAGATGGATTTTAAGGTACTCACTTGTAGTTTTGGTGGCCTTTTTTATTTGAAAATGCCCAAAGGTTTGCTAAATTATGTGACAAATGTCAAAGGAGTGGAAATATTACATCAAGGAATCAAATGCCACTCACATCTAATCTTGATATTAAGATATTTGTTTGTTGGGAGATAGACTTCATGGGTCCATTTCCTAACTTGTAYAGGAACGAATCTCTACATCTTGGTTGGAGTTGATTGTGTCTCAAAATGGGTGGAGGTCATAGTTTGTAAAATGAATGATCACATGATAATGCTTAAGTTTCTTAAAGAGAATATTTTTGAAAGATTTGCAATGCCACAAGTTCTTATTAGTGATGGGGGTTCTTACTTTATCAACAAACAACTTGAAGCTCTTTTTTGGAAGTATGATATCAAACACACTATTCCTTACCATCCTCAAGCTAGAGGGCAAATTTAGATCTCTAACTAGGAAATCAAGAACATTCTTCAAAAGGTTGTGAGCACGAGTAGGATTGATTGGAGTTTGAAGATTGGAGATGCTTTGTAGGCATATAGAACGACATACAAGACCCCARTTGTATATCTCCTTATAGATTGTAGTTAGTAAAGCTTTCCATCTCCCTTTTGAGCTTGAACACAAGGCCTATCGGGCAATCAAGGAGCTAAATTTTGATTATGCTAAGGCCTGAGGAAAAAGGAGATTGGATTTGAATGAGCTTGATAAGATAAGGTTTGAGGCATATGAAAATGCAAAATTGTACAAGGAAAAGACCAAAGCTTATCACGACAAGAATTTGGTGAGAAAAGGGTTTTGTCCTAGCTAATTGCTTTTGCTTTATGATTCTCRACTCAAAGTTATTTCCAGGCAAGTTGAGGTCAAGATGGGGTGGCCCTTTCAATGTTAAGAAAGTTTATCCTCGTGATGCTCTATTGTCAATGAATCAAAGTGTTGGGAAATGAATTAATCAGTTCTTGTGAGTTCGGCACTCTACTCTATCGCTTTCACTATAACTTGGATTCTTTTACTCGAGGTAAACACTCAGAGTCGAACTAGTCCCTTGAAGCCACTTGTCCAAATTATTCCACCAAGCCACCAACAAGCAAGGTCCTCAAGGATACATGCATCTATAAGCTCATTTATTTGGTTGTGTAGAAGGTTAGGGTCGTGTTGAAGTAGAAACATCATGCCAAATTTTGACCTTCATTTAGTTATTATCGTCAAAAGTTCAAAACATCAAGTTTGTATATCTTTGTCTTAGTTTTGCCCAACATCTTGAATTTTCGTAATCAAAGTTAATATGAGAGAGGTATGATCAGAGTACAAAGCTATGTTCCATCAACGAGGTAGGAGCTCAACAGTGCAAAAAAGCAGCAAAATTCAAAAAATTTTATGGGGAGGTGGTGCTGTAGCACCATACATCTAGAAAATCTGCCCCGAAATCAAGATTTAATTGACAATATTGAGCATATGGCGCTGCAGCACCAATAAGTGGTACAACAGTGCTTGCTTGCACCTCAAATAGCTCAAAATATAGAAAATTTGTATTTTTCAACCCACTCTCACACATATCTTGCAATACTCTCTTATTTCCTACTCGAAATAGTCTTTCTCTCACTCTTATACACTATATGCATCTCTTACACTTCAAAAACATGGTAGCACCAAGTAGGGCTTTACTTTAAAGACTTCTAGACGGTCCATTATTCTTTTTCACCTCTAAAAGGGAATTTGGAGCATCCACCAAGAATTGGACGTCCTCATTATCTAAAGTCTCATATGGCTTGCATCGGTGACCATTCACTTTAAACTCACTTATTTACTTTAATATATTGAATTGTTAGTTTTGATTTTATTTCATGTTTTTGTGTTTTGGTTATTGTTTTCTTTTTTTTTTTTTTTGTTTATTATGCATGTTTAGATCCTTTTTCTTTTATGCTTGAAATAATTCATTTTATGCTTTAAGGAATTCAAACATTGAGGACAATGTTTAGTTCAAGTTTGGGAAAATATTTAATATCCTAGGTCGTAGATTCTAGTTTGAATTTTTAGCTAAAGTTTTCAAATCTTATTGTTTATTTTGCTTATTGCTTGTTTRTGGTGAACATGCTTAATTGCTAGTGTTCCTATGCATAATGAAAGTGAATAAAAAGCCATCATGTTTGTGCGAATATGAGAATTGAGAGGATGACTATGAATATTTAGGAAGTATTTGTTACGTCAACATGGTGAGAAATTAAGATTAAACTTGTGTTATGTGTGTATTTCGAATTCCTATGATGCATTGAGATTTAACAAAATAATTTGACGATCTTATGAGCAAATTATGCCCTGTTATGAGCTTTTGAGCCTTATTGAAGTGCATTTAGTTCATAGAACTTGTTCTTTCATGTGTGACATAACCCATGTGCATCTTTGATCTAGAACTTGCTATTAAACTCTCAAGCCASSTGTTTGTGGAGAAGATACAGGCACCTTAGGATTACTACCATGGCCAAATGAGTTCATGTCCTAATATTGAATATCCATTAGTTAGCCATTTTGAGCCTAAACGCTTAGCATTTTCTTGTTATGAACCTAAAAACCTTCCCTTACATGTGTACACGAAGCATCTTAGTCTCAAAGTAAACTTTATGTTGAGAATGTTTGCTTAATCCAAGTTTTAGGGGACTATGTAAAAAACAAGTGGGGAGTAAAACAAAAGAAAAAGGGCGTGATCCTTGTAAAAAAAAATTAATAAATAGAGAGCTACAAAAGAAATGGATGCTTCATCAAAACTAAAAGCATAAAGAAATGGAAATCCACCCCATAGGTTTGTAATCATTACCACCTCTTCACTAATCGAGATAACCAAAATCGACAAAGGTCAAGTAGGACTTTTAAGCCTATAATGTAGGGCTAATGTATAAGTAAGTCAAATAAATGACAAGGAAAATGACAAGAATAAAGGAGTTTTGCAGTAATCAATGATGAAATTTTATAACTCCCTTTTCTTCTTTCAAATTTCTTCACTATATCTTCCTTCCTTCATTGCTTATCAACAACTAGTAAAAGCCACAACTTCTTTTCTATTTTCATGCCTTCTTTTTCTTTTCTTTCTCTTTTCTTCATTGAAATCTTCATTTTGAAGATTTAAAATATTTTCATCAAGAAAATACGAGGTTCATGCTTTCAGCTCTCAAGAACCATCCATTTTCTTTCACAATTTTCTCAACAACTTTAACCGCTTAACTCCTTTCATCAACCCCCAACTTCATCTTCTCAAAATGCATTCAATGAATTCCATTCAATTCCAAAAATAAGAGAAGATGTATTGATTCTCTTACAATGGAAAAGACAAAGTGAATGCAAATCTTACAAAATAAGCCATATAAGGGTGTTGTATCAAAGAACAAATTAATATTCATATATACAATTACCACACTAGATTCCCACAATTAGGCTCAATCACTTTGAGTTGCATATTATTATTCTTGTTGTATTAGTTTATACATTTCTTAACAATTAGTTTACATTAGATCATTCAATTGCGATCTTACTTATATATGATCATCTTGGGAATCCACAAATCTATGCTAATATGGCTTGATAGAGAATAATTTAGAATCCTTTACAAAATTTCTTGAAGTTTACGACGTATGTTTTTGCAATTGTTTTTTAATATTTCGTTTCACGATTTGCTTATCCAAGACTACGTATACCAAGCAATGAGTACTTTGTTAATTTGAAAGAAGTTTCAAACAAAGTCAAACGATTCAAATTGTAAGTTGTTTAGTTTTCTRATTTGGAAGGATCAGATTGTTGACTTAATTATCTATTCCAGTTCTCTCATGTGAACGCAATAAATTATACGTAAAATTAATTTTTATATTCATATGTAAACTTGTTAGTTTTACATTAATATATAAACCCCTACCAAGTGGATTGATTACAAATAATTTAAACTAATCATGATATTCAAAAAAAATTGCGAATAATATCAACAATTT
The DNA here is from genome assembly GCA_001752375.1 of Rhazya stricta. NCBI lineage: Eukaryota > Viridiplantae > Streptophyta > Magnoliopsida > Gentianales > Apocynaceae > Rhazya > Rhazya stricta. Next base: position 2,731,899 of record MEJB01000044.1, read on the forward strand.
AATACTAAATTTATTAAACAGTCATAATATATTTCTTAATATGAATTTTACTTAATTTCTTTTCATTAATAATATATCATGAAATTCGATATTTGAAAAAGAAAAATATAATAAAAAATGAAGGAATTAAAAATTTAGAAAAACTAAAGGAACTAAGGAATTGAAACTTGAGTGTATAACTTCTTCGTAAAGACCTTAACCAATATGCCAAACTATTACGATTTATCGAAGATTTCAACTATTTGAATATAATACGTAAATAAAAAAAGACATTTTAAATATAAAGGTTAAGTACAAGAAACATCTTAACCCGTACTTTGCAAGAAACAATTTAACTAGTTCGCCCACCGAGCACTTGCTTATCACACTGSTGAATTTTTTTTATACACAATAAAACTATTACACGGTTGAGTTTAATTTCAAACTTATAACCAACGCTTTCATCTTCCCCAATTTTTGCTGACGCCTCTCTCTTCCCCAATTTTACTCTCCTCTCCTCTCCTCTCTGCGTCACCTCTCAATTAGTCTCCTGTCTGGCTAGCTCAACGGAAACTCCTTCCTCCTCCGCATTTTCTGCCGCTGCCACACCGCCCGTCTCGTCTCCTCCCTGCATCTTTTCTTCAGTGAGTAAATTTTTCTTCTGCACTTGTACAGTTGTGATCCTTTTGTTGCTTCTGGTTTAGAAACTTCTTTGTGTGTTTTAGAGCAGTGACCGAACCCAACACCCAACCCTCTCTTTCTTGAACAACTATGAACATCATCAGTTCTTGATTATCTCTCCATATTTATTCCCTGAAATGTAATTTATGCTTGCTTCTTATAGGTCAGTCTTGTATGTGGAAGGAAATCTGGAAACAAATATATTCAATGATCCAATAACTGGTCTTGTTCGCCGTTTACGAGAGGTTKCTGTACGCTGAAATGGTAAACATTTAGACTTTCTTCTATCTGCTTGACCAGAGCTATCGTGATTTAGGGAGTTTGAAATTTCCATGGATTCTTTATGCATCTGTTCTTTTATATGCTTCGTGGTCAAAGTTATATGAGGAACTATATGCTCATCCTTTACGAAATTTCCTCATTAGGATGTAAAGATAGTTTCGACCAGTCACTATTGAGTTTATATTTGATCATATAGAAACAAATAAATGACAATCTAGTTTGGCACCACACTGAGGAAACTTTGCATTGATGAAATCATAACCAGATTGACTCCATTTGCATGCTATACACTTTTTTTGTTCAGGGAAAAAACTCTGCAAATAATTTCTGCACAACAGCTTAACATTTGTGTGAAAAATTTTCGTGCAAGTAATAGAGATGATATGGTAAAATTCTTTTTTTTGTTAAAGAAATGTACAAGTGTCCATTGACTGATGAATCTGGCTACGTAGGTCTTTCAGGTCAGCTAGTCTTTCTAGGAAAAGGAAGTGACGCCTAGGAACCAGCACAAGGAAGTATGAAACGTATTGTTTATATTTGAAACACAGTCAAGAGAAAGCAGTTGAAGGTTCTGATAAAGAGACCTTAATCACTCTTGTAATTATGTCTTTGATCGCACTATGGATGAATTAGTGGCATTGTGTGATGTTCCTTGGTTTTCTTTCTTAGCTGATTTATTTTTTGGTATCTCTTGGTGATTATYGCATATATCATTAGGGACACAAATTAAATGGGAAGTTTGTTTGGCTGCTTTTGAGGCTTCTAGAGTTTTTCCAGAAGATGTATTTGTTAACAACTTTGATATAACTAGGATATGCAAATATTATTAGGAACAAAATATATTTTCTACGTTTTTGTTGTGGGACCTATCCAAACCCCCCAGGGCGGCCTCCCTCCCAAAAACTCAAATAATTTTTTTCTTTTTCCCTTTATTACATCCCTACTGCAAAATTTCCTCAATTACTTCTTGTTTGGTGGCTGGATTGTGAGTWGCTGACAATGGATTTATTCAACTGAGAAGTTGGMACCAAAACTGGACATTTCATCCAAGCTAAATYACTTGATTTAAGAACTTTGTTAGAATTGAAATCTCCTTTTTGCTTTGAGGAGTAGTTAGGTCGTAAACTAAAAATGTCGCATATGCTCATGCATGGCTTGATTGGCTTGACTTTATACTTGTTATGGGCTCGTATTGKTCTTCATCCAGCAGGGCTTTCTGTTCAAACTTCTGGTCTATGTAAAACTATCTATGTTATATTAAAATATCGCAAGTCTATGGGAGTCATTTTTGAATAACTTTGTCGCTTCACTACATAAACATTATATGGAAAAAGTTCAATTGTATAATCCTTAATATTATATATGGTCTGCAATTTTGCAGCTTATCAATCTCCAATTAAGGAAAGGGTCATCTACATGTTTTTTGCTTAGGAAAATAAGAAGACTTCAGATATCAGCTGGCTTAGAAGTTAGCATTTTGTTGTTAATATCATTCTACAAGAGTCTATAAGGTTTGAGAGAATAACTAGTGTCTRTAAGTTTTGACCATATTCTGTGTATGTCACTTATTGAATGTTTTGAATCTATTATGATTATGCTACRAGGAGAGATTGGTATGTGGCTCTATCTCGATCTCTATATTGTTATCTAATTATTTTATGTATGTTTTGGTAAGCTACCTTTAGATGATGAGCTTTCAATTGAATGTGTTGCGTATTGAATATATAGATGAGCTTTTGTGTTTAAAATGTTTATATTGAATGAGATGACGGAATTTTGGGTTTAAGGTAATGTTTATTGATGAGATGATAGGTTTTTGTGTGTATTGAATGAGGATGGGCATCGCTACAATGGTTTTAGCTTTTAGGCTTCGGAAATGTGCTATCTGCAAWGGAAATTTTGTCAATTTGTTTTTCAAATTCTTCATTGCATCTACTAAAATTTTGACTTATTACCATAATTTGATTGTTTTGCAGGAAAAGCTTCACGGGAGGAAATTTTTCTGTGATGAAGTATTTAAACATTGTCGCAAGCTCCATCGGGACCAAGGTTCTCAAATGAAACGCGAGTGGGTGGACTCGAAGGCACAACAAACATATATGAAATACAATACTTAAATAAAATTTTTTATTATATATGAATTTAATGTTTCGTCATTTTGCAGTCAACTTTTCAACGAGTCTTTCGATGAGGCCTCTCAAGAGGCGCGGATCACAGGAGACTTCTGCAACTCAGGACCCGTTGTTTTGTATTATTTTAGTTTTATTTAGTTTAGTATTTTGTAGTTTAGTTCAAGAGTCATTTCTAGTATTTTATATAACATTAGTTTTCATTTCTAATATTTTCTATTACTTTAGTTTCACTATTAATGGATATTTTTTCAATTTGCAGATATGTTATTGTGTTAATATAATGATGGTAATAATGTTTGACATTTATGGTTTAAATATTTAATATTGATTTATAATTAGAGTTGTATACAAGGTTATACAGAGGAATAAAATTTCTAAACAACAAAAAAATTAGTTAACTATTTTTTATTTTTGATGGAATATTAAACATTATATTTTTATTTTTTAAATATTTATAAAATTGTTCTTAGATAATCCGTCTGACGGATATTCRACGGAATATATAATTTTTTAATTTAGAAAATCGGTTGGAAATCCTTTGAAAATGTTTGATGAATTTTTGATGGAATATTAATAATTTTATTTTAATTCTTAATTTAGAAAAAAATTCATCAAGTGTTTCTTAAATTTTTTTAAAAAAAATCTATTGAAACTCCTTTGAAAATTTTTGACGGAATATTAATAATTTTATTGTAATTCTTAAAAAAATCGGTTAGAAATTCTTTGGAAATTTTTAATGAATTTTTTGAAAATTTTATTTAATTTTCAAGTTATTGTGTTTAATATTTAATTGCATCCTACGGACATTCTATGGACGATTGATTTCTTAGGGGATTTTTTCGGTCGAAAAAACAGAATTTTCGACAAACTTCCAACGGATTCGTTCATAAGAAAAAATGCAATTTTCTTATAGTGATAGACTYACAAAGGGAACAAAGGATATAGTATAGAAAAGGGTAAGCTTGAAGGGCTCAAAGAACTCAGAGAAAGCCTAAGACWTTTATTCATTTGTYAATAACGGTTATCTTCTAGAGTGGTTGTRTTAATTTAATCATCATAATTACTCAATAGTCTATCAAGTAATAACTATTTACAAAATAAATATCACTCATGCTAGAAAGCAAAAAAGTTGGATATATCAAATTAACACTAAAATTTGAAGTCAAAATAAAATGATCTTTCATATGTGTTATGTCATCAAGACATGTAAATAAATCACAAAGAAAGCTAAACAATTTTGAAAATTACATGGAAAAGAAATAAAGGCACACAAATACAATAAAAGCAACCAAAGAAGACTCCATTCTTTCAYCCTCCATTTAGAACTTAACATTGTTCGCAATATTAATCAAAGAACTACAAAAGTAAGGTGAAAGAGACTTTGTTATAAATGATGTTGCTTCCTCGGAATTTGGCCAATGTTGAGTTAAACTCCTATAAAATCAATAACTAAAAATCAGAATGAAAGAGAAATGCAATAGCAATGAGAAAAAGAAAACAAAAAGAATAGAAAAAGTGAGAAAAAAAAGAAAGAATTTATAGTTTATGGTATCTAGCTTATAGAAAAAAGAAAGAATCTAAAGGGGGGCTTTCAACACTAGGTATGGATTTATGTCCTTTTTGCTCAAATTCTACAAATGCAAACAAATGCAAACCCCATGGTATGCTCTATATGCTTAGCTTCAAAGAAATGGTTAGCTTTGGTTAGATCTTGGTAGGGGTGTTTAGGCATCTTGAAAATGACACACTCTGCAATACCGGAGATTTATTTTTTATTTTTACGAACTTTATATAACTATATAATTTATATTTTAATTCATTAATTAATTATATTCACGATTATTAGTGATTCGATATTTTGCAACAGAAGGACTTGAAGACCATAACGTTTATTGTGCCAATTAGAAATAAATTATTATTTCTCTTAGTTATGTATTTGTGCATTATTGTGTAATATATTTATTTAAATGTGAAATTTTATTWGTTTAATTTAATGAGAATTAGTTAATTAATTTAGGCTTGACCCRTTAGAGTCCGTTCTTTTCTTATTCAAACTTAAAAACGGATTTAGAGTTCAATTTTGGACTAGAAAAAAGCTAATAGACCTTAATTTAGTTGCGCTTAGTTGGTTAAGGAATAAAAATGGTCCATGGAAGGAATTTTGGTTAGGGTTAAATAAGTTTTTTTTTTTAAAAAAAGAAGCATGATTTAATTAGAAAAAAGAAAGAAGCATGATTGAATTAGAAAAAAAGAAGAAGCATGATTTAATTAGAAGATGACTGTCCATCTTCTTTCCAAAAAAAAAAAAAGAAAAAAAATCTAACCCTAACCCTGCCGCCACCTCCCTCTCTGCCCACCCCCACACCGCCCATCCCCAACACTCCCTCTCTCTTCCTCTCTCTCTCTCTCTCCTCACTCGTCATCGTCATCTCCACCCCACCAAATCTGCTCATAGATTCGCCATTGCCGYGACCAAGATCCTCGMTATCGCCTGCTTCCTTGCTCGTTTCTATCGTTCGCACCAGTGCATGCATTGCCGCTCGGCTGGACCACGAGTAGTGCACCTTTGCCTTGCCGATCTCTACTGCCCGAACCTGAACCGACCATCTTGCCGATTTCAGTTTTGCAACTGCCGTCCAGATCAAGAGGAAGCCATCTAGAACTAGGCGCCCAGGCGCTCAGGTGACCAAGCACCTTTCCTTGAACCAGTTGTGCACAGCATGTGCTCGACCAGGAATACTGTTTGCCGCCTGTTTGCACGTCCGGAGCGCACCTTCTTTTTTCCGAGCATGATTGACACTATTATGTCTTAAACTCGACACCACACCTAGGGTTTGGGATTCAAGGCGAATCCTTAGTTTCTTTGTTTAAATTAACCAAATGCCCTAGGTTTTGTATTATGTAATAATAATTAAGGAAAAATATGGAATATGTTTAATGTGAAATTTAAGTTAGTATGATAAAGAAAAAGGAGAATATGTTTCTAGAAATATATTGGAATATAATTTAATATAGAATTTAGGGTTTGTACAATAAAGTAATATATATTTTATTGTATTATTATTAACTATTGTTTTAAGAACGATTAGGAGTCATGAAATTAACTTATACTCTTAGTAGTTCGATTATTATCGACATGGAATTTAAATTCAAAAGTTATTGGTTAATGTCACCCATAGGATAAATGATGAATGTATTAATGATGAACACATATGTTAAATGAATGTATTTGGTTAAACAAGTTTCACATGAATATTCTTTCTGTAATAATATTAGGAAAATGTGGCACATTGATGTTGTGGGCAATCAAGGCACATCGCTAGCAATTTAAAGTAACCAAATTTACTAAGAACTTCAAGTAAGTAAATTCTCATATTCTCATTAATTGTGATGCATATRTATTATTGTTATAATTAAATTCTCTCAGATGAATTGGATGTGAATTGAATGTGAGTTCCATGTAAGTAAATTCTCACATTCTCATTTAATGCATATGTATTGTTGTTATAATTAAACTGCTCTTAGCTGAATTGAATGTGAGTTCTATGTAAGTAAATCTCTTTCTTTCATGTAACTAAATTTTCACATTCTCATTAATTGTGATGCATATGTATTGTTGTTATAATTAAATTGCTCTTAAGTGAATTGAATGTGAGTTCCATGTAAGTAAATTCTCACATTCTCATTAATGCGTATATATTGTTGTTACAATTAAATTGCTCTTAGGTGAATTAAATGTGAGTTCTATGTAAGTAAATCTCTTTCTTTCATCTAAGTAAATTCTCACATTCTCATTAATTGTGATGCATATGTATTGTTGTTATAATTAAATTGCTCTTAAGTGAATTGAATGTGAGTTCCATGTAAGTAAATTCTCATATTCTCATTAATGTATATGTATTGTTGTTATAATTAAATTGCTCTTAGGTGAATTGAATGTGAGTTCTATGTAAGTAAATCTCTTTATTTCATGTAAATAAATTCCGACATTCTCATCATTAGTTATGGTGCAAGTGTATTGTTATTATGATTGAATCTCTCTATATAAATTGAATGTGAGTTCATGGTTTATATTGAAGTAACTGAATTCCCACATCCTCATTAGTTATGATGCATGTGTATTGTTGTGATGATTTAATTTCTCTTATGTGAATTGAATGTGAGTTCATGGTTGATGTTGAAGTAACTAACTAATTCCTTCTTGTATGTAAGTAAACTCCCACATTCTCCTTAATTGTAGAGCTTGTGTATTGTTATKATTATGATTGAATTGCTCTTATGTGATGTGATTTATAGTGTTATTTCAAGTGTGTGAAATTTACTACTTGTTGACATGTTGAAAATTTKAAGTTCAGAGTTCATGTGGTCCGTGTTCATGTGTGTATATTCTGCAGCATTTTGCACTATTTTCTAGCATGGGCATAATTATGAATCCAAGAAAGAAAATATTTTAAAAAATGCAAGTTTGGRAAACTAAAATTGTAAACATTGAATGATTTCCAAACGTTTAGAATTTGAAAATGGGTGTAAAGCCTAGACCATGAAAGGTACGAGTGAAAAATGGAGCGTGACGGATCGGAGCACCTGACCTAACCCTCTTGTAGGTTGGGAATGTATCTAATGCTCTTGTGAGGTGAAAGTGAAAGCAAAATACTAAGTAATGTTAATCGCTTGGCGATTCTACTAGTATAATATGATTGGGTTCTAAATAATAATTGCCCACTATARAGCTTAATGGTTAGGCGATACACCCAGTGAGCTCAYGATTTTGAAAAGGACATTTTTGAAAAGTTTTGACAAAGTAAATTTTTGAACTTCGTGACATATAATGCATGATACATGCATTCATGCATGGRATTTACTATTGAGCTTAGTAGCCCACCCCATGTTTCCTTATTTTACGTTTCAGGTGATGAATAACCAGATAGTGTGTGAAGATYGCTTRGGGAGCTGACTTTGATACCTAAGAGTCATTTGTGTTAATTAAGTTTTTTATTGATTTATGAACTTGTTAAATGTTTAAATTTTATTCATTTTATTTCGAAAGCTTCCACTGGATTTTAAATCAACGAGTATTTTGTTGATAAATTATATTGTTGGAGTTTGAAGCGATTTCAGTATATGTGGAGTACTGAAAATGGTGGGTGTGAAAATTTCTGACTGTATATAGGAAAAATATGTTGATATTATAGAGGAAACTCTGTCGCAAATTTTTGTAAACCCTTTGTATTACAATATCCCAATAATTTTTATTTTCCCCAATTTCTGCAATATATGTAAAGGTAACTGGGGACATACCTGGGCTAGGATGGTTTTTAATCTGGGGCRTTACACACTCATTCCCAACTCGCAAGGTTAGCTACATCAATTAAAGTCTTTCTATTAGCTACATCAATCAACTAGAAAAGGTCTTCCTAACAATAAAGGCATCGCATGATCATCTTCCATATCYGATACCATAAATCTATTAGGAAGATGAATTTATCAACCTTGACCAATACATCCTCCAGTACCCCCCTAGGGTACCTAATAGACCTATTGGCTAATTGGAAATATATGTTTGTAGGGTTAACATCCCTAACCTCAAACGTCGAAGGATGGGCGAAGGATCAAATTTAGCTAGTCCCACGATTAGAAAGCACATTATCAAATGAAAACGGACCAATATGACAAAGAATAATGAATTTTCCTRGATCTTTAAGATTAGGTGCAAGTTTATTTTGAACAACAGGGAAGCATTCCTCATCCAAGCAAATAGTTTCAGAATCAAGCAATTTTCTCTTACTAGACAAAATGTCCTTCAAGAATTTTGCATAACTTGAAATTTGAGCAATAGCCAMAACAAAAGAAAGCTTTATCTCTAATTTTTCCAATCTCTCCAAAAACTTCCTAAATTGATCATTCTCTTTAGAAGGCTCGACAACTACGGGAAAAGATAAAGATTTGTAATTTTTTCCTCACTATCCGTTTTGCCTTTACCGTTCTTTTCTTTTTCAAGCTTATTTGCAACACTAGGTTCCTTAACCATCTACCCAAATCATTGRCCTTAGAGGATTCCTTTTCTTCTGAAACACTTCCTGAATCACCCTTTGGATCCTCTATCACTTTTCCACTTCTTAAAGGTATGATTGCACTACTTGGGATTGATTTCAGTGTTACTACGTATGGAGCCTTAAACAATTTGGCTAAGCAAATTAGCCAATTGCTGTATTTCATTCTCAGGATTCATAATAAAAGCCTCTTGGTTTTGAAACATAGTTTTYGYAGTAGTGATGAATTTACCAAGCAAGCCTTCTACATTAAAAATCTTACCTTGAATAGGGTAACTTGGGAGTTGAGGTTGCCTAATATTGGCATTGGAACTAGAATTTGCATTTGGGTTCCAAGAGAAGCTAGGGTGATTCTTCCACCCAGGGTTGTAGGTATTTGAGTAGGCATTGTTAGGTCTAGCATTAGGGTCTACATAATGGGCACCTTCTTGGGAGTTTGTAGGGAAATTGGGGTTAGAGTAGTGGTTTTGTGGGCAATTAATACTCTCATGAGTACCACTACAATGTCCACAAATAATTCTACCTCCTATACCTAATGTTTTTGWAATGAGAGCTAATAGAGAGAGAATGGTTTATGTGGCATTTAATTCCATCATGCCACCTCTCCAGGCATTGTTATTCCTCTCATTAAGCTATTGGAATGAAGCCCACCAAGGCGATCTCCTCAAGTAAATCCCAAGCCTCTTGAAGTGGCTTCCTGATTATACTTCCCTCACTRGCGACATCTATCATAGACCTAGATGCCTCRCTTATCCCATTGTAAAGATTTGGATTTGTGTCCACAATGATAAGGAATGGTGAGGACAGTTTCTGAAATAATCTTTGAATCTCTCACAAGCCACACTCAAAGACTCCCCATTATCTTGAACAAAATTTATGATATCATTCCTAAACTTCATAGTTTTGGAAGGTGAGAAGTACTTAAGGAGGAAGGTGAAGGCTAATTGTTCCTATGTAGTAATTGAACCGGATGGGAGAGCGTTTAGCCAAGATATGGATTATCCTTAAGTGTGAAGGGAAGAGTCTCAACCTAATGACATCATCACTAACACCATTTTGTTTGAAATTATCATAAATCTCTAAGAAATTAAAGATGTGAGCATTAAGGTCCTCACTAGAAAGACCATGAATTACACACTTTATTCGATCATTTGGATAACCATGGATTTGATSTCAAAGTTGTTCACAACTATTCTAGGTTTAGTGATGGTGGGATGAGTCCCTTCCACYGTTGGAATAGCATAATCCCTAAGAGTTTTAACCCTCATCTCATTCATTCTCCTTAGTTTGACTATTATTCCCAAAATCAACAATTTCACTTTCTCCTACCTCAGTTTTCTATCTCTAATGTGTTTCCTATTGTGTAATACCCAAAATGTTATTTTTTCAATTTTATGAATTTAATATAATCGTAAAATTTATATGCCAATTCATTGATTTAATTATTATCATGAAATTTTGGTATTTTTGGTTATTTTGCAGTGGAAGGATTTGRAGGCCCTAATATCGATGTGCCAATTAGAATTTAATAAGTTATCTATGTTATTATTGTTTATATGTGTGTTAATGTGAAAGTGCATTTATTTAATTATGAAATTTAATTATACTAATTGAATTAGAGTTTTAGTTAATTAATCTAAGCCTAACCCGTTAGAGTCTATTCATTTCTTATTCGAAACATAGAGCTAATTTAACATTGAATTATGGCCTAAAGGAAAGCCTGTAGAATTTAATTTTRTTGGGTTTGGATGGTTATTGGGTAAGTAGGCCCAAAAATGAGTTTGGTTAGGGCCCAAGCTTATTTTAAAAACAAAAAAGAAGAAAAGAAATGGGAAACTAGGATTTCAGAAAGACTAAAATATATATATATATATAGAGAGAGAGAGAGGACTAGCCACTCCTCTCTTCTCCAAGAACCCCCCCAATCGCCGCCTCCTCCCTCAGCCTCCCTGACCCGCCGCCACCAACACTCCCTCTCCCTCCCTTTTCTCTCTCTCTCTCTCTCTCTCTCTCTCTCTCTCTCTCTTTCTCCTGTTGCCAATAGCATGCTTCTGCCTATATCCCAGCTCAACTAGTTCCAGAGCTTGCTGGCTGCAACTCTCCCTGCTCGCCTTGGTTCACCAATTTTCATGTACTGTCCAGATCTACCAGCTGGAGCTCTCAGTGCCTCAGCTGCTGCCATGGTCAATCGTGGATAGTCTACACTGCCGCTTGCCATCCAGAAAGATTTTTCGAACCAGTAGCAGCTCGAAGGTTGGGTTTCTGCAACCTCTGTTGCTCGCTGGCTTAGAGTGATTGCAGTCTCCTCTGCTCGCCAATCAACTCGAAGGCTGGTTCTGTTGTTCGCCGGTTTCTTCATCTTGCAGGCCTCATATCTCAGGATTTCCATCAACCAGTCATTGAAACAAATCGCCGGAAGCTGATTGGAAACAGAAACTTTGGAAAGCAATTGCTGGAAGTTGCCCAAAATGACCGAGCACCTAGGTGACCAAGCAATGTGTTTCATCCGCCAATTGTGCACGCGCCATTTGTTCGTGACCAAGCCTCTGTGCACTGCTCATTTGCAAGCATAGGGCACAACGTAGCTTCGCAAACCATACTTAAGATTTGTCAAATTAAAGGTGAAACCATTGTTTGTTCTACTTCATTAATTAAATGACTTATGTAATTATGTTCRATATTGGTAGTTGTGGGAAACATAGATTAAGTGTATACATGATTTAAGGTGGAATGTAATTAGTTTGAGGAATGTGTTAACTTTGAAATTTTATTGTGTTTAGTGTTATCATTTGTCATTGTTAGGGAGAGTAGGAAGCTATGAAATAAGTTATACCTTTGGGAATGTTATTGTTTTCGATGTGAAAATTAAGTACGGTTTAATATGGGTGACGTTTGTATGATAAATGTAATATTTTAAAGTTGAACAGTCATGTTAAATGAATTTTCTTCTTGTAACAGTAATTAGGATATTTCTGGGCACATTGACATTGTGGACAGCCGAGGGATTCCATTTCACATTAAAGTAGAATTCTAACATTAAAGACTTTAGGTAAATAAACTGATTCATTTCATATGGACTTCCCTTTGAATGTAATGTGATATATGTAATTGTTCTAGTATGTTTATTATGTGACCATGTCGAAGTAAATTTGTTAGAATGCTATCTATTACACGTTAGAACATCGCTTCATGTTCATTTCATTATCTTGATTTATTTTCCTTGGGTAAGTTTGCATKTTCATAGTTTTGATAAGGGAAAGAGTTAAAGGATAAGGTCTGGAAATGAAAATTGTAAACGGTAATGAATTTTGAAAGTTAGGAAATGGAAAAGGGGTGTAAGCCTAAGCCACGAAAGATGTGAGTGAAAAATAGGGTGCGGGGGATCGACGCACCCGACCTAACCCTATTTGTAGGGTGGAAATAAAAGTAAAATGTACCTCTGATGAGGTGAAAGTAAAASGAGAATTTATCTAGTTCCAAAGAATAACGGCTAGGTGATGATATACCAAGTGAGCTCACATTAGAAATGGAAAACTTTAGAGAATTTAGAGAAAGGAATTTTGAAATTCATAACAGATAATGCATGTCATATGCATTTATGCATAGGAATTTACTTACTGAGTTTTGTAGCTCAGCCCTTTCCCCTCATTTCGCATTTCAGGTGATGAGTAGCCAGATGATGCGTGGAGGTCACTTGTGTGCAGGCTTGATAAACCCTAGTGTCTTATTTTGAAATAAATGCTTGTTGAATAATGAGAGTCATTTCATAAAGAAATCTTTATTCATGTATTCATTCATTTTTTTGCTTATTCATCCATTGATTATTCCTTCAAATTATCTCTGGGTTGTAATTTAAATGAGTATTTTCTATTTTGATGAGGTTTGGAGTTGTTGGGGATTTGAGGGATTTGAGGTATTTTATTGCTATAAGATGGGTTTTGGTTGTGGTTGAGTATTGATTTTCTGAATTTTGTACAGATGATAAATATTGATATTACAAAGGAAACTCTACCGAAATTTTTATAAATCTTTTGTATTAAAATATTCAAATTTTTGTTTTCCTCAATTTTTCCAATATAAGAGTGAGTAAAGTTGGAACATTCTCGGGTTAGGACAGTTTCTAATCTGGGGATATTACATATTGTCTCTAAGAATAGTATATTCTAAAGGCATGTAGGAAGATGTAGTAAGCATCAAGACAAGGAAAAYGCATAATTCAAAAAGAAAAATACCCAAASAAATAAGAACAAATCAAAAAACAAAGAAAATGGTCTAATTTCAAGGTAATTCAACAATCATATGATATCAATCAAAAATCCCCTCAACAGCGCCAAAGCCTTGATGCTCACAAACTTGATGCATTCTAATCCTAGCAAGTATACTAGTTTCAAAAAGGGTAAAACAAGTAAGTCAAGGTCGATCCCATAAGGATTTCTAATCAAGTACCAAAATTACCGAAGTTTCCTTAAACACATCGAATGTGATTGAATTAGACTAATAACTAGAAAAAAAAAAGAAGTAATCTAAAAGGTTCAATTATGAAATTTAATTTCCTAAATTCAAAATGATTTAATGTGATAAAAGATGTTGGTTAGGGTATTGATCCAAATCAATCCTAGAAGAAGCTAAACTAATCGCACCTTAATTCCCAAATCTAACCTAATCGTCAATGGTAGAATTTCTTAAATTAGGTTTTACCTAATCCCTTGGCATAAAATCCCTAATTCCAATTAACTAAAACATGTCCATATGTGAAGTAGAATTAATCGAAATTGCATTAATGAACCAAAAAATTTTATGATTTCACTAACCATGGTTAATTACTAATGAAAAACACCCAAAAGAAACCGATTCTATTCATAATGGGTTTAATACTAATGGGTCATCATTGCCTAACTCCTAATTAATTAGTCCTCCAGGACAACTCAATTTGATTGAGAATTAACAATAAAGTCAGAATAAAGTTTAACCTATTACAAAGAAATCATATTTTCAAATGAACCTGACCAACATAAAAAGTTTAGCCTAAAAGACTCATGAAATCCACCATAGAAAGTATAATAACCATGTTACAACAAAAGATTAGAGAACAAAGAATCAATTTGATGAACAAAAGTAATCTTGGTTGAGTACAAGTTTTCAAGCTTTACAATGGTTCCCTCTAGTTCCTCTCAGGAAGACTACTCTCAAACTATGTAAAAATAATGTTTCAAGCCTCCCAAAAGCTTCCAAAGTTGGCCATAAAACACATTATTTATAGGAGACATCAAAAAACCTAAAATTTGATGCCTGATTTTGGCCAAATCTGCCCTTAATTTTGGTCAAATAGTCAAACTGAGTAATTTGGACCAAACCAGCACCTAATTGGAGTTTCTTCGGCACTTCGTCAATTTTTCAAGTTTTTCAGCTTTTGAAAATTGCATTTTGATCCAAACTCCTCTGTATTCGTTGTTTTACCTCTTTAAGCTCTTCTACAACCAATTTTTACCCATTTGCTTGTATTTAAGATGAAAACCTTGCAATTATTCACTTTAAACTGAAATTAGTGTAATACACGGTTAATGATATAGATAACTCGACAAGGAAAGACTTAAGTAAAGGATAAATATAATGTAGAATGTGACTATGTSAACTAACCCTACTTAGCCTTTTGTTTGTCCTCGAACAAAATATGGCAATAAGGCAAACAACAATCTAGATAATCTATCCAATCAACTAAAGAACAAGAAGATAGAGTTATTTACATGTTCAACTCAATAGCATATCCAAAATTCCATTAGATAACATGAGAAATAAGAAAATCAAAGAGATAATAAGGTAATCCTAATTTATTTCCTCTAGTTTGGCTTCCTTTTGTAGTTTATTAAGATGGAGTAATATCAGGGTTTTCAATTCCTCCTTTCCCAAGGTACTTGGTAGGGTGCCCTCCAAGTAAGGTTGCTTCATCTTTTCTGAAATGAACCTTAAACAAGAAATACACTTTGATCATCAATGAAATCACAAGGTAATATGGGCTTGTCATGCAATGATTTAATCCTCCCTTTACACTTCCTAAACTTGCGTTTCTTTTCTTTTAGATCTATTGGAGGGCTTTAGGCTTAGGTCTATGTCCTTTTTGTTCACCCTAGTGTGTCCTACATGTTTTGCTTCAAGAAACTGGACAATCTTAGTTAAATATGGGTAGGAGTGTTTAGACATATTTAAAGTTGCACATTTGTCCCCTTTCCTTAATATTAGTTCATCTTTTTCTACATCAATTGAAGTCTTTCCAGTTGCTAGAAAAGGCCTCCTTAATAATATAGGCTTGTTAGTATCTTCTTCCATATCCATAAGATATAAAATCTATAGGGAAGATAAATTTGGCAACATTGACCAAGYCATCCTCTGCTACATCCCAGGATATTTGATACATCGATCAACCAATTGGATGGTCATGTTTGTAGGTTTTGTTTCTCCTAACCTCAAATGCCTAAAGATGGAATCAGGCATCAAATTAACACTAGCCCCTAAATCACATAAAACATTGTTAAAGAATAAATCACCAATATGATAAGGAATTATAAACTTTCCTGGATCTTTAAGCTTTAATGATGTGTTGTATGGAGTGCCTATCTCTTTAGGATCTAACATACCAAATGACTTAAGCAATTTCTYAGYATRCTTAGCTTGATTAACAAGAATTTCTTTATTTTTTTTGTTTAATTTGCAATCCTAAGAAGGAATTTAACTCCTCATCATGCTGATTTCAAATTCACTTTGCATAATTTAAAAAAAATTCTCACCATAGACAATCTTTTGTAGCACCAAAGATAATGTATGCATATATATTTGGACAAGTAAAATATAATTTGGTCATTGGTTTTGATAAACAAAGTAGAATAAACTTTTCCACTTGAAAAACCTATAATGTCTCTATCAATTTAAAATTATGGTTAGGAAATTTGTCATGAATAAAATCGGGAGGTTGATCTACATACACTTCTTCACTAATAAAACCATTCAAGAAAGCATTTTTCACATCCATTTGAAACAATTTAAACTCTTGTAACTAGCAAAATCCAAGAACATATGAATAGATTCAAGTCTAGCTACGAGTGCATATGTCTCTTCATAGTGTATTCCTTCTTTTTGATTAAAGCCTTTAGCAACAAGTCTAGCATTATTTCTAATAATAACACCATTCTCATCTAAATACCCACTTTGTTCCTCTAATAGTATTATCAATATGTCTAGGAACTAATTTCCGTACTTTCCTTTCAAATTGTTTCAATTCTTCTTGCATAACAAACAATCCAAAAATCACCACACAAAGCATCATCAAYAGTATTAGGTTCAATTTGGAAAAGTAAAAAAAAAAAAAAATTCACCACAAAGAGACGTCTAGTTCTAACACCTTCTGAGAGATCATCAAGAATATAATCCTTAGGATGATTGGGTACATACCTCAATTCCTTAATCTTGTTCATCACTTTTGTCTTTTTCAACATCCTCATTGTCCTTTTCTATAATTGGACTTTGTGAATTATGCTATTGAGGATTGTTCTCCAATGATTGAGTTTGGAGATGTTCGTAAATGTCCATGAAAGTTCCCTACATCATCTTCTTCAACTCTATTCTTTTCAAAGATGTTAGATTGCAAAAACAATATGCATAGATTCAATAACTAGTGTCTTTTAGTTAAAAACTCTAATGCCTTTTCTTTTAGATGAATAACCAAAAAATATACATTCATCTGATTTTTTGTCAAATTTACAAAGATTATCTCTATTATTCAATATAAAACACTTACAACCAAAAAATTTGGAATAGAGATAGAAGGGATTTTCCAAACATGAGCTCATAGAAATTTTTTCACGAATAGATCTAAGCAAAACACATTTTATCACTTAGCAAGCGATACTTATGGCTTCCACCCCAAAAGTACTTTGGTAAATTGTTTTCAAAAAGCATGGATCTAGCTATTTCTTGTAGAGTACGAATTTTTCGTTCAGCTATCCCATTTTGTTGAGGAGTCCTGGCGGCTGAAAAATTGTGCGTAATACCATTTTCATCACATAAGTTTGTAAAATATTTGTTTGAAAGCTCTCTACCATGGTCACTCTTTATGGTTAATCAATTTCTACTCGAGGGAGTTTTGTACTTTTCTAAAAGGCCTTAAAATTCTTTGCAAGCTTCATCCTTTAGTGCAAGAAAGACAACCCATGTAGATTAGAAGAATCATCAACAACAATAAATACATATGTTTTACCACCTAGGCTTGTAGTTCTCATTGGTCCAAATAAATCCATATGAACAAGTTCAAGTGGTTTAGAATGGGAAACAATTTTCCATTTTTGTTTGAAAGAGCTTTTGATTAGTTTACCAAATTGGCATGATTACATAAATGACTTTTGTCAATTTTTGGTAAGCCTATGATGAYCTGCCCTCCCTTAGGTGCCACTGGGATTGTACGGGTATCGCTTGTCTCTCAACGGTCAATACACTTGAAAATTCAAAGCAACTAAAATTCCTCAAATATAATATGAATGTCTCATTAAGTACATAATCTTACAATATTAACACTCCCAAATACAAAGAACTAAACTCCACAGACAGACCACAAAAGACGAGTACAACTCCCAAATGACATTGCATATGCTACAACTATTACAAATCTCCAWGCATCATAAAAATCACAATATTGCATAACTCCTCTAATCCCCGAATCACTTGACCTCTTTAAGTGTCTRCACCTGTCACTAAAACATGTGAGAAAATTGGTGAGCTAGGCTCAGTAGGAAGCATTTTGAAAAACAGTTTACGTAAATTTGAGCAAAGAAACAATTAAATAACTCTTGATCAAAACAAGCTTATGGAAGAAGTGAAGGAAATATTTCATGTAAGGGAAATAAATGCATTTGTGGGAATACATTAAGTGATGCAAACCATCAATGAGCAAGGTAGTGCGAAGTGATGTAAAACATTTCATGCACAATGCAGAATTAAGCGACACAATTACAGTAACCATATGATACATACTCTATGGGGTTCAGATTGCCAGCCTTATCACCTCATATGTGCACATGACTTACAACTACACTCAATGAACTAAGCAAATAAGCCGGCTAGTGCGGCTAAAGGAGTCAGTTGCCCCCTAGTTAAACATTCTAACCAAAGGGTACAAGTGTCCAACATTTACTGTGGGCAATCGTTCATCCTCTACGATCTTGATCTGCAATAGATATGTCCCAGGGTTTTTGGCCATTTGGAAACTTCCAAAGTACCGTCATCTGGGTGGAGCAAGAGATCCTCACAATGTGGACTAGACAAGTGTAGTACTTGTCTACYGAACTAGTACTTGAAGTCGTTGACTGAGTACTCAATCATCACAAGATACAGTCCAAGTCTGTATCAATAGCAATGCTCCATGCATGATAAAATCCATGAAATCTTGAAAATCCATGATCAATGTAGTGTTTGGTATGAAAATAGTCAATCGATGCCAAAATCCAAGATTTAATGCCATTCGAGTAAAATAAACTGTGTCATTTGAATAAAACAATGCATGTGATAGAACCTGTGTATAAAATCCACACATTCTTAAAAGTTTTCCGAAAAAGGTTCGTAGGGAACTCATGTTAAAACATTCAAGAATATTGGAAAATAAATCTCTAGAGTAACAAAACCATTTGCAGTTRGAAGTTTATAAAACARAAGGACTCGCGTTAAGATATTCGAGAGTTGTTTTATAAAACACATCCATAGTATGATAGATACAAGCATCTAGTTATGGAAATTTAGAAAAGACGAACTCACGTTGACTATTTTGAGAATACTTGAAAAGATTTCTAGAATACAAAACCACCTATTGTTGAAAGTTTAAAATGTGGAAGGACTCACGTTAAAATAGGTGAGAGTTCTTTAAGAAAAACACATATAGAGTATGACAGATAAAAACATTTATTTATGAAATTTAGAAAAGAGGGAGGAACTCACGTCGAATATTTTGAGAATGCTTGAAAACATTTCTAGAGTACAAAACCACCTTGTAAGTTTAACATGCAGAAGGACTCACGTTAAAACATTCGAGAATGCTTGAATGCGCTTCTTTAAACTTGCATATGGGAGTTTATAAAAATAAGGACTTACCTGGTATCCTTAATTTGGGTACTGAAACTTTAATCTCCTTGATGATCATGTCCTATAGTCATATTATAAGAAATCATCTTAGTCTACCAAAGCCTTAATATCCTAGCACTCCGGGCTTAGGGTCATAAGTTTAGGTTACAAGTTGCAAAATCAAGAAGACGGAATCCTATATATACTTGAGTACTAGAATGGAGTAATTTGACAAGTCTGCCTGAAAAAAGTTTTACTTTCAAAATGTCGAGGTTTAGGAAATAGGCGTATTGCGATTTTTGGACTGCAAAAAATTTTGAGTTCAGTGGCTCTAAAWTCCTAAGTTTCTGGGCCTCCTATACATATATAGAAAAAATGTTGGTATTTCCATGTTGATATGATCAGATTTATACCCTCCTTTTATTACCAGATTCACTAAATAATTTATCATCTAAGGAGAAGTTATCACAAGCTCAAAATATAATTAGGATAAACATCTCGAAATGCTTAAATGTTTTAGTCATCATGCAAGCTATCTAGTTTTTCTCCAAAGCCACGAAAAGTGAATCAAAGGTTCATAGAGTATGCATGTTGTTGGACACTTGTTATTGAAGAGTYGGTGCATGTGTATTTGATGAATCTAACATTTTTGAAAAGAAAAGAGTTGAAGAAGTTGATGTAGGAACTTCTACGGAATAGGAACATCGTCAAACTCAAATGCAAGAGAATAATTCTCAAGA
Organism: Rhazya stricta; assembly: GCA_001752375.1. Taxonomy (NCBI): domain Eukaryota; kingdom Viridiplantae; phylum Streptophyta; class Magnoliopsida; order Gentianales; family Apocynaceae; genus Rhazya; species Rhazya stricta. Next base: position 2,751,861 of record MEJB01000044.1, read on the forward strand.
CCATGATTGACAAACTCCAAGTACATAAAAGGACAGAGGATGGTGAAGAGAACAAAAATGAAGAACATGACGTGCCTAAGGAATGATTGGTGATCCTTTTGAAGGTGTTAGAACTAGACGTTATTTTGTAGATAGCTTTTCTTTGCTTTCAAAAATTGAGCCTAGTAATATTGATTTGGATAGTTGCTATGCAAGRAGAATCGAATCAATTTGAAAGGAACAAAGTGTGGAAATTAGTTCCTAGACCTAGTGATCATACTATAAGAAGAACAAAAAGCTATTTAGAAGTAAGCTTGATGAAATAGTGCAATAGTTAGAAGTAAAGCTAGACTCGGAAGGAATAGACTATGATGAGATATATGTACCTGTAGCTAAAYTTTAATCCATTCGTATGTTATTAGCTTTTTCTTGTTACAAGMAGTTCAAATTATTTCAAATGGATGTTAAAAGTGCTCTCTTAAAGCGTTTCACTCATGAGAAATTTCCAAGCCATGTWTTTAAATTGGTAAAGGCACTATATGGCTKACAATAAGCTCCTAGAGCATGGTATGAAAGATGTACTGGATTATTGTTGGAAAAAGGCTTTCAAGAGGAAAAAGTTGATGCTACTTTGTTTATCAAAACATATGACCTAAATGATATTTTACTTGTGCAAATATATGTGGATATTATCTTTGGTGCTACAAAAGAAAATTTTCTAAAATTATGCAAAATGAATTTGAAGTGAGTATGATGGRTGAGTTAAGTTTCTTCTTGGGACTTCAAATCAAACAAACAAATGAAGGGATTTTTATAGTCAAGCTAAATATACTTAGGAATTGCTTAAGAGATTTAGTATGCTAGATGCTATAAAGAGATAGGAACTCCATGTCAAACCTCATTAAAGCTTGATAAAKATGAAAATGACAAAATAATAAATGAATCTTTGTATAGAGACATGATTGGTAGTTTGGTGTATTTAACTATTAGTGATCGGATATAATGTTTGTCCTATACTTATGTGCTTGTTTTCAATCTTGTCCTAAAGAATCTCATTTGTGTGCTGCTAAACGTATTCTTAGATACTTGAATGCTTATTTTTATTTTGGCTTATGGTATCCTAGAACCGAGACCTTATACTTAGTTGGTKATATCTATGCCGACTATGCCGGATGCATAGTTGAATGCAAGAGTACTAGTGGAAATTTTCAATTCTTAGGACATTCTCTCATATCTTGGTATAGATGTTCTATATACCATTTTAAACCTAATAAACAAAGCTTCCCATCATTAATTAATTAAATCCATGAGGTCTTTCATCATGTCTAAAATCGGAACGAGAACAACATGTGCAACACCATTTTCAACCAACTAATTTTCCAGTTTATACCCCAATACCAATTTTTTTTGCTAGGTCTTTTCATTCACCCTACAATCCTATCCACATCTATACTATATTAAAATATTACAATGCAATGGGAATCTTTTTTGGACAACTTCCTTTTACCCTATTCAAAATTTTTAATAGTCTTTTTTATTTTATTTAAAATATAAAAGGTCACTAAACAAATTTTTTGTTTTAAATACGTTTCACATTTCAATAAAATTAACATTAACAATGTTCTTCTTCAATAGATATAATATTTTACAATGAAGAACGCATAATTCTCTTCCCGTTCACCTGCTTGTACTTGATCCTCAGAGTATTTAATATTGAAGAAGAAATAAGATTATTGCTTCAGCCTAATTAATATCACCCTATACTCCAAAAAATGTTTCAACGTAAAGCAGGAAGGCAAGAAGTTTAGGCTTTCAATATAGTAAATTAAATGGTATTCCCAGTGAACAAAGAGGTTTATAACAAAAKGTACAAAGGTTAATAATTTAACCATGATTCTTTTCACAAATTTCAGGAAATTAGAAATATAAACCAATAAGAAATTACACATCTTTAGAACCGTCCAYTGTATAACAATATTAAGATATAAATCAAAATATTCCTTTTCCTACTTAAATAAAAGGAAAATAAAATAATTAATCATAATAATTATTTTATATTTTACATGAAGAATAATATACAATTAATAGGTAGTCCATCCTCAAGTGTGTAAAAATGCAATATTAGAGTTAAAAGATAACTGAAAATAAGCAAAAGATAATTCTATAAATAATTATCAGGAATAACAGAATAACATAAAAAATTAAACTTYGTAGCAAATATGATTACATTATATCAGTCTAATGACGGAATATATTTTTCATTTTYCTTCAATCTCTAATTACATATTTCGAAATATTARTTCATAYAATTTATAAAGTAATACAATAAGGTAATACAAAATAACGTGCAATGCACATTTTACGGGACTAGTAGTCCTAAGTATTAGTATTCACATACCTTCATCTTTCAGCAATATTTCAACATATAATCATGGGATGCATATTCACAATTTCATCATTTTGAACCAAAACATGCTACTTTGTTTTATATCACTTCAGATCTCAACTCATAACTCCTGTTAATATACTTCCATATCACATGCTTACTACCATAAAATTCAGCATTAAACTTGAAAGTACAATAGTCATGAAATGATTCCAAGACTTTAACTTCAACAATACTAGTATGCCAACAATAAATTGTAACCTATTTCTAAGAAGAACATATCTTATTTTCATTCAAACACTTAACAATTGAACTTCCAAAACTATATTCAAAACTTAATTGCTAAAGGAATAGTCAAAAGCACCTACATTAACTTGCAGAATTTGGGTGAGTGTGCTTGGTCTTGAACCGAGCAACACCTTATGAGTTGCTATGGGGAGTGAAGTAGCAAGAAGGCTCAACTATAGAGGATTCTAGAAGCACAAAAATGAAACCTTGAAGAGGTCTTGTAGCACTTTGTAGGTCTCAATTAGGAAGAAAAAGGAAGAAGGAGAAAATTGTGTTGGTGAGGGAAAGGGTAGCCAAGTGAGGGATAGAGAGTTTGTATAGAATTGTTAAGGGAGAAATGGAAGAAATGTAGTTGGCTAGGGGCATGTATATAGAATGAAGGTTAGACTTAACGGTTAAGCGAGAAGTGGCTTCAACAGGAGGAATTAACTAAGGCTTCAGGGGTAAGGAGTRCTAGGCTTAAGGAATAAGAATTAATTAAGGCTGCTTTACGAAGTCTTTAGGCGGAGGTTTCTAGGGATGAAAGGGGGTTGGGAGGGGGTCTGGATTGGGTAGAAGAGAAAGAGAGAGCCGAGTAAGAAAAGTTTCTAGAGAGAGAGAAAATATATTTGCTTGCAGAATTTAGAATTATGYGTAAAGTCTAAAGATGCAATATATGAAAGTTGACAATCATGAAAAGGTAGCAAGAAAAGTTATTTAAGTAAAACATGAGGTTTTCAAATTCGAGAAGGTTTCCGGCCACCCCTTGCATGCATGCAAGTGGCCAGGAATTTGTTGCTATTGGTCATGATAAAAATCAAATTAAAATGAAATTTAAAATAGACTCGAAATAGGTTTTYGATTCAATCAAGGAAATACCRGATTTAATTCTAATCCAAGTGATCTATTCTAATTAATATTTTACTACGACTCGAACCTTTCATAAATAATTCTCAATATGCGATATCCTAGTTGTGGAAACCACTAACTTAAATGCTCAATAGCCCTAATTTTTGAGCATTCCTAATTTTTAAATGTACTGACTAAATTCAAAATTGTGAAAATATGTGATTCTATAATGATTGTCAGTAGTCAAAAATTCTAGGGTTTTAGATCCTCCCCACAAATACAAATTTTATCCCCAAAATTTTATCGTACTTGCAAACCAGTCGGGGAATTTCTAACACATATAATCCTCCATTTCCCAAGTCGCTTCCTCAATTCCATGATGTTGCCGCTAAACTTAAACGATTGAATCTCTCTATTTCACAGTTTCTTGATGCTAGTTTCCAGTAGCCTTACTAGTTTCTCCTCATAAGATAGGTTAGTATGTAGCTCGATTTCTACCTCATTTAGTACATGATCTGGTGATGGATTGTACTTCTTGAGTTGCGATACATGAAACACATCATGTGTCCCTGCTAACTCTGTTGGTGGACCTATCCTGTAGGCAACTGATCCTATCTTTCCAATATCTCAAAGGGCCCAAGATGCCTAGGACTTAGCTTGCCCCCTCTCTGGTGCTTGAGTATCCCTCGATGTGGCCTCAGTTTCAGAYGACTTTATCACCCACTTAACTGCATGTTCTTCCGGGTTAGCTTGGTCAGAGGGCTGGCGATCTTGGACAAGTCTTGGATAAACCACCTGTAATATCCCACTAAATTAGGACTGCAGAAATATSTACCTTAAGAAAGAAACCTCGTGTAGCCAAAACTGACACTTACTAAATTTAGTGTAATGCTCCCTGAAACTTTTGTAACAATAGGTCTAACTTTCTCCCATGATCTTTTGAGTCTTATAGTAGACRAAAATATCATCTATGAATATCACCACAAAGTCATACAGGAAGGGTTGGAAGATCCTATGTATGAGATCCATAAAGGTCTCYGAGCATTCATTAGCCCAAATGGCATTACTACACACTCGAAGTGTCCATACCTAGTGTTGAATACAGTTTTAAGGATATCTTCCTCGTGATTCAAACCTGATAGTTTCCTTACCTTAAGTTCAATTAGGAGAAATATCCAGTGCTAAAAGTTGATCAAATAACTCATGGAAGGGGCAATAGGTATTTATTCTTAATAGCCCATTATTCAAGCCTCGGTAATCTATGCACAGTCGTATGGTATTGTCTTTTTTGTTAACAAACAACATTGGAGCACAGCAGGTGTGATAAAACCTTGCTCCAGTAATTGTTGCAACTATTTCTTCAAATCCTTAAGTTAGGCTGGCAACATCCGATACGGAGTCTTAGATATTGGTTCTGCCCCTGGGATTATATCTATTCTAAGCTCTATATCTCTATTAGGAGGTAGTGAAGTTAACTCCGATGGAAAAACATCGGGGTGCCCCTTAACCAATGACACTTCTCTAAGTTCTTATYCTAAGATTGGTTTATCAAGTAAGCTATATATCCTTGACATCCCTTATTCAAAAGTTTCCTAGATCTAACTCRAGAGATTGATGAGCTTACATATTAGAAGGATGATATCATAATCCTTAGAAGGAAACACTATTAGATTTCCTAGCAGTATGGTATTTCCACACACTAATTTCACAATCAGCATACATCACATCAACAATAACGTTTCCACTGATGGGCATACTTACTAGGAACTTATAAGGCAATTCAACAACAGGAATCAACAAATAGTTTAGATAATACGGATCACCAAAGAATGGGTTGATTTAGGACTAATAATACCAGGTTGGGTATGAGAAAACTAGGAGCATACATTCAACTAAGTCAGCGCTCTCATCTATGGCCCTTTTCTCCATAGCGAACACTCAGGCCTTAATCGGTGTCTTGTCTGCTTGGCTCCCATAGATGCTTGAGTCCAGATGGTTTAGAGCTATTTTCCCTAGTCTCGTACTTACCTGACTTAGACAGTCCTTTACCCCGTGCCTGCACTATCATAGAGAAAACACAAATTATTCTTCCAATGACATTCCATCTCAGAGTGTYCCAATCTCTTGCAGTAACTACACAAAGCATTGTTTTGCATACCTCTTGAAGTTGTAGTTTCTCCTTAGTTTTGCTTCTTATTATGTCTTGACCACTTACCTCTGATAGGACACTTGTGAGATTGAATGCTTGGTGCCTGKTACAGTGTCCTTATTTGTAGTTCCCTATCACCATTCTTCGTGCACATCACGACTTCAACTATAGCCACATAAGTGGTAGGAGGATACGAGGCTAACGCCGGCTATAACTCTAGTGAAGGCCTTCGTTGAATTGGTTGGTCTTATTTCTTCTATGTCAATTAATTACAGGCATTACTTAGATAACTTTCAGAATTCAATGGCGTACTGAGCCCACTAACATGGGGCCTTATTGGAGGGTCTGAAAGAATTCCTCCCTTTGCTCCCGACTCCAACGAGGAACAAACTTTGTTTGGAGTTCTTCCCGAAATCTTGTCCAGGTTATGAGGTATCCTGCTCGGGTCCAAGACTTACTTGCTTGTACCCACGATTCTCTGGCTGGACCTCTGAGCAAAAGGCAGTAAGTGCCACTTTTTTTTCATCAAAATACTGTAGGATCTAATATATGTCTTGAAGTTGTTCAAGCCATATTTCTACTTTACCATTTTGTTCGGACTCGCTGAAGTACTTGGGTGGTCGAAATTTCAAGAACCTTTCTAACGCAATCATGATCCTAAATTATCTACCAATGTGAGATCCTTCCTCCTAATGCTTGTTCAATTGCCATTGCCAAGCAGTATAGAGTACAAGCACCATTCGGTTGAGGTGGCGGTACTTGTTCTGGTGCTCAGGCTTCAACTTGTAGGTTTATCTGAACACCGAAAGCCTGATTTTAGGATCTGCTCCTTGTTTGTCATGGCATCCTTAATCCCACCATACCATTCACGTTCATTATATTATTACTTTTTTATATTCTAGYCATTACCAAATGAGTGACCTTAGTCACTAGGTTATCATAATCTATGTAATAGTGATGATCCGCTAAATTCAAACAGAACAAAGCTAATACGAACCTTATGATGGCACGGATCACACAATTTTGCTACAAAAATAATTCTAAAACAGAATAAAGCCAATACGCTTTTCCTACCTTACAATAATAACAAGAGGAAGCTACAACAACTACATCGAAACAATTACAGAAGCRAAATAAAGCTTACACTCCTATCCCTAAAGTCACCTCTAGGGTAGGTCACAAGAAAATCGAAGTAGTAGACTAGAAATGCCTACTCCTAAATAACTCAAGACCTAATGAGGACGAGTCGAGTGGGCCATTGCAAGGGCCTTGCTGGCTGATCGGGCCAACGGGTCACTATGAAGGCTCGGTTAGGCGATCGGGCTATGGAGGCCATTGTGAAGCCACAACCGGAGCGTCGAGCCTATGAACGGACTCAGCCAAGTAATTAGGTTGAGATGGCCAATGAGAGGGCTCTCCCAAATACTCGGCCAAATAGGCCACTCAAGAGCATCATCTGGGGGAGGGAAATGAAGTAGATCCAGCCCCTTCCTAGTTGGGCCTCTCGTATTGTCTGAATTGGCCTGAACATATCTCTTCCTCTAACTCCTCATGCTTCCGGTGGGCCTTAGTATGACTGTAGTAAGAGTAGGAATTATCCTTCTGTAACTGCTTGCGTTGACTCTCTAATAACTCTATCTTATTCTCTTGTAGGTTGTCTGATCTTCTATCTTCCTAATCCTAGCTTCTAATGCCTCATCCAACAACATCAACAAAGTCACCCAAATAATAAATAAACTAAAGATATCATCTTTACTCAAGTATAATAACAAAATCCACACTTGAAGTCCTATAAAACTTCTACAGATCTTAAACGTWGGTTCTAATACAAACTGTCACGACCCGCCCTCCCCTAGATTCCACTGGGGTTGTAGAGCGTGGCTTGCCTCTTGGCAGTCAAAATAGTCAGAGAATCAAAGCATCTATAACCACAAATAAGTTGTGAAGTCCAAACAAAATATACAACCTTAAAATCTTAGAAGTYCACAAATAAATACAGAATTAAAACTCCAAATATTACAGTCTATAATTCAAGATTACAACTCCTCAAAAACTATTTAGGACGCCAGACGAATCAGGAGGTTCTTGTACTAGGGCCTAGCTAATTACAAGATGCTACTCGTTTAGCTAGTTTCTTGAGACAACCTACAGAGTACTCATCTTTCACAATCGGATCCACAATCACAAGTCCACAATCTCAAGTTCACAATCACAAGTTCACAGTCAATCATAGCCATAATGTCAAATCAATAAAGTTGTCGGAATTCAGAATTCATTTTCAAATCAATACTTTGAATGAACAAATGAACATGTGAAAAAGAATACTCAAAAAGCATAATAAATTTATCATACAAAAATCATATCTGAAAGTAATTCCATGCAATGCATTTGTAAAGAAATCATTTTCTAAATTCACAAGATATATGCACTTGCAGAAAAATAGTGAAAAGAGTTTCATATAACATAATTGTGAAGACTTGAAAATGCATTTAGAGTATARAAAACAAAAGCACTTTTGAAAGTTYGTAAAATAGAGGGACTCACGTGAACACGCGATCTTCCTATATTAACTAAGCTAAAAATATGGATTAGGCTAACCCAAAACACATAGTAAGTATTTCCTCAGTTGAATCATGCATCAATCAACTTACTATGTTAAGCAAAACAAAATTAAGGATGACCATTTCTGCCCAACATTTGCAGTGTTTAGAAAATTGGGTATAAAATTAGCTCTAGATTGAGTTTCCTTACAATGTCATACATTGTGAAAATATCCCATTTTACTCCCTATTTTACCCAAGTTTTACATGTGTCATAGCAATTGCTACTTTTTACCTTAATTTGAGTTTAACTAATAAACTTGGTTCTAAATGATGATTTTCAAAAAAATACAACAATGCTATAGCATTAGAGTTTCTAGGGAGACACCTAGAGACATGTGGGAGCAAAGAAAAAAAGCATATTCATAGCATTTAATGAACAATCAGGGTGAAAATGACATAAATCTGTCGGAGTTGACTCTAGTTCTTTTACCCAAATTGTTGAAGCAAAGAAGGACCAATAGGGCCTGCATTGCCAAAAATAGACACTCAGAGACAAACTTGGCTGAATCAGTAATCGGCTATCAGAGGCACTGAAAGCTACAACATTGCCAACTAGCCCTAATATGCTCAATATAAGGAGTAATCAACTAGCGCAAAAGGGTGCAATAGTTAGTGTTTAATGATTAGAATAAGAGATAATGTAGCTAAGGTTCTTTTTTGATAGAAGAGCCCTTCCTTTTAATATGGTCTTCGTTATCTTCTTTTAAGGATAGACGATAATCATTCTTTGACGAATATTTTCATCTTAATCTAAGTGTTTTGGTTTAGCATTCTTGACAAAAATTGCAGAAGTTTAACTAGTTTCTGAAGCTTTATTCTCGTCTAAGGCTATACTCTTAAACTCCTATTTCTAAGTAGTAAGGCTTGAAAAAGCCAAACAACCCAGGATTATGATTTATTTTGTTGTTAGCATTGAGTGAACTTCGTTGAGATATTGAAGGAATCCATTTATGGTTAGAAAGTCAAAAGATCACTGTAACATTTAACGGAACTCAACAGTAACAAAGAAAGTAACCAACATTATTGCCAAAGGCATGTGGTAAATGTGCATGGTAAAATATGTTAAAAAGCGTTGCAAAGSGTTAAGGGAACAAAAATCCCAAGGCTCTCGGTGGCTTGTTGCTATAGCATTCGAAAACCCGATTGAGATAAGGACACTTATCTTACAAGGGTAAAATTAAACCATATTCATGGAACTGTAGTAAAGAACATCATAGGCATACGGATGAGTCTTACTACATCCCAAACATTTGCACATTGAGTGTATTTTGTAACATATTACATAATTATGCTCAATAGTGCTATAGCAATCAGAAACTAATTCAAACTTTTTATTTCTTGTAACTAAACCTAACTTGTACTACTTTTTGACATTATTTTCATTATTTCCAGTCCTTTTTATTCTTTTACAGTGCTCGTAGTAATTTACTCTTCGATCATCCCTATCAATTATCCCTTTTTACTGCTATAACATTATTGTCACTGTTATCTAGAGTATATACCTCTTCGTTGCATTAAACTATCCTYATGGGATCGATACTCCACTCTTCTATACTATTGGTGGGCCGYGTATACTAGTGCTGAGTAGTTTAAGTGAAATTTGATTAGACCGCACAAAGKTTTTGGCGCCGTTGCTGGGGATAGACGTTAATGAAAATTTGAGTATAAATTTTATTACTTCAACGTTTGTTAATCTTTTTTAGATTTTGTTTACTTTGGAGAGTTGCTAGTTTATGAAAACTAGGGCATAATCTAAGCTACAAATTCCTAAAGCCTTCACTTTTGATGATGAACATGAAAGAATTATCAAAAAGAAAAGAAAGGAGTTAAGAATGGAAGATCCACAAGTAGACAGACTTGAACCAAACCCTAATAATAACCCCTCTAGGGTTAATGCGGTAGCATTGCCAAATAATAGGGATCACGCTATCAGAGATTATGCTATACCAGTCCTTCAAGATTTAAACCCTAGCATTGTTAGACCTAAAATCTAAGTCTAGCAATTTGAGCTCAAACAAGTCATGTTCCAAATGCTACAGACCATTGCGAATTTAGTTGAATTGCTACTGAAGACCCACATTTGACTTGTGATCATTCATGGAAGTGAGCGATTCATTCCAACTTTAGGAAGCTYGAAACTCTTCCCATTTTCTTTGAGAGATAGAGCAAGGGAATGGCCAAACTCTTTGCCTCACAACTCAATTGTTTCTTGGATGAACATGGTAGAAAAGTTTTTGATGATATATTTTCAACCAATAAAGATTGCAAACCTGAGAAACGAGATCATCTTCTTCCAGTGTCATAGAGACGAAACTTCRTATGAAGCATTGAAATAATTCAAGAAGCTGTTGAGGAAATGCCTTCACATGGAATCCAACATTGGATTCGATTAGAAACTTTCTACAATGGACTCAATACTCAAACCAGAATTTTGGTTGATGCTTCAACAAATGGAGCATTATTTTTAAAATCTTACTATGAAGCATTTGATATCTTGGAGACCATTGCCAGCAATAACTATCAATGGACTTGATAGACTCATATTTTATATTTCATTTTTCCTTACATAAGTCATTTCTTGATAAGTTTTATGTGTTTTTGGTTTGAAATGTTTATGTGCAAGGTGCTTACTTTATCTTGAAGACAAGAAAGTGGGTAAATTCTTGAAAAGAAGGGCTTAAAGAGCCTAAACAATGATTTGAGAGAAGTTTGGGGTCAAAGAGAGATTTTTGGAAGTTGAAAACCTCAAAAATKTGGCAAAATGTTCAWGGAACCAATTAGACACCGATTTGGGATGAATCGGGTGCCTGATTGGTGCAAATTTCAGGAGCATTTTTCTAGAACCAGATTGGTGCTAGTTTGGTGCAAATCAGGCACCTTTTCTGGCCCTATGAGAAGAAACCGATACCGGTTTTGTAAGAATCAGGCACCTATTTCGTTAGTTTTTTGGGGTTTTGTTGTTTTSCTATAGATAGTGTGTAATATGCCCTAAAAGGGAGGTGGGATTTGTACATTTTCACATTTTATTATAGTAGTTTTCTTTGAAGAAACTCAAGGAAACATTTTGGGAGTTTGAAACACTTGTGCTCAATCAAAGGATTTGTTCTTCAAWTGGGTTTTATCTTTATAACTTGGTCACAAACATGTTTATTAAGCTTTTTGTGGATGATTTCATGAGTTTCATGGGCTAGTTTTTTTATGTGGATTAGGGTTTATTGTAAAGAGGATTTCTTATTAATKGTTTGAGTCTACCTTATTTGTTCATTCCCAACCTATTTSAGTTGCTTATTATCATTGTGGTATCCCTAATGCTTTTGTGGATTAGCTAACTACAAATTGAATTGATAATCAATTGAGGACCGGGAGGTGAATTGGGTGACTAGGAGTTAGGCAATCATAACCCATTAGTTCTGAGAGTAGATAACCGTGGTTAGTGAAATAATCATGGGTAGTTTTCAAGAGTAAATAATCGTAGATAGAATCGATTTTTCTTGGGTGGTTTCCGAGAGTAGTTAACCAAGGTTTGTGAAATCGGGGAGTTTCTTAGATGATTACTGCAATTGCAATTAGTCAAATTCATATAAGAATATGTAGCTAATTGAGATTAGGGGGTTTATGCCAAGGGATTGAGTAAAACCTAATTAWGGAATTCTACCGTTAGCAACTTATTAGGATTTGGGAATCATGGCAATTAACGTACAATTAGTTTAGGTAATTATTGGAATGAATGGGAACATAGCCCTAGCCAACTCATTTTATTACATTAGATATTTTTGGGATTTAGGTAATTAATCACTTAATTAGACTTTTTGGTGCTTTTTCTTAATTGGTAGTTGTTAATTGAATTCAACCATCTTTGATTAGGTTTAAATTAGAGGGGAATTGAGTAATTTTAGTACTTATTCAAAAATATTTTTGGGCTCGACACTTGATTCACATACCATATACTCTTTGACACTAATATACTTGTTAGGAAATAGTGCATCAAGTTTTTTGGCTTTGTTGCGGGGGATTTTTTATTGATATCATATAGTTGTTGAATTTCCTTGAGATTAGAGAATTTTTTATTATTGCTTTAAAGTATGTGTTTCCTTTGTCTTAATGCCTACTAGATCTTCCAACAAACCTTTAGAGACCAACACTAAAGATCTAGAATGTAACACCCCCAGATTAAGAACCATCCTAAGTTGAGAGTATTATATCATTTCACTCGAAAATAATCAGCTATCATTTAAAACTCAACATTTATTCAAAATGAAAATAGCGGAAGCCTCAAGAATTTAAACCATTCAAAAATAATATAATTATCTTATTACATAAAATAAGATTGAAACAAGTTCCCGGGTATCGTAGCTCGCCTACAAGTGACCTCCTCGCCCCATCTAGTTACATATCATCTGAAATGACACATAAGAAAAGAAATGAGCTAAAAAGCTCAGTAAGTAACCTCAATGCATGAATGCATCAACTTGTCCTACATGTCATGAAATTATAAAATTTCGCCTTTAAATAAAAACTATTTTCCAAATATTTCTTTTTCAAAATCTCATTACAAAACATTTCCTTCAAAATTCACTTACAGTAAAACATTCCATTTCCTTTCATTCGTGAGCTCACTAGAGTGTAACGCCTAGCCACTAAGCTCTGCAGTGAGCCATAGTTATTTGGAACCCGATTCCATTCCTATCGGTAGAACTGCAAAGTGGTTAGCATTCCAAAAAAAGTTTTCTTCCCATTCTTTTACCTCCAAGGAGGTGAACATTCCATTCTTACCCACCCTCCAAGAGGGTAAGGTCAGGTGCGCCGGTCCCTTACGCCCCATTCCAACTCACATCTTTTGTGGCTAGGTTTACATTSCTTTTCGAAAACTTTAGCATTTTCAAAACTTTAGATTTTCCTTTAAAATTTCATTTCCTAAACCATTCACCTTCTAAGTGTGTGAATGGCTCATGTCAAAACTAATGTAGAATTCTAACTACATGCTCATGACATGAAATGCATACAACCTTATATAACATAACATTCAACAAATAGAACAAGATATGAAACATAATAGCATATCATTTGACACAAAAGTGCTACAAGATATAAACACATTAGCATTCCACACAATTATACACACATCATCATACAATCCCATGCACAACATATTCGAGCAACCAAAACAATTCAATTACATTCATTGATGACATTAATGAGATGTGAGGATTACTTACCCGGAGTCCTTTACGTTAATGGGTTCTTACTTAAGTTGTGAAATGAACTCCTTCAACCGATCTCAATGTTAGGCCTCAAAATGACCTAGTTGATTATAGAAAGAGGGTCTACTTAGTTCGATCGTCCCAACTTAGGTATTATGTGTTTAATCCAAGAATGTCCTTTATTAATTATTAATCCATTCTTAGTTCCCACATTACCAATTATCATGTCTTTTTTTAAGGTTACAATTTTACAATTCCTTATCTCCTTATCTCGGTTATAAATCTAACTATGTTCTCCTCCATTAATTCACTTTAGGCGCATAATTATGTTGGCAAGTCATACAATTTTCAATATCATGTGGTAACGTTTCACCCTTTAAGGTTCACGACATCTAAATGTCTCGGGAAATGGCAATAGGTCCTCCGGGTGTGGTTTCAAGCGGCGCGCATGCAACCAATCTTGGGCGTTCGGGTGTTTCGGCGTCGGTTGGCTCCCCGGCGTTGGGCGCTTGGGCGGCTGGGCAACTGGGCGCCTGTGCTGCTGGCACTGGGAGCCTGCCTGGGCGGGCCTGGTGCTGCTGGGGACCTGGTTGGATCTTGCACTTGCTGAGTGCCGGGCCTTGTTCTTGGCACACAGCTCCAGCTGATCGGCAGTGTTTT
>MEJB01000044.1:2765979-2799269 GCA_001752375.1 Rhazya stricta
TGGCCACAGGTCCGTTGCCCGCAGGCCGCTCGTAGCCCACGACCCGCAAACCCTCGCGTGCGACCGCGGGACACGAACGTGACCGGCCACGGGCGGACCAGAACCACGACCGTGGGCCGGAACGCGCCGCACGAAGAAGAACCGCTTCGACTGTTGTTGGTCGTCCCGGACGTAAAGAAAGGAAAAAGCGATCGCGGCCGCTCGTCTTCCGTCGTGACAAACCGTACCCTAAGGTAAAGCCGAATTTTGACCTGCTACCGAGGTGTCGTTGTTGTGCGGAACACTTATGAGCCTCCTGCCTAGAGAGCCCGTCTCGGGTAGCCGCTCCAGCGTGGTCGTAGTTGCCGGCCGCGGGTTAGGGCCGGTCCGGTAACGGTACGGTCCGGGAGTCCGCGGTCTGCGCAACCGTTGTTGACTCGCGTCAGTCGGGGGAGCCCTTGTGTTTGTTTCCCCTTTGTCTTGTTTTCTTTTTTTTTGGGGGGGGGGGCCCCTGCGTTCTGTACGCGGGAAAGGGAAAAGAGAAAGAAAAAAAAAAAAGGAAAACACCCCAAAAAAAAAAAAAAAACAAGGGGGGGGTTTTTGTTTTTCCGGGGGGGGGTAAAGGGCGCCCCGGGGGGGGGGGGGGGGGGGGGGCTAACCCCCCCCCCAACCCCAAGACAAAAAAAAAAAAAGAAAAGAAAAACCCGGTTTTTTTCGGGGGGGGGGGGGGGGGTCCCCGGGGGTTTTTTTTGTTTTTAAAGAGGGGTTTTTTTGTGTTTTCCCCGGCGGGGGGCCCCCGGGGGGCCCCCCGGGCGCCCGCCCTTTTGCCGGGGGGGGTTTTTCCCAACCCCCCGGTTTTTTTTTTTTCCACCCGGGGTTTGGGGGGGCCAAACCCCCGGGGGGGGGGGGGTCCCCCCCCCCCGGGGGGGGGGGTGTTTTTCCCCCGGGGCGGGGGGGCCCCCCCCGGGGGGGGGGTCTTTAGCCCCCCGGAACAAACCCCCAAAAAAAAAAAAAAAAAACCGGCCCCCCGGGGCACCGGGGGGGGGGGGACCGAAACCCCCCCCCTCCCCCGCGGTCCCCGGGAGGGGGGTTTTTCCGCCCCCCCCTGTTTGGGGGGGAATAAAAAAACAGGGGTTTAAAAAAAAAAAGGGGGAAAAGGGCCCCTTTCTTGGGTTTTTTTAAAAAAAAAAAAAAAAAAAAACCCCTTAAAAAAAAATAAGGGCCACTTTTTTTTTGTTTTTTTTTTTAAAAAAAAAAAAAAAAGTTTTTTTCCCTTACAAAAAAAAAACTTTTGGGGCGGAATTGGTTGGAATTTTTAAATTAAAAAACCTTCTTTTAAAAAAAAAAATTTTTTTTTTTTTGCTTATAAAAACGGGGGGGGGGGGTCTGTAAATTAAAAAAAAAAAATACAACGGGGGGGGGAAAAACCCTTTTCAAAACCCCCTTTTTAAAAAAAACCCCTTTTTTCCCCCTTTTTTTGTCCCCTTTGTTTAAAGTTTTTTTATTTCCCTTTTGAAAAAAAAATTTCCAAAACAAAAAAAAAAAAAACAAGTTAAAAGTTGGGGGCTTTTTCCCCGGGGGGGAGGTTTTTGCCCCCCTTTTGGTTTTTTTTAAACACTTTTTTGTTTAAAACCAATTTTTTTGGGGGGGGGGCAAATTTTTTTTTTTTTTTTTTTGGGGGGTTTTTAACCCTTTTTTTTTTTGAAATTTCACAAGGGGGGCCTTAAATTTATAATTTTTTTTACTCTTTTTCAATTGTTTTTATGACTTTAAAAAAAAATTTTTAAAATTTAAAAAAAAACAATTTTAAATTTTTCTTTAATTTTAAAAAAAAAAAACAAAAAAAAACCTTAAAAAAAAAATTGTGGGCCCTAATTTTTTAAAAAAAAAAAAATGGGGGGGGGGGTGGATTCAAAAAAAAAACCCCTTTTTTTTCTTTTTTGGGGGCTTTAAAAACAAGGGGCTTTTTTTTGGAAAATTTTTTCCAAATTTCTGGGGGGCGGGGAAAAAAAAGGAAAGGAAACCCCCATTAAAGGGTTGAAAAATTCCCCCAAAAAAAGGGGGGGTTTTTTTTAAAAAAAAAAGGGGGTTTTCGGGGGGAAAAAATTGTTTTTTTTTCCAAAAAAAAACTTTTTTGTTGTTCCCTGCCCCGGGTTTTTAAACAAAAAAAAAAAACCCAACCCCCTTTTTCACGAAAAGGGGGGGGGGGGGGGGGAAAAGGACTCCGAAAAAAAAAAACCCGGGCTAAATTACCCAAAGAAAAAAAACTAAAAAAAAAATACAACCCCCTGGGGGGGGTTGGCGGGGTTTTTTTGCCCCTTTTAAAAAAAAAACCCCCCCAACCCCTTTTCCCCGGGGGGGGGAAAAAGAAATCCGGCCCCAACGGGGGGCCCCCCGGGGGTTTTTTTTGAAAAAGCTTTTTTTTTGGGGGCTCCTTTTGGGGTACTTGGGTTTTTTTTTTTCACCCGGCCCCCCCAGGGGCCTTTCCCGGGGGGGGCGGGGGGGGGTTTCGTCCCGGTTCCCCCCCTTTTTTACCCCCCGGGGGGGGGGGGGGGGGGGGGGGGCCCCCCCCTGCGCCGGGTTTTGTTTCCCCGGGGGGGGGGGGTTTCGGGGGACAAAAAAAAAAAAAAAAAACCCCCCCCGGGGGGGGAACCCCCGAAAAAACGGGGGTTTTTTTTTTTTTCCCCCCCCAAAAAAAAAAAAAAAAAAGCCCAAACGCTGTTGCGCACACCGCTTGAGCGCACGCCTGAGGACCTATTGCCATTCCCGAGACATTTGGATATCKTGAATTTTAAAGGTGAAAATGTTAACACATGATATTGAAATTTTATGACTTACACATGATTATGCCCTAAAGTGAATTGACGAGAGAACATAGTTATATTTATACCCGAGCTAAGGAATTTAAATTGTGACATTAAAAAGACATGATAATTGGTAATGTGGGAACTAAGAATGGATTAATAATTTATAAAAGACGTTCTTGAATTAAACACATAATACTTAAGTTGGGACGATCGAACTAAGTAGACCCTCTTTATGTAATCAACTAGGTCATTTCGAGGGCTTACGATAAGATCGGTTGAAGGAGTTCTCTTCACAACATAAGTGAGAATCCGTTAATGTAAAGGACTCCATGTAAGTAATCCTCACATCTCATTTATGTTAGGAATGAATGTAATTGAACTGTTTTGGTTGTTCGAATATGTTGTGTATGGGATTGTATGATGATATGTGTATAATTGTGTGGAACGTTAATGTGTTCATATCCTGTGTTGTCAAATGAAATGCTACTATATTTCATATCTTGTTTTATTTGTCAAATGTTATGTTATAAGATTGTATGTATTTCATATCATGTGCATGTAGTTAGAATTCTACATCACATTTGGCATGAGCCATTCATACACTTAGAAGGTGAATGGTTTAGGAAATGGAATTGTAAAGGAAAATATTAAGTTTTGAAAATACTAAGTTTTCGAAAGAGAGTGTAAACCTAGTCATGAAGGATGTGAGTGGGAAATGGGGCGTGGGGGACCGACGCACCCGACCTTACTCTCGAGGAGGGTAGGACATGATTCACCTCGGGGAGGCGAAGAATGTAATTGGGTTCCAAATAAGAATGGTCCACTACAAGTCTAATGGCTAGGCGTTACACTCTAGTGAGCTCATGAACGAAACGAAATGGGAAGTTTTTACTGTAAGTGAATTTTGAAGGGAGTGTTTTGTAAAGAAATTTCGAAAAGGGAATGTTTAAAAAGTTTAATTTAAAAGGCGAAACCTTGAAATTTCACGACATGTAGGAYACGTTCTTCCATTCATGCATGAGGTTACTTACCGGGCTTTTTAGCTCATTTCTTTCTCTTATGTTTCATTTCAGATGATGTGTATCCAGATGGGGTGAGAAGGTCGCTTGTGGGCGAGCTATGATACCCGGGAACTTGTTTTGAACTTATTTTATGTAATAAGATAATTATATTATTTTTGAATGTTTTAAATTCTTGAGGCTTCCGCTGTCTTCATTTTTGAATGGTTTAAATTGTTGAGACTTCCGATGGCTCCATTTTTTAAATAAATGTTGAGGTTTAAATAGATAGTTGTTTATTTCGAGTGGAATGACGTAACATTCTCAACTTAGGACGGTTCCTAATTTGGGAGTGTTACAAGGGCACTTGCTGGCGCTGCACCTGTTGTTGCCCTTGCTGAACGACCACGCCACAAATCAGCGGGTCGCGATTTCGATCGCAGACAGTGTGACTCGTCTGGCGGCGCGAACAGCAAGGAAGAGGGCAGAGTGATGGCCCGCAGCAAGGGATCTGGCTTCTGTCGAAGAGGAAAAATGTTGAGCAGAGAAGGAGAAGAAGATAGTGGCGGTAGATCTGGCGTGTCTGAGCCGCACGGATCCAATCACATAGAGAAGGAAGGACGACAGCACAGATTTGGCGATTGGTGTCGCGCAAATCTGGTTGCGCCAAGAAGAAGAAGAAGATGGCTTAATGGATCTAGAGGTAGATTGCGCGCCTTTGACGGATGTTTGGTCAGCGCTGGCGTGAACCTTAGATCGTCAATCCGAGTCCRAGAGCGAGAGAGGGAAGTCAGAGAAGAGACTCGGGAGGAAGGGTGGTCTTCTGGCGTGCGCCTCACAGCGACTCGAGCAGACGATCAGCTTTAGCGACGAGCGCTGCGAGCGGCGTTTGAGTAGCAGCGTAGTCTGGTGCGACAGCTGATTGCAAACTGTGGCAAACAGTAGCCAGTTCAAGCATAGGCAGTAGAGGAAGGGAAAGGAGAAGGCGAAGCAAGGAAGGGCCGCRAAAAGCGGCGTCGGGTAGGCAGAGGGGAAACGGCAGCGGCGTACGGGAAGAAGAAGATGAAGGGTTTCTTTAGATTTTTTTTTCTTTTCTTTTCTTTTCTTTCTTTTTTATTTTCTTATATATTTTCTTCTTTCTTTCTTTTTTATATATTTTGGGCCATAACCCTAACCCTTCAGGCTTTCCATCCAAATTTAATCCAAAATTCGTAAATTTAATATAACGGGCTTCCTTTCGATAAAAAGTCCAACTTCCAACTAACGAACAAATAGACCCACGAGTCGAGCCTTTAACCAAACGATAACTCTTATTCGACAAGAACAAAAATTCYGTACTTATTGAACATGCGATTTCAAAATATTAATCACATATAAAATGTCCAACCCTAATTGACACACAACTTCATGTAAAATCAAACAAAAATTCATAAAAGTAAAATTCCGGGTGTTACATGGAAGCTATTCTTAAGGATAATAAGAAACAAATTAGAAAGGGAAAAGCTATGGCAACAGAAAGTGAAATAATAGACTTGGAGAATGATAGTAGATCTAAGGGTAAGGAAYTAGAGATTGACAAGACTAATAGTATAGAAGACCAAGAGAATGAGGAGAGAGTCAAAACTTTTAGAGAATATGCCAMTCCAATGGTGGGAAGGGCACATCCCGCCATTACTAGATCTAGAGTAGCCGTTAACAACTTTGAGATCAAASTCATGGTAATCTARATGATCCAACAAAGTGWGCAATTTTATCGGTTGTTTAGTGAGGACCTAAATGCCCATATCTCTAACTTTTTAGACATTTGTGACACTTTCAAGCAAAATGGAATTAGTGATGATGCCATTATGTTAAGATTATTCCCTTTCGCCCTTAACGATAAGTCTAAGTCTTGGCTAAACTCCCTTCCATCCAGTTCCATAACTACTTGGGACAAATTAGCCTCCTCCTAAATAAGGACTTCCCACATTCGAAAACAATGATATTATGAATGCCATCACTAACTTTGTCCAAAATAGCAGGGAATCATTATCCGATGCTTRCAAAAGGTTTAAGGATTATTTCAGAAAATGTCTGCATCATGCAGTACCTTCGTGGATGCTAATCCAAAGCTTCAGTAATGGGATGAGTGAGRCATTGTTGGTGGTTTTCCGTGATGTAGAAATATTAATGAGCTCGCCAAGCTAGCACAAGTATACATGGTCTAACAAGTAGATAGTGAAAAGTGGATATGGATCCCACGAGGATTGATGCTATAGCAACAGTATGAATTTAAGAAAGAATGAATCAATAAATTGGAATTGGTAACTTGTGAATATTGAAAATAAAACAAGCTTTAATTGCAATGATCAGATATGATAAAGCAATAGAYAAGTAAGTAGAAGAAAAAGCACTGGGAATGATATTTAATTAGGAAGTAAGAGATCCCTTAAGTATGATGTTTATGAGATACGATTATGCATGCTACAACATCTTTTACACTGCATGATTAGTGTGGTGAATATATTAGTATATATACCTATGCTACATTATTGATGAAAGGAATGCTATAGCAGGGAGTATATCCACCAAGAAAATAGAGTCCTAAACTTTTTGGCATTTAGGCTCTACCACCGCTGCTGACATTAGCCCCCACATTAAAGTTGTACGTGGTAAAGATAAACTACTAGAAATTTGAATGAGATCTGAATACTAGAAGTGTTACCAGTTGTGAGAGCCGTTATTCTGAGAAAAATGTCTCTTTACTCCTCCGTATTCAATTGTAACATATTCAATCTTGCCCTCCTCTAAAAGAAGACTTTTGGAAACTAAAAGTTGCCTGTCCTGGCTCTACCACCATGGCGAGATTTAAGCAGCAATAGCAATAAGGAAGAGTAGGACTCATCACCYACTTATAGTGGTCTCATGTACTTTCAGTGGCACTCCTGGCCTATTTTCCCCCTATGTTGTTTTCAGAGAACTAGTCTCACTCATCTATATCGACCAGTTGCTTACAAACCACAAACATGGATCGATAGTCAGAGATGAATATTCCTTGAAGAAAATAAAGAATATTGTTATAACAAATCTAGAGTTTCAAGAGAYAAGAAAATTTCTGAGCAAGCCATAGTATTATTGATAATACTCAATACAAAGGTAAGGGCTCGTCTCCCTTTCATTACAAGTGAATCCTTTTATAGATGAAGAATTCTCTGGACTTCAAACTTTTATCAACTCTAATTGAATAAAAGATAAGCATCAAGCTAAAAGACAAGCACCCGGACTTCAAACTTCTATAAAATCCAATTGACTAAAAAATAAGCATCACATAAAGTCACTTTATGGAAGTAACTTTTATGAAGTTTACTAAAATTTAAAATTATACAACACAACACAACAAACAACTTTAGTAAAGCCACTTTATGAAAGTAACTCTACCAACAAATGACTTTAATRAAGTAGCTTTAATCAGCATCATGATAATGATAGCAYTCTTCTGTGAACGGTTCATCYCAATACAGGCCATATCCATCCCACTTGATTATGTGTTCTTCTGCAGGAGGGCTTTATGTCATACTGGAACCAGGTGGCTCTTCTTGAGTATCATGCTCAAGACCAAGATATGTTGTCATTGGAGTACCTCTATGCTCTTGAGGTATATATGAAGTGAATTTCCATTCAAAGTAGAAACATATTGGTCAAGCTGTTGTAACCCTTGATGATCATTTTCGATTAGTTGATGAAATCTGTAAACTCATTTGAATTTAGGCTGAGGTCTTGCTCTATAGCCATAAGAAATAGGTGATAATTTCTCTTGATGAAGTTCATATGGCCTTCTCACGGTTAGATTATAAAAATGGTTGAGCTGTTTTTGTATACTTATCTAACCATTCTTTAGGAGTTGCATACCACATCAGATAGTTCCAAAGATAATCACCGGAATGTTTTGGCTCTGTCAAGAAGGCTTTAAGATCACAAATAGTAAGATTAATGGTATGATAAAACAAAACATAGTTGAAACACAAAATTGKTACCAATATCCATTTTGAGTTAAACGCGCTAAGACATAAATAACATTTTTCCATGGATACTCAAATCAAAGATAGGGTTAACAAAAGCATTTAGTCTTTCTTTAAAGTATGCATGCTAATAGTAAAACATATGTTCTTTTGCATGATTTATGAATTCAGGAATAGCAGGTGTATTAGAGACTCCTGGTAGTAAGGATAAGTTAATTTGGGCAAGGTAACAAATCAAAGGGATAGGTTGAGAACATTTCTTTGCAAGCAACACAGGCGGATTTATCATGCTTTTACATGATAGAATAGTTTTTGGTCGAGATACAAGATCATCTAAAATATTATTGTTTCCTTCCACATGCTGAACTTTGAATTGATATCTCGAGAACTAATCTTTCAATCTTAACATCTGAGCCTGTGGAATCATCCTGTTCTAGTCAGGGATTTTAGGGAAGGATGAGTTATCCATGAAAATATGAAATTCATGTCCTAAAAATGAAACTCAAAACCTCTTTATGTCGTACTTGACTGTCAAGATTTCATTGTGTGGTAGTATTTCTCAGCCTTTTTGAATTGACCGTTTGCATGTTCAAAATAGTCCCGTTTCCCATCAATTTCTTCAAGTAACAAAGTTTCCCAGTATTATCACTATCATCTGTCTGTGAGATCCCGAGACATGTGGTTGGAATTTTGAGAGGTATTGGTTGCTTGCATAATTCTTTGAGTTTTCAAATTGTATTRGTTTGATCAGGGCTCCAAGGGGGTGGATTTTTTTCTAAGTATTCTGGAAAGGTGTCTAGTATAATGAGAAACTCTGGGTATGAAGGTATTGATATAATTGATAACCGCAAGGAACTATTGAATTTCTTTATTGGAAAGGCTTTCATAGGGAACTAAGGATGGTTTTTTACAAGGTGAGTACTAGGTTGAATACAACCATTGGCAATTTTCATGCTAAGATATTCTACTTCAGATAGTCCAATATGGCTTTTTTTCTGAAAGCATAATTCCATGGGATTTCACAAAATCAAATAACTGGGTTAAAAGTTTCTTGTGAGTATAATCATCCTTACTGAAGAGAAGGATGTCATCAATGTAAACCAATACTGTGGAAAGAATTGATTCAAAAATATTGACTATCCTTTGTTGAAATACTGCTAGTGCAATTTTTAAACAAAACGGCATTACTGTCCATTGAYACTGAGCATTACGGATACAAAAAGCAATTTTGTATCTTTCTACTATAAAATCCCCAATTCCCAGAATCTAGCTTTTAAATCAAATTTTGAAAAAACTTTTGCCCCTTGTAAATGAACAAAAAATTTTGAATAGAGAGGAAATTTATCATCTTGAAGGAACTGATTCAGGGGTTTATAATCAATAACAAGTCTTTTCTTTCCTCGAATTTGTTCACTTCTTCTGTTAACATAAAATGCCTGACAAGCCCAACTAGATTTAGTTGGTTCAATCAGACCTTGTACCTTTTCTGCAAGTTTCAAATAATCAAGTTTCATACCAGGGCAAGTTSCCTTGGTCAGATTCACATCTTCATTAAGCTTAAAAGGAGGCTTAACAAAGTATTTTTCATTTTTCCAAATTGGATGTGGATGTTTAAACTGATCATGTGAATCTGCACAAAAAGATAGAAGTTTAGTAGATATATCTCTAAAACTTTTATGAGCTTGAGATACTGCTAAAATAAGATAAGGTTGGAAGGAATGTTTATATTGAATTCCTTGAGGAAGAATCCTCAATTGCACTGCTCTGCTAATAATATCCCATCCTAACAAAAGCTCTTTTCCATGAAGTCCATTTCCATAGACTTTTGTCCATAATGTATCCTGAAAAGAACTTATTACCAATAGGAACTCTAGTGATAGTCTTACAGAATAAGTTTCACCATTAGCAGCAATAAAGTTATCTCAGATTCTTCCCAGATTTCTTTTGGCAAAAAGRATGGGTTATGCATTGCCTTGTAAGCACCAATATCAATTAATTTGACAACCTTAATAGGTTTAGCATATTTTGGTACYAGTAGACTTACCTGGACGTGAGGCTTACTGGAGATGAATCCTTTGAAGCCATTACTAGTAAAACAATAAAAATTGGATTAAGTATCAAAAKCACTACCATAGGTTTTAGAGTCTAAATCACTTGCAGRGACTTCAATGGCAAAAACTGTATCTTCATCAAGATGACTTTGTTCTAAATATACAATTTCTAAATTAGAATCTGGATGATCAATCATCATTTGAGAAATCATTTTTGTTTTCTTTGCATTCTTTTGAGGACAATTCTGAGCGGAATGTCCTTTCTTCTTACATATATGACACCTGTCATTTTTGAATCCCTTATTGAATTTTTTTCTTCCTGAAATATTTGGGAAGTTTCTTCMCTAACTTTTTTTKTTTCGATTTTTTTGAAAATTTAAGACTTCTTGCACACACATCTTTTATGCTTTTGACAGCCAATTTCATATGCTTTCGGACAAGCCATCTTGATTTGTTTTTAATTATGAAAGAAATCCACAATGACTTGTTGACAGTCTTTCTTGAGTTGCCAAAGTAACTTGATGCAGCTCTCCCACGCCAAATGACTCTWATCCTTTTCTCGATTCAAGGAGATTCAAGGATTAATTTTTCAATGTTAGCATGGACTTCTTGTGGTAYAGAAGTAACATAAACTTGTTTTAGATACCACCAAGAATATAAAAGATTGTAGACATGCATTTGAAATGTCTATTTTAATCAGATACTTTCAAAGAACAATATTTCATTTTGAAAAAGTCATGTCTTAATTATCTAGCATGCAGTGTTAGATCACCTACAAATCATCTATATAATAAAGTTAACGTTTCATTAAAAGATAATCCAAACAATTTATTTTGTTGATATGGTCCTAGATTACGGAACCAATCGAACTAGTTAATTTTGCATAAAATTCAGCAAGGATAGTAGGAAGAGATTCTCCCTCTATAGGTTGGAATTGATCCAAGCTACGACATCAATTGTGAACCACGAACTCTTTACTAAGGAAGATTCTTTCTTTAGAGGCTCAGGTGGTGGTTGAGTAGATTGTGTCCAAGAAGTTTCTTTTTCTATTATCAAATTCTTCCTCTACATAGAAAGATTGTGGATCAGCCATCATAACAGTAGTTACATCCATCATTTTTTATTCATCACTTTTGAATATATTAGAACCATCATCCTAGGATGACTCGGTCATTATTTTTGTATCAGAAGAATCATCAAAGCAAGAGTWATTTGTTCATCATGACAACAAACRAGAGAAATAAGATTAGGTGTATCAACAACAAGCTGTTGAAAATCTTCTGTCTTAAATAGATCTTCTTCTTTCTGTTTTTCCATTTTCCTTTTTCCTTTTTCCTTGGCCAATCTTCTTGCTTGTTCATGTTCATCTTTTTCTTTTCTTATCTGTTCACTGTGCTCAACAAAAAAATTAGTAGCAATCTTGAAGCTGAAGGGASRGGCTTATACTAACCTTGTGGAGAAATTGGTATATTTGGGAACACAGGTGGAACAAGAGTAGATGGATGTAGACATGGAAACATATAAGATATATCTGACATTTTTTCTATAACAAGTAATAAGGATTGASGAAGATGAGATAGTAGACCTTGTTATTGTCTATGCYGATCTGCATCTTGAGTTTCAGCTTTCAACTTCCTTATTTCCTGTTCTTTTTTTTTTTTAATCAAAGATAGGACCAAATATTCCTATTTTAATGATATCATTCAAATCTCTTTGAAATATTTTGAATTGGTTAATCATGGAAAGATAGACTTTTTACAGTGGATCACCTTTTTCTTGATGGTCTCTACATCAGAATAACTCTATCAACCTTAGACCAAGAGCATTCTGTGTTCGCCAATTCAAAACTTCATTTTATTTTTGATTTGAAATGCTTTTTCCACAATGATCTATTTTTTCAGTCATGAAAGGAGTGCTTGTGACTTTCCTTTATTCATCTCTTTTCCTAAAAAATGGAGGAAACTCAGAGGRTGAAAATATCATACAAGGTATAGGTTGTACTCGAGGAACTTCCTTAACATAAAGAGACTTGTATGTGTTTGATCTGGACAAAGTTGGAGACTTTGAATTCTTGAAGATCTCATATGGAGATGGATTGGATCTTTTTGGCAAAGCTTCATAAGGATTTGGTCTCTTTATGGGAGATCTAATAATATTATAGGGTTGTAGAGCCGCTTCATCGTCTAAATCATCAAGATAGGCCATCCTGAGCTTCCATGCCTTTTTATTTTTATTTTTTTTTTGTTTTTGGATTTGTTGGAAGAATCTTAATCTGACCCATACTTATCACATGAACAATCTGGGTCACACATATTTTATCAGCAGAGTATGACATCTTCCACCAGATGGAGAAAATGAAAGGACAGGAACATCYCTTGAAACTTAGCATCCTTATGATCTATAGGATGAAACATGAATTGTGAAAATGTAGATCTAGGTACTTTTTCTTTAGGAATATCAAAACGTTGAGATATCCTTCCATCACTTGTTCTTGAAAAAGTTGATGAAGTGGCTTGTACTGACTATTGAAATCTATGCAAATTTTCATAATTAATGATCCAAGTTGTAGGGATCAATTTGTGAAGATCTGACTTGGAGATCTACCTTGGAATCTTTACAACAGTAGAGACTTCTTCATTAGTATCAACAAGGACCATCAAATCATTTGAGGAACTTTTCATATGAAGGTCTAGAGAGTGATCCTCCACACCGTTTGATGGTGAAGTATGGCCATGATGGCAGTGTTGACTTGCTTTGCATCTGCTATTTGAATTTGAACTTTTAGAGCACTGGGTAGATTTGGATCATTTAGGGAAATAACAAAAGTTTGGAAGAAGTGTGAGAATCACAGCTCCACAGTTTAGTGAAGTCATAGCAGATCCTATGAGTGCATAATCATAGCTAGTAAATCTAGAATCTAAAAGGGCAATCTTTGTTGAGACTGATAACACTTTCCTACCACTTAAAGTTAAGATAAGTTGAACAACACCAAAGTGTAGGTGTGTATAACCTTCTCTCTTCCACTGCTGGACCATATCAAGTAGAATATTAAGGATGATATATTGCTCATGTGTTGAGTAAGGAATATCACACTGGTTCRTGGCAGGAGATTGTACATATTCCTTCATTGAAGGAGATGTAGATTTAAGAGTTGCCCAATGGATCTTATTTCAGAAGGAAGATAACCACGAGAACGATAAATATTGTAGGGAGTGATTAAAAGAGGAACTAACTCTTCTATTTTGGATGACTCCGGAATAGTTTTAAACTCTATCAAAGAACTTATATTGGCAGAATTTAAAGCTGTAGGTGGTAAAGATAAACTACTGGAAATTTGAACGAGATATAAWATACTAGAAGTGTTACCAATTGTGAGAGCCAATTCTGAGAAAAATGTCTCTTTACTCATCTGTATTCAATTATCACTTATTCAATCTTCCCCTCCTCCAAAAGAAGACTTTTGGAAACCAGACAGTTACCTATACTGGCTTTGATACTAGTTGGTGTGAGAATAATTCCTCGACGCCAGACAGCTCTATCACAGCATACCCGAAACCTTCACTACCTCACTATTTGACGCTCAAGTGTTATGTGGTTCTAGAATGGTACTAGGCTCAGCTATATTAGCTTTATTTGAGACCTAATCCTAGMCCCATAAGAGGAATTATGCTCACACCAACAATCTTAAGGATGTASAAGCAATTTGCACATAATCTTATGTTACGAAAATGCTATATCATTACTCTCAAATATTACTTAGTCATTTCAATGTTCACCCTYAACCGACTTTAAGTAATGGTTGTGGCCTAGGTATCTAGAGCCTAAGGTCTCGATTCAAGGAGGGATTGCACTCAACACTCTCTCACCAAGAAACAAATAACAAATAAATATTCTCACAATGTAATAGTCATCATAGCTAGGCTAGATGCTGCAACTTTCATGCAAGCCACTCACCCTACCTAAGTCTTTCTACTAGAGTTAACATCCCACCCTATGTCATTAAMTCTAGCTCAGAAGGTGTTTACCATCGGGATCTAAATCCCTTGGATAAACTATACATTAGCTTAAGCATGCAAAAATTTAATTAGCATATCACCGATACTTAAGTTCACCTTAATTCCTAACTAAAAATAGATAAACTCATGCTCACACGAATGAAACACAAGATGGCATCAATCATTATGTTATATAAATAATCAATTATGAAGTTTCACTCAATGCAAACAAAATATAACATGAATGACAATTTAGAAAACTCTTGCAAAGAGAAGTGCACTTCTACAATCATCAATATTGCCGCATCCACTTGTAGTCCAGCTTTGATTATCTTCTTACGTCTTTTCGATCTTTCAACTACTGTCACTAGCTGATGAAGGGCTTCTATATATCTTCTCTATGATCATAGGAGCAATTCCCTTCTTAGCTATTAGCCTCCATAGATAGATTTGGAAGTGTAAAAATGGTGGAAATGCTTTCAAGCTTATGAAATGGAGAAGTCCTAGCCAATGCCATCTTCTTCGTCTTGTTGTTTTTCTATTTATAGTTTGTACGATTTACAAGTTGTTAGCCAAACAGATGTAGTGTTTCTTGTRGTTCATTGTGAGCTTTACACGTATTCTTCAAGACGCAACCTTTTGCCTAGTAAGATGTTTTCAARTTGCTGCCCAACATAATGGAACATGAGGTCCAATGAGGTACCTCCATGCGTCACTACTTGCCAATTTGCCAATATTTAATCTATTCTTTTGACGCTTTTCCACTACAAGTTTCAAGAAATTTTTTTAAGTGATTTCTCTGCTCCTTTTCTCCTCTTATCCTCGCCCACTTTTACTTGAATCTTGGCCGCAACTTGGCAACTTGTTTCATGCAATTGCCTTGCCCAATCAGCCAATGCTATAGCATCAGTATGTTGCAGCATGCTCTTGAATGTCCATCAATAGGTTTTTACCCTTTTCTACTTTGTGCAATTTCTTGTAGAACTCTAATAGAAATTAGCCAATAAATGCAATAATTATATAAAAATTAGATTACTCATATTCTACAAGGAATATGCGAATTTATGCATAAATAACACGTGAATGATCATGATTCAATGTCATAATAGGGTAAAATTGCTAAATAAAATGACATAAAATGTGTATAATTTTGACACTTATCATCCCCTGAAACTAAAACTATTGCTCATCCTCGAGGAACATAACGATACATTGGGTAGCAATTTTAACCCTTAATAACCTTCAGAACTTTTGCCCCAACTAATTTCAGTGACATGACTCAGCTACTTCCTTGCTCTTTTGTTATAACATTTCAGACATCATTAGTTAATAAAGTGTCTCGACCATTCTTGAGGTGTAGTATAAGTGCACAGAGCAATAACAAGTAAAGATTAGATCATGCAAGTTCTCTCAACCTTTGGTCATAGGGCTTAATAAATGAATTAAAGATCAACCTCTCAAGTCTCAAAACTTGTGAATTAAAGATTAGATCATGCAAGTTCAGAAACTAGGACTCAAAACTTAGGCATTAAAGAGGATTTAAACAAGCTCATTTCATTAATTTGTGTATTTTTCTACCATTCTTCATGTCATTCTAACATTTTGGCACGACAATCGACATTGG
The DNA here is from genome assembly GCA_001752375.1 of Rhazya stricta. Lineage (NCBI taxonomy): Eukaryota > Viridiplantae > Streptophyta > Magnoliopsida > Gentianales > Apocynaceae > Rhazya > Rhazya stricta. Next base: position 2,781,432 of record MEJB01000044.1, read on the forward strand.
TGACTGAGGTCCTTGGTACTCAACTAGATTTACAATTTTGGATTGGTGCCACAAAATTCTTTTTAATGATGCAACATACTCTTAGCTCTCTTTCACCTTTTGATGCAAATGTGACATTGGTGATGAAGACTCCCGGTTACTTAGTTACTTAAGGGTAGTGGAGTATGTTTTCTTACATTATATTTTTCAACTTTTCCTTTTGCAAGTATTCTCCAAACTTAACTTTTTACTCAAAACATATTGCTGCCTCTTTGTTGACCAAATTAAGTTTCCTAATCCTTTTACTTGTCAATGTCAATTCTTAATTCTTAAGACTCACTTCAGTTGTGATTACTAATAATTCCCAAACATCACTTAGCTTAGAGCATTCATGTAGATAATTTTTGAAAAACACTYTCATGCACTAAGTTTACWATAATTGTCTTAACATGTTTACTCTAGGGSTACGCTTGAGCTCTTGTCACAGCATAGAAACTTACTTAGGAAAAGCAATTTTCATCACATAGTAGTATCTCAAATTTTAGCCTTCATATAGTTGTTTGATTCTCATAAAGTTGATTAACACATTRATATGCATGAATCTTCAAAAATATTATCAAAGCATACAAACAAATTCTGGATATAGCATTTAAGATATCAAAATGTGATAGTAAACACAAATTCCATTCCAAAAATTAAAACAAACATACTATTCTAAAAATAAAAATTAAATGCACACTAAAGCAATATTAGTGTAACACCCACAGATTAGGAACTRTCCTAAGCCGGGAATGTTATATCATTCCACTCGCAAATAATYAACTATCATTTAAAACTCAACATTTATTCAAAATGAAAATAGCGGAAGCCTCAAAAATTTAAACCATTCAAAAATAATATAATATGTTATTACATAAAATAAGTTTGAAACAAGTTCCCAGGTATCATAACTCGCCCACAAGTGACCTCCTCGTCCCATCTGGTTACATATCATCTGAAATGACACATAAGAAAAGAAATAAGCTAAAAAGCCCAGYAAGTAACCTCAATRCATGAATGTATCAACCTGTCTTACATGTCATGAAATTATAAAATTTTTCCTTTAAATAAAAAYTACTTTCCAAACATTCCCTTTTCARAAACTCTTTGCAAAGCCTTTCCTTCAAAATTTACTTACAATAAAACATTCCATTTCCTTTCATTTGTGAGCTCACTAGAGTGTWACGCCTAGCCACTAAGCTCTGYAGTAGGCCATAGTTATTTGGAATCCGATTCCATTTCTACTGATAGAACCGCAAAGCARTTAACATTCTTTTTTCAAAAAAAAGTTTTCTTTCCATACTTTCACCTCCAAGGAGGTGAACATTCCATTCTTACCTACCTTCCAAAAGGGTAGGGTCGGGTGCGCCGGTCCCCCACRCCTCATTTCCCACTCACATCTTTCGTAGCTAGGTTTACACTCCTTTCCGAAAACTTTAACATTTTCCTTTAAAATTTCATTTTCTAACCATTCACTTTGTAAGTGTGTGAATGGCTCATGCCAGAAGTGATGTAGAATTCTAGCTACATGCTCATGACATGAAATGCACACAACCTTATATAACATAACATTGGACAAACAGTACAAGATAAGAAACATGATAACATTTCATTTGACAATACAGGATATGAACATATTAACATTCCACACAATTACACACATCAACATACAATTTCATACACAATATATTAGAGCAATTAAAAGAGTTTAATTACATTCATTTATAACGTTAATGAGATGGGAGGATCGTGTAAGAAGATTCAATCATAATAATAATACACTTACATCACCACTAAATGAGAATGAGAGAATTTACTTACCCGGAGTCCTTTATGTTAAAGGTTTCTTATTTAAATCTTGAAGTGAAATCCTTCGACCGTTCTCAATGTTAGGGCACTTGAATCAACTTATTTGTGATTACAGAAAGAAAGTCTATTTAGTTCAAAAGTCCCAACTTAGATATTCAGGGTTCATTCCAAGAATGTCATTTGTCAATTATTAATCCATACTTAGTCGCCACACTACCAATTATCACGTCTTTTAAGGATACAATTTAAACTCCTTGGGGTATTAAACTTAATTTATGTTCTCCCACAATTTTACTTTATAATGTAATTTTATGAGTCATAAATTTCAATATTAATTATTAATATTTTCACCTTTTAAGTCACAAAGTCCAAGAGTCTCGGGAATGGTTTTGTGTTCTCGGGCGTCTGGGGGTTGGTGAGCCTGGGCATTGGGGCGTCGGGCGTTAGGGGTCGGTGAGCCTGGGCATTGGGGTGTCGGGCGCTGGGCATCGGGCACTGGGCGTTGGGAACCTGGGCACTGGGCGTCAGGCGCTAGGTGTCAGTGCGCTTAGGCATCGGGGGCCTAGGTGCTGGGTGCCTGGGCCTSGCTGCTGTCCCTTGTTCTTGGCTGAAAACTCAGCTGACCGGCAATCAGTCGACCATCGACAGCAGCCTCTCAGCCGCCCTCACTGAGCACCAGCGAGGAAGACAGCCGTTGCCTTTGCAGGCCCCTGCTCCTGGCGACGGGTAGCTCTCACAACAGGTAGCAGTATCCCGCAGCAGCAATAATAGCGGCGACACGCGAGGAAGATCTGGATCGGTTGCTCGACGTTTCTGGCGAGTGGATCGGTCGAGCCGAGAAGAAGAAGAAGAAGAAGAAGATGGAGGCAGAGCGGGGTGGACCGCTTGGTCCGGAGTGGCTACGGCTAACTCTAGTAGATGCGGATTGCACACCTTTGGAGTGCAGCAACCCGCCGCAGCGTGACAAGAAGGCGGCGATCAGCAGCCGAGGACGGATGATGGTTACGAACTGACAGGCAAATCTAGAAGCCAGCAGCTCCAATCAYGCAGATCTGGGTAAACCAACAAGCACCAAGCGAATAACGCTGGTTGCAGGAAATCGACAACCAACAAGCGAGCAATCGAAGCACTGGCAACTTCGGATCTGGATGAACTTGGCAAGCAGATCTTGTTGACTATGCGTGTAGAGGACGCGTAGATCTGATGACTGAACCGGACCGTGAGGGAGGAAGAAAGTGGGGACAAACAAATCTAGGCGATGATAGACTGCGACCGAGTAGCAGTTTCTATTCTTGTCGTCGAAGGAAGATGAACAACAGTCTGTGGCAAAGGTGAAYGCACAGCATCGGGTAGGGGAAGAATAAGGTAACGCTGGCGGGAGGGTTTTGAGAAAGGGGTGCGGCGGCTGAGATGAAGAAGACTTAGGGTTTCTTTAGGTTCTTTTTTTAACTTGGGCCCTAACTCAAATCCTTCGGGCCTTCCCATCCRTAATTAACCTAAATCCATTAAATTAAATTCTACGGGCTTTCTTTCGATAAAAATCTACTTTTTCGAATGAAAACGAATAAAGCCAACGAGTCAAGCCTCTAACCAACCAAGGGTCCTAATCCGACAAACACAATAATTTCGTACTTATTAAACGTACAATTAAATAATAACCACATAGAACATTWTCCAACCCTACTTGGCATGCAAAATTCACCAGATCAATCAAAAATCCATAAAAAGGAATCTCGGTATTACAATTAGAGTCGAAAATAAACATAAACAAACAATAAAGCAACATCATCAGAGTCATCTCAACTTCTCAAACTAAAAATGTAACACCCGGAATTCCTCCTTATTTAATTTTGTTTGATTTTACGTGAAGTTATGTGTCAATTAGGGGACATTTTATATGTGATTAATGTTTTGAAATCCCACGTTTAATAGGTACGAAAATATTGTCCGTATCGAATAAGAGTTATTGTTTGATTAAAGGCTCGACTCGTGGCCCTATTTATTTGTTAATTGGAAGTTGGGCTTTTTATCAAAAGGAAGCCCATTATATTTAATTTACTGATTTTTGGTTAGATTTGGATGGGAAGGCCCGAAGGGTTTGGGTTACGGCCCAAAATATGAAAAAAAAAGGAAAAGAAAAGAAAATATATAAGAAAAAATAAAAAGAAAGAAAAGAAAAGAAAAGAAAAAGAAAAACCAAAAGAAACCCTTCATCTTCTACCCCCATATGCTGCCACCGCCACTGTCGCCACCGCCRCCGTTTCCCCTCTGCCTACCCAACGCCGCTTGTCGCGGCCCTTCCTTGTTTCTTATTCTCTCTTCCCTTCCTCCATTGCCGATGCTATGCCAACTGTCGTTGCTTGCCTGCGGGACTAGAGGAAACATTTCGTTGTCTCACCGTCATCACCCAGATTCGTTCGCGCCGGCTTTCTTCCTCCCTTGTGGTCTAATTTGGTCATTCTGTGCGTTCCCCTGCACGGTTAGCCATAGGATCTGCGTTCCTACAGGCAGCAACCTTCTTTCGAAAAATTGTAGTCAGGGCAAACTACTTGGGTGCTCAATTAGAAGGTAAGTAATCAAAAGAAAACGACTGAGGCTTTGGTTATCGGCGAGATGATTTCCAGAGGTGACCCTTTTCTTGTTGATTCCAGCAGCGGCGACATTATAACAGTTGGACCTACAGTGATCGACGATCTGCTCTGCTTGTCGAATCTTTGTGTGCTGCTTGCTTTGACTAGAAAGCCTTCGCCACTCGAATCGAAGCTTTGCCAAGCGGCCAGTTGATCTGTGCACGTCACTGCTTCAGCCAGTCGTTTGCTCGACCATCTGCGCACGCCGCCAGCCGCTCGTCTGCTGCTTATGGTTTGACCAGAAAAAGAAGTTTCCAGATYTGGAACCAACAACATCTTGGCACTGTTCGATTGTTGCTTGCCGACTCTCTCCTATCGCTGACCAGACCTTATGCCAATGCTGTTCTRCCTGCCACCGAAGTTTGCCAAAAATTAACTAGAAATAGATTGCCGGTCAGTTGAGTTGTTTGGCCAAGAACAGGGCCCGGTACTGAGCAGTGCCAAGACCTAGCAAGCATAGGTGCCCGTGCCGAGCACCAGGCGCCCAGTGCCAGTGCCAGGCGCCCAGGGCTATTGTGCACGTCGCTTGAGCGCATGCCCTGGAATCCAATACTGCTCCCGCAACATTTGGATATCGTGAATTTTAAGGTGAAAACGCTAACACTTAATATTGAAATTATATGACTTGTACATAATTATGCCCTAAAGTGAATTTATGGGAGAATATAGATTAAGTTTATACCCAAGCTAAGGAGTTGAATTGTAACCTTAAAAACGTGATATTCGATAATATGAGAACTAAATATGTATTTATAAATTTATAAAGGACATTCTTGGATTAAACACATAAATCTTAAGTTGGAACGATAGAACTAAGTAGACCTTCCTTTTGTAATCACAACTAGGTCATCTTGAGGCCTTACGTTGAGAACGGTTGAAGGAGTTCACATCACGACTTAAGTAGGAACCCATTAACATAAAGGACTCCAGTTAAGTAATCCTCCCATCTCATTAACATTATGAATGAATGAAATTGAACTCTTTTAGTTGCTTTAATGTGTTGTGTATGGGATTACATGTTGATGTGTGTAATTGTGTGGAAATATTATCATGTTTCATATTTTGTACTGTTGTCGAATGACATTTTRTATAAAGTTGTTTGCATTTCATGTCATGAGCATATAGTTAGAATTCTACATCATTTCTGGCATGAGACATTCATACATTTAGAAAGTGAATGGTTAGGAAGTGAAATTTTAAAAGGAAAATGTTAAAGTTTTGAAAATGTTAAAGTTTTCGGAAGGGAGTGCAAACCTAGCCATAAAGGATGTGAGTGGAAAATGGAGCCTGGAGGACCGGCACACCTGACCCTACCCTTAGGGAGGGGAGGTAATGATTCACCTCGGGGAGATGAAGAGATRAAAAAAYGTTAACCGCTCTGCACCAGTAGGAATGAAATCGGGTTCCAAATAAGATAGCCCACTGCAGAGCCTAGTGGCTAGGTGTTACACTCTAGTGAGCTCACGAATGAAAGGAAATAGAATGTTTTATTGTAAGTGAATTTTGAAGAAAATGTTTTGTAATGAGATTTTGAAAAAGGGAATGTTCGGAAAGTTTTTCATTTAAAAGGCRAAACCTTAAAATTTCATGACATGTAGGACATATTTATGCATTCACGCATGAGATAATTACTGGGCTTTTAATTCATTCCTTTTCTTATGTTTCATTTCAGATGATATGTAACCAGATGGGGCAAGGAGGTCGCTTGTGGGCRAGCTATGATACCCGGAAACTTGTTTCAAACTTATTTTATGTAATAATATAATTATATTTTTTGAATGGTTTAAATTCTTGAGGCTTCCGCGATTTTTGTTTTGAATAAATGTTGAGATTTAAATGATAGTTGATTATTTGCGAGTGAATTGATGTAACATTCTCAGCTTAGGACAGTTCCTAATCGGGAGTGTTACAAAAGACTTCAAAACCTCCCGTTCCTTTTTTCAAAAACTCCCATCTTTTAGTTCTACAGACTTTCTCAAACTTCCAACTCCAACTTCCTCAAAATTTTCAAAAATTCTTTTAGACCTTCATTTGGTCTCATCACTCTCTTTCTCATTCTAATCTTCCTCCTCAGATTCATTAGTTTCTYCTTTCTTAGCTGATTCTATTATCTCTAGCTGTTCCTTAYGCTACAGAAATTCCTCCTAAAATTTGGCCAATGGYTTGTTGAAGTTCCTCTGTAAACTCRTCCTTGATATTGCGTCTCTGTMCTCAACATAAGCTCAATATTTGAATTGCAGAGTTTGCAATTGCTGCAACATAGCCTTTAATTCTTTCATCCTAGCAGTTTGCTATTTCACCATATAATCAATTCCTTCAACTAATCAGGGGTTTCCTTCTCCTCATTGTTTTTCTTTGCAGTGGCAGCACTCTTCACAGAATCCATTTGGAGTGCTAGCTTCCTTTCCTTTTTTCGAACAACACTGCGATGGTAAGCTTTGTGATAGCTACAGTATTCTTTGTTATTTCTTCGTCATGGCCATGAGGCTCACTGGCCTTCAAATACAACATAGAGATCATTGATGAAAAGTACAACTTTTCTTCCTTCCTTTCAGCACAATYTTGTATCTCCCATTATCCTTCCAAAATTAATCACGTTCCCAGACATCGAACAAAAGAGCAACACCATCCTTTCTCAGGTAACAGATTAATCATGAGTGGTAGGCATAAAGGCGAGCTTTCAGAAAGTGATACCATACCTTAGCCTATGACAATAATGAAGTTCGTGCCACTGTACGTGAACCTTGAGCAGATATGTCGTTCCTTCAACTGTCACAGTCAGAAAAATCTTATCCCAATTCTCATCCTCGAACTCCTTTATGAATTTCTCATCTTCTGACTTTTCCTCACTTAGACCAAACAGAGTGTTGATTGCATTTGCTGCAAACTTTCCTAGAACTCCCCCAATCATGACATTATTATCTTTGATTTCTCCTAAGTTCGATTAGAACTTCTATACAAATGGAACAGTGGGTTCATCTGGATGTTCACAGAAGATTTCCCAATTCTCTTCCTCATTATAGTTTGGATGTATGAGGGCATCCTTTTGGTTGGCCCCTTTTTAAAGATAAAACCTTTTTTGAGTAACAACCCCTTCTTCTAGTACAACACCTCAAAGCTCGGCTTCACTGGAGACAAACTTTGGACYGTCAACCTTTCTCTTTTTGGCCAACTATTTTTCATCATTTTTCTGGTTAAAGGTTAAGATAATATTGGAATTGGTTGGGTAGCAATTTTTATTCTATGCTGGAGCTTTCTGTTAGTATGGTAATGGTGGAAAGCAAATGAAGAAAAAGGGGTTTATATTGACAGATGATCCTTCTGTTGGGAGCAAGATTTCACCCTTTTAGGAGTCTTAATTTGGCTCTACTATGATTGGCTAAGGGTGGAGGTTGTCAACATTAGAGAGGCTGAAACGATTTCTTGGAACTTGAAGTCTAATGTTTCAGAAATTCTTTTTAGCCACCTTTCGATTTCAAAATTTTCTCTTTCTGCCATGTAATTTCCCTGCCCTAAGCATCATTCTGCCTATGCTACAGCATTATCCTTTTTATGTTGTAGTAGGATCCTCCATACTTCCCTTTGCTCCCCCCAAAGTCAAACTTACCGATATATATAAATTTGCATAAAATAAAAGCAAATAAATACACATAACTCCAAATAAAAATTTCACATAAAACATTCACACAAAAATAATTAAATAAAATTAAAAAGAATAAAAATGAAAAGAAAACTTACTCAAATTGTTGGGTTACCTCCCAACATTGCTTGGTTTACTGCCTGACTATGCCATCGCATTCTTCACWTGGCAACCAGAATGGCTTTCCTTTCTTTCGCTCATCTCCCCAACAGTGTTTGATCCTATGGCCATTTGCAGTAATAATTTATCCAYTATTTTCATCTTGTAGCTCAACTGCACCATTCGAAAACACATTACTTATTCTAAAAGGTCTATCCCATTTTGATCTAAACTTAGAATTTCAATCTTGTTGTACAACAACACTTGTTGTCCTGGCTGGAAGTCTCTCTACTGGATCCTTTTGTCATGCCATTCTTCACTCTCTCCTTGTAGATTATTGCATTCTCATATGCTGTGCCAGTGATCTCTTCAAGCTCATAAGTTGCAGCATTCTCTTCTGTCCTTATGGCATRAAGGTCTAAGGTCAAGGTCTCGATGGCCCAAACTTCTTTATGCTCCATCTCTAATAGTAATTGACAAGCTTTACCATAGATCAATCGGTACGGAGTCATGTCGAATGATGTCTTGTTTGCTGCCTGTCTGGTAAGCCCATAAWGCATCATTTAGCCTCAAAAACCAATCTTTTCTAGTTGGACTAACCCATTTTTCCAAATTTCTCTTTATTTCCCTGTTGGACACTTCCGCTTAGCTGTTAGTTTGGGGGTAATATGTTGTAGCAACTCTGTGCTTAACGCCAGATTTTGCTAGAGCATTCTTGATCAACTTGCTACAAAATGTGACCCCTCATCACTTATGAGTGCTCGAGGTATGCAAAACCATGTGAAGATGCTTCTTTGGAGCAAATTCACAACAATTTTTGCATCATTTATRGGTAATACTGCAACTACAATCCATTTGACAAATAGTCAATTGCAACTAAAATGTATGTATTGCCAAAAGATGGGAAAATGGTCCATGAAGTTTATTCCYCATACATCAAATAATTCCATTTCCAAAATATCTTCAAAGGCATCTCTTGCCTTYGAGAATTATTTCTAACTTATTGGCATCTGTCACAAGATTTTACAAAATTATGAGCATCTTTAAAAAGTGTTGGCCAAAAATAACCCGTTTGAAGTACTTTGGCTACTCTCCTTGCTCCTCCATAACATCCTTCATATGCTGCAATAKGGCAATAWTGTAGTATTAGTGGAATTTCTTCATCAACCAAATATCTCCTTMTTATCTGATATGCACATTGCTTGTAAAAAAATGGTTCATCCTAAAAGTTACTCTTTATATCTCTAAARAGCTTGTTCAATTGATAACTATTGAGATCGGCAGGAATTATACCACTTACTAAATAACTTACAATATCTGCGTACCAGGGGAACAATTCTTATCATCAGCACTTGCTCATTTGGAAAAGTTTTGTTCTCTTGTAACTGAGGATTTGTATCTCTTTCATGCTCCATTTTGGATAGATGATCTGCTACTTAATTTTCAGTTCTTTTTTTGTCTTTGATCTCCAAGTCAAATTCTTGTAGCAATACCACTCATCGAATGAGTCTTGATTTGGCATCTTGTTGGTCATGGGTACCACCAAGTATGATCTGAATTTGTAGATTGCATAGACCACTGCAAGCCACTCTTTTTCAGTTGTGGTGTATTTCATTTGTGCATCATTGAGTGTCGGGCTTGCATAGTACATACGATGAAAAATTTCTCACTCCTTTGTCCCAACACTGCCCCTACAACATGCTCACTAGCATCGCACATGACTTCAAAAGGTAAAGTCCAACCTTGTGCTGTAATGATAGGTGCTAAAACGAATGCATCCTTGAAAAGCCTCATAGCATTCTTCATTGAAGTCAAAGGGTTGATCATGCTGTAGCAAAGTGCATAGYGGGTTAGAGATCATCAAGAAATCTTGAATATATCTTCTATATAAACCTATATGTCCCAAGATTTCCCTTGACTGTTGTTGGTGGTTACAATTTTTGAATAACCTCAATCTTAGCCGTGTTAACTTCAAATCCATCTCTAGAGACACGATGCCCTAGCACATTTCCTTCTTGTACCATGAAGTGACATTTCTCCCAATTCAAGACCAAGCTAGTCTCTTCACATCTTTTTAGAACTCTTTCCAAATTCATTAAACAATCCTCAAATGTCATCCAAAAGACAGAATCATCAATAAATATCTCCAAGATATCCTTTACCATATTAGTGAATATGGCCATCATGCACCTCAGAAATGTTGCTGGAGTATTATCTAGTCCCGATGGCATTCTTCTAAAGACAAATATGCCATAAGGACAAGTAAAGCTGTCTTCTCTTGGTCCTCCTATACTACAACAATTTGGTTGTAGCTAGAATATCCATCTAAAAAGCAGTAACAATATTTTTTGGCTAACACATCCAACATTTGATTGATAAATGCATTGGAAAGTGATCATTTCGAGTGGATTTTTGAGCTTTTTGTAACCATGCACACTCTCCAGCTAGTTAGTGTCCTTGTTGGAATCAATTCRTTTCTTTCATTGGTTATGACTATGATGCCTCCTTTCTTGGGCAAACATTGCACCRGGTTGACCCATTAGCTATCTAAAATTGGATAAATGATGCCTGCATCTAGCCATTTGATGATTTCTTTCTTTACTACCTCATTCTTAATATGGTTCAACCTTCGTTGCTGCTCAATGGAATTATTACAATATTCCTCTAAGATTATCTTGTGCATACAAATTGATGAACGGATTCCTTTGATGTCCGCCACTGTGCATCCAAATGCTTTTTTATGCTCCTTCAAAATGCAAGCAGACATTGCTCCTTCTCATTGTCCAATGCAGTTAAAATGATTATTAGCAAAGTATTGTGGTTACCCAAATAAGCATATTATAAATTTGAAGGAAGTACCTTTTACTCCAATATGGGTGGTTCTTCAATGGATAGTCTGAGTACGTTGCTATTTCTTTCTGCTTGCTCCAAGGGCTCAAACTGTCTACAAATGTGGCAGTATCCAGTTCTCCATCTATAAACTCTACTTCATCAATTAATCCTCTAGGATCATCATCTTCTTCAAATATTGCATTRTGAACTCAATTGTGCTACAACATTCCAGCAATTTCTCTGAAACTACTTCATCAATGATGTTGATGAGAGAGCATTCCTCTACCTATCCTAGAAATTTCAGTGGGTGAAAAACWTTGAAAATGATATCCTGGCTGTGAACTTGCATGGTTAATTTCCTTTCTACACATTAATGACCGTTCTTCCCATGGCTAGGAATGGCTTTCCCAAGATGATGGGTGCCTTCTTGTCCGCTTCATAATCCCATATGATGAAACCCACCATGAACATGAACTTGTCTACTCGAACTAACACATCCAAAATTTTAGCTTYAGGGTAAGCAAATGTTCTATCTGCATGCTGTAGCGCCACGGTTGTAGGTCTTGCTTTAACTATTCCAAGTTGCTAAAATATGGACAGTAGCATGAGGTTGATGCTGGCTCCTAAGTCACACGATGCCCTTCCATAATAAGTTTTTCCAATTCAACATGGAATAGTGAAACTACATGGATCCTTTAACTTAGAAGGTATTTTAGTCTGCAAGATAGATGTACACCCTTTGTAAAGCAATCTTATGAACTCCCCTAATCTTTTCCTCTTTGATAAAACATCTTTCATGAAATTGACAAAATTTGGCATTTGCTGCAAAGCTTCAATAAGAGGGTTAGTATGCAATTGCTTAAGAATATCCAAAAACTTACTAAATTGTTGATCTTGATGTTTCTTTTGAAGTCCTTGGGGAAATGGTGGGGATGGTGTCTCTTTTTTTTTTTTTTTTGCTTAGTTTATTGTGGCTTTGCCACAACATCCTTCACAGTTTCTTCTTCTAGTTTATTGCTTCTTTCTTCACTTTCTTCTTCTAGTTGTTGAGGTAAAGATTGCTCCTTCTGTTCCTTGTCTTTGATGTTTGCTTCTTCCAATTATTTCCCAATTCTGAGTGTGATGGCTTTGCATTGCTCCTTGCTATCTCTCCTTGGAATTTCTGCATCACTAGACAACGTGTCTAGTTGTCTTGTGCTCAATGCAACAATAAGCTGTCCAACATGTGTTTCTAGATTATTCAATAATATTACTTGGTCCTGGATCATTGTTGATTGGTTCTGAATGATAGTGTCCATGGCATTGTTCTTTGCCATGAACTCTTTTGACATGCTCTCCATTGTATTTGATTGTTCATGAGTCTGTGATTTTGCTGTTACAMTTGCTGAAAAGCTAGTGGATATATCGGTTATTTTGTGGCAACATGGATGATGCTCCTCCTTGATTACTCCATGAGAATTTTGGATGCTGCTTCACCCTGGGTTGTATGTATTGGAATAAGAGTTGTTGCTATACCCAAAATTTCCCACATAACATATCAATTTTGGATTTGAGGTGCAACCATCGAATGCATTTCCTTCTCCATAGTATAAACATGTTGTCCTTTTCTGCTGTAGCATTGGTCCCTGTATATTCTTAATCATGTTAGTTAATGAAGCTACCTCAGTTGTTAGTGTTGTCATAGCATCTACTTTGTGTACTCCTGCTACTCTCTTTGCATAAAATATCTATTGCATGGCTTGGTAATTGTTGTTGGCTATCTAGTACAATATTTCATAAGCTTCATCTAATGTTTCGGCTRAGAAGGTTCCATTTGCTGAAGCATCCACCGTGATCCTTGTTTGTGCATTTAATGCATTGCAGAAAGTCTCTATTTGAACCCAATTTTGAATGCCATGATGTGAAGACTTTCTAAACAGCTCCTTAAATTGCTCCCACGCTTCATATAACGTTTCATCTACAAGTTGTTGAAAAGAAGTGATATCATTTCTCAATTTGGCAGTTCTTATAGGGGGAGAATATTTCATTAAAACCTTTTTAGCTAGATCATTCCATGAAACAACAAATTTAGGAAAAGTAGAGAGTTTAACCAATCCCTTGCACGATCCCTCGAAGAGTATGGAAATAGCTTCATGCACAATGGTTTTTTGKAAACTGCAGTAAAAAATAATCAGTTACGTCCATAAAAAGCTTAYAGATGTAAATGGGGATTCTCAGTTGGCATCCCACTAAATTGGCCTACTGTTTGAAGCATTTGAAGCATGATGGGCTTAAGCTCGAATTGAGTAGCCTGTGTCTCCGGTCTAACAATACATGGATTGAGATGATATAGTATTTGTATAGCATAATCTCGTATAGCTCCATTTATCAAATCTGATAATATTATATTAGGGTTGTTGTTCCTTGCTTGCTCAGCCATGATTTTTGTTTCAGCATCTTCCTTGCTWTTGTGTCGCATGCAATAAGTTGTAGTCCTGTTACAACATAAAAGAAAATGTTAAATTACAARGACTTTGTTAGATCAATTACGTAACTTTCACACCGCACTTTAGCTAGCCAATCCCTGGCAATGGCGCCAAAAACTTGTTGGTGGTTTCTCATGATGTAAAAAGATTATAAATGAGTTCACCAAGCTCGCACAAGTATATACAGTCTAACAAGTATCATAGTGATAAGTGGATGTTGATTCCACAAGAATTGATGCTATAGCAATGGTATGAATGTTGCAAAGAATGATGCAATAAATTCGAATTGGTAAATAATGAATAATGAAAATAAAACACACTTTAATTAGAATGATTAGATATTAGAAAGTACCAGATAAGTAAATAGAAGGATAATCAYTGGAATGGCATTTAGTTAGGAAATTGGTGATCCCTTAAGTATGATATTTATGACATGCGATTATACACGCTACAACACCGTTTATAGCACATGGTTAGTGTGGTGAATATGTTGGTATATAGACATACCTATGCAACATGATTGAAGAAAGGTATATAGGCTCTATCTCCTGACATTAGCCCTAGATTACCTCGAGTGATTAAGTCCTTGATCCCATAATAAAGCAGCTCTGTCACAGCATARCAGGAACCTTCGCTAGCTCCCTATTTGACCCTCAAGTGTTATGTGGTTCACATCGCGGTGTTACATTCAGCCATATTAGCTTTCCTTGAGACCTAAATGTGGCCCCTTAAAAGGAATTGTGCTCAGACCGACAATCATAGTGTGTATAAGGGAATTTGGACATAACATGTGCTACAAAAATGCTATATGATTACTCTYTGATTGCAAACATTACATAGTCATTTCAATGTTCTCCTCTAACCAACTTCAAGTAGTGACTGTAGCTTAGGCATCCAGAACCCATGCATTAGATTCAAGGGGGTATTGTCAACACTTTCTGACTAAAACCCGAATAACAAACAAATATTCTCACAATGCAATAGAKATCATAGCTAGATGCTACAACATTAATGCAAGCCACTCGCCTTACCAAGGCTTTCCACTAGAGTTAACATCCCACCTTATGTTATCAACTCTACTAAAAGGGTGATTTACCTTCAGGATCTAAATCCCTTGGATAAACTATAAATTAGGTTAAGCATGCAAGACTTTAATTAGCTCATAATCAACACTTAAGTTCACCTTACTTCCTAACTAAGAATAGATTGACTCATGCTAAAATGAATGAAACTCAAGATAGCATAACATTCTATTATATGAATAATTAAATATCAGGATTAGCTCAATACAAACAAAATATAAAATGAATGACAGTTTAGAAAATTCTTGCAAACAAAAGTGCACTTTTGCAGTCGCCATTGCTGCAACATCCACTCGCAGTCCAACTTGGGTTATTTTCTCGGCTCCTTTTCCAATCATTCAATTGCTATCACTAGCTGATGAAGGGCCTCTATATTTCTCTATATTTTCAGAGAAATTCCCTTCTTAGCTTTCAGCCTCGAAAGATAGATTTGGAAGTGTAAAAATAGAGGAAAAGCTTTCAAGCTTAAGAAATGGAGAACTCCTAGCAAATGCCTTCTTGTTCTTCTTGTTCTCCTATTTGTAATTTGTAGGGATTTGCAAGTTGTTGCCCAGTCAAACGTAGTCTTTCTTATGGTCCAATGAGAGCTTCACACGTGTCCTTCAAGTGGCAACCTTTGGTCTAATCAGATGTCTTCAAATGGCTTCCCAACATAGTGGAACATGAGGTCTAATAAAGTATCTCCATATGTCACTACTTGCCAATTTACCAATATTTAATCATTTCTTTTGACGATTTTCTTCCACTTGAAGTTTCAAGAGGTTCTTTAAGTCATTTTTTTGCTCCTTTTTGCCTCTTATCCTTGCCCATTTGTACTTGAATTTTGGTTGCAACTTGATAACTTGCTTCCTGCAACTACTTTGCCCGATTAGCCGATGTTGTAGCATCCTTATAGTGCAGCATTTTCTCAAATGTCCATCATTGAATTTTTACCTTTCCMACCTTTGTACAATTTCCTTTAAAACTTTAATAGAAGCTAGCCAATAAATGAAATTATTACATAAACATCAGATTGCTCATATGCTACAAGGAATATGTGAATTTATGCATAAATAGCACATGAATGATCATGATTCAATATTATAATAGGATACAATTTCTAAATTAAATGGTATAAATTGTATATAATTTTGACRCTCATCAAGTATCTAGGTCTAGGAAAGATGCGGTTAGTGGGGGTAGTACCATGCATAAGCCATCTGAAGAAGCTTGGGAGTTGTTGGAGAAAATGGCCTTGGCAGCCTACAATTGGCTTAATGAGAGAAATAACAATGCTAGGAAGGGTGGGTAGTGACCCAAACTATACTTGCCCAACTAGCTTTAATTTCTAAAATTTTAGGGATAGGAAGTAGACGACTTCTGAGCATTGTGCTGGTATTCATGAGAGTGTAAAAGGCCCACAAAACTATTGTCCCAACCAAAATTTCCAACAAAACCCCTAAGAATGTGCTCACTATGTAGGTCCTAATCTTTCACCTAACAATGCTTATTCAAATACCCATAACCCCRGTTGACATAATCACYCGAATTTTTCATGGAGTAGAAATGCAAGTTCTAGTCATAAGCCCAATGTTAGACCTCAACAACCCCCTAGGTTTCCCTCCTCAACAGAAGAAACCTGATTTAGAAGATTTGGTTAGCAAATTCATCACTAGTACGAAAACTAGATTAAAAAAACCAAGAATCTTCCCCATAAGAACCCTTGAGAAATCAAGTGGGACAAATGAATAGATATGTTGAGTCCCACAGGATTCAATCGTACCTTTGCACACCCTCCAGATTAGGAACAGTCCCTAAGCTGAAATGCACGTCATTCCGTTCCCAAAAATAAACACTATCTATTTCAATAAATAAACTTAACAAACCCTCAACCATTATTATATAATTATTACAAAATAGAACAGCCGAAGTCTTTCCTATAACCATTTCAAAAAAAACGAAAATCCAATAGAAACTTCAATATTTTACAAACATTCAGTAAGTATTAATCTTATTTTCAATAAATATAATCGAAAAACCAATTTCTCGGTATCAAAGCTCGCCACCAAGCCGTCTCCTCGCGCCCATCCTCTTACATATCATCTGCAAGGAAAACATAAGCAAAAACGAATGAACCTAGAAGACAGTAAGATAACCCTCTAATGGCATGAAATAGCAGAACATGTCCCTACATATGAAGATTCAAGTTCCCCCTTTTCAATGAAAAACCTTCCAAAAACATTCCCTTTTCAAACTCATTACAAACAATTCCATCTTCCAAATTCACTCTACAATAAAAAATTTTCCAAATTTGTTCTTTCATTTGTCGTGAGCTCACTAGAGGGTGTATAAAGCCTAGCCATCACATATATGCAGCTGGGCCATAGTTATTGAAACCTCGATTCCATATCCTACCGTTAGAACCGCAAAGCGTCCACCATTCCAAAAAAAGGATTTTCCAATGTCCAACATTTTCCCTACAAGGAGGAACATTCCATTCTTACCTACCCTCCAAGAGTAAGGGTCCGGAGTGCGCCGTCCCCCACGCCCATTTTCCCACTCCACATCTCGTTTGTGGCTAGTAGTAACACTCCCCTTTTTAAAAACCTTTAACCAGTTTTCAGACTTTCAAATACCCATTTTCTAGCCGTTCACTTTCCTAACCTGACCTGAAACGGCACATGCCCGAAATGAAAGGGTAAACTATCGTAATTACATGCATCCATACATGAAAACGCATACATTTATATAAAGAGATAACGTTCATATAAATAATACATGATATAAAATCACAACAGCATTCCTTACATAGAGTACTACTAATACGAACAATTCAACTTTCCGTCACATTCCCACACATCAACATAAAAATTCCACACAACAACATATTCAACATTAAGAGTATTCATTCCACATATCAATATAAAAATTTCCACACCCAACACATGATTCCAACAGTTAAAAATATCGAAATTCATTCTATGGTTATAATGAAGTGAACGTAGGCATTCTGTTATCAGTCTTATTTCTCAGGGGAAAATGTGTTAGTTCAAGTAAAGAATTGGAAGAATTAAGTTAAGTACTGTGGTGAAGAATTAGTAGTAATTTGAGAAGTAATGAAAAAAGCATTTTATCATAAACGTCTCGAGATAAATAAAAAGATGAATTGTGGCAGGGTAGAAGCTTTTTAGGTTCTAACCATATCGAATGTCTATTTATCTAATCTTCTTTACAGTGCTATGCCTCAAGTTAAAAATTCACTGCTGGTGCTTTTTGCCTTTAGT
>MEJB01000044.1:2800105-2819990 GCA_001752375.1 Rhazya stricta
ATAAAAGTAAAATCCGGGATGTTACATCTTTACCGAGTAATACTGAGACTAACCTTAAAGATAGTCATGCCATAACCTTAATAAATGGGGATGCTTTAGAGGATCAAATGGACAATATAGAAGATTCTAAAATTGGGCAACCTTCAGCTAGAGTTGATGGTCTAGGAGACACAAATAGGAAATCAAAGGATAGTCCTAAATCTAAAAAAGAAAAGGAAAGAAAAGATAACAATTCTAGTAATGAAATCAATTATAAATCTGTACTTTTCCCTCATGTAGCGGAGCCTTCTAAGGATAATATTCAATTTAGGAACTTTTTGGAAAACATGAAAACATTGGGAATAAATATTCCTTTTGTTAAAGCTGTTTCTCAAATGCCCAAATATGCRAAATTCTTGAAAGATATTTTATCCACTAAAAGGAGCTAGATTTTGAAATTATTAGCTTGAATGAGGAATGTTCTACTGTCTTACAAAATAAATTGCCACCTAGGTTTAAGGATCCCAAAAAATTCATAATTTCTTGTCATATTGGTGATTTATTTTTTAACATTGTGCTATTTAATTTAGCGGCTCAATTTATTTGTTCCATCTTTAGGCATTTGGGTTTAGGAGAAGCAAACCTACAAACATGACACTCCAATTGGCCACMGAAAAGACTCTAATCGATGTAGAAAATGGTGAATTAATTTTAAGGGTAGGGGATGAATGTGCAACCTTTATGAGGTCAAAAAACCCATCCAAGCCTACAAACATGACACAACAATTGGCCACCGAAAAGACTCTAATCAATGTAGAAAATGGTGAATTAATTTTAAGGGTAGGGGATGAATGTGCAACCTTTATGAGGTCAAAAAAACCCATCCAAGATTTTAAGTAAGGCTATTTAATTTCTTGAAGTTAAACATATAGGACAAGCTAGGGGATCTAAACTCTTAGAGGTAGAACAAAAAGGCATAGCACAAGACCTAGTGTTGAAAGCTCTCAAATAGACTGAAAAGCGAAGAAAAGAAACTTAAGGAAGTCAAAGGGGAGAGCTAAATCAACGCATAAGAAAGACACTATACCTCTTGAATTTATTGATGATCMAAGATTTACATCCTAATTCTTGTTTGAGGTTCTTGCAGGGAAAGATGAACTCACCCTACTTTGGGGGAAACTTGCCAATTACATTAGGAGAAGAGGAATGGAAACCCTCAGATGCTACTTCTTCTTATGAACTTAAAGGAAGTCAAGCTAGAGACTATAAACTCAAACTACCTTCTTATCTCTTTTTCTTTTTTTCTTAGTTGATTACACCTTACCTTTGTTTCTTTTATTAACATTGAGGGCAATGTTAAGCTTTAATTTTGGTCACTTAATATATCACCAGAAATCTTCAAACTTTTTGAGCTTTATATGCGTCATATTTAGATGTTCGATAAAATAGCACAAAAGAGAGAGCATTTTGTTTGACTTGAAAACGTAATACTAATTTCATCTATCCATTTTCTTTTTTCATTTTCTAGCACGAGTGGCCTTTATATTGTGAATAGTTATTGCTTGACACATTAGTGGTGTAATGATGATGATTCATTTAGCACAACCTACTCTATAATTTGTTCTTGTTACTTCTTGAGGCGAAATAGAAAGAAAACCTTTATTACTAAAGGGATGACAGACTTAGGCATTCTTTGGATTGTATGACCTATAAGTAATGTAGATTTTTGTTTGACATTTAACCCTTTTGCTTTAATTTGCTAATTTTGTGCCCTTTCCTAGTAAGAGAATTGATTCACTTTTTATTGTGATTGTGATTGAATGAAGTTTTTTTTATTGCATATGGAAAAGATGAGTTTGGGGGTTGACGAAGGGAACAAAGGAGTATTAGTTGGTTGAAATTTTTTTTATTGTGAAAARGTTTGTGAGAGGTGAAAGGTTGTACCTCATAATCTATTGAGAGAAATATCTTATGTATCTTCAAAATGAAGATCAATGAAGAAAAAGAGAAAGAAAAGAGAAAGGTGAGAAAACAAAAGAAATTATGGTTATTGTTGGTTGTTGATATACAGACAAGGGAGGAGTATGTAGTGAAAAAAATATTGTTATAACYAAAGTGAGTTTYAAGGTTTCATTGGTTGAGCTTAAAAGTCCTACTTGACCTTTGTTCATTTTGGTTGTTTCAATTAGTGGAAAGGTGGTGATGATTATAAACAAGTGGGGTAGATTCTACTTGCTCTATGCTTTTAGTGTTGGTGAAGTATTCATACTTCCCTAGATGTTTATCAGGTCTTTCCTAGACACTTGATTTTGGCTATTCAAACGCGCTCATTTCCTTTTGATGGATAGATCTTATTAAAACTCGAATTGTTTTGTTATCTAATGGAACTTTGGAGGTGCTAAGTTGAATCTGTAAATGAATTTTCTCTTGTAGTTTTGTTTTGAGGTTTTTTTCTAGATATTTTTCGTTGCTTTATTTCCATACTTTGTTCGAAGGGCGAAGAAAAGGTTAAGTAGGTGTAGTTGGTAGTTATAGTTTATATTTCATTTTTCCCTTACTTAAGACTTTTCTTGTAAACGTTTATGTCTTTAACCTTGTATTATAATAATTTTGGTTTGAAATGTATATGTGCAATGTTTTTCATTTCAAAAACAAGAGAAGGGGAAAAATCTAGAAAGAATGGCTAAAAGAAGCCACACAACAATTTCAGAGAAGTTTGGGATCAAGGACAGTTTTTGAAAGTTGAAAACCTCAAAAATTTGGCCAAGTGTTGAAGGAACCAACTAGATGCCGGAGTAGGATGAATCAAGCACCTGATTGGTGCAAATTTTAAGAGCATTTTTCCAGAACCAGATCGATGCYGGTTTGGTGAGAATTAGGCACAATTTGGTTAGTTTTTAGGGGTTTTGTTGTTCTCCGATAAATAGTGCATTATAAGCCCTAAAAAGGATGCAGAATTTGTACATTTTTTACATTTTTAGAGTAGCTTTCTTCAAAGATACTTGAAGGAACCTCCTAGGAGTTTGAAAGACTTGTGCTAAATCAAAGGATTTGTTCTTCAATTGGGTTTTATTTCTTTTAACTTTCATAATGCAAACATGTTTGTAAGCTTCCTATTGATGACTCATGAGTTTCAAGGGGTAGTTTCTTTATGCTGGTTAGGACTTATTGTAAAGATGATTTCTTATTAATSGTTTGCGTTTTATTACCTCATTTGTTCACTGACAACCTAATTGAGTTGCTTGTTATCATTGTGGCATCCTCGATGTTTTTGTAGATTAGCTAACGAAAAATTGAATTAATAATCAATTGAGAAGGATTGGAAGGTGAATTGGTTGATTAGGATCTATGCAATGATAACGCATTAGTTCTAAACTGACTAGGGACATAATYGGTTCATCATGGGCGGTTTCCAAGAGTAGATAGCTGTGGTTAGTGACATTGAGGAGTTTCTTAGATCATTAATGCAATTTCAATTAGACTAATTCACATAAGGATATGGTTTTAGCTGATCGAGATTACGGGGGTTTTATGCAAGAGATTATGTAAAATCTAATAAGGAAATTTCACCATTAGCAACTTAGTAGGGTTTGCGAATCATGGCAATTAATGTGTAACTAGTTTAGGTCATTATTATTGGAAAGAATCGGAACATAGATATAACCAACTAATTTGATTACATTAGACCTCTTTTGTAATTTAGGTAATTAATAACTTAACTAGACTTCTTAGTGCTTTCTCTTATTTGGTAGTTGTTAATTGAATTCGATCATGTTTGATTAGGTTTTGGTACTCATTGGAAAATCTTCGTGGGATCAACAGTTAATTCACACACTATACACTCTTTGACACTAATATACTTGCTAGGAAATAGTGATCAGACTATCATCAGAATGGCCATAGCAAAAAGAGTTCAAGGAATCCATGAAGTTGACGATGTTATTGCACTTTCAGCTGAAGTTGCATCCCTAACAAATATGTTGAAAAATGTAAGGATGCCTGATGGTCAGCACATAGCATAGCAGTCAAGTTTCAACTGTGTTTATTGTGGAGATCATCAAACTTTGGACAATTGCCCTTCCAATCAAGTGTCAACCATATGCCATATTGAAAACTCTAGCTAGGGAAATAACCCCTTCTCTGAGACTTATAATCCTGGATGGAGGCAACATCCAAATTTTTCTTGGAGTAATGAGGGAGGAAATGCTCCAACAGTTCGACATTAAAGACTTGCCCATCCTCCTAGTTTTCCATAGCAACAAAATCAGCAACAAGGGCCTGTCCAAAGTGAACAACCAACTTTAATGGAAACACTCTTGAAGGAATATATGGCCAGAAATGGTGCCATTAACTGAAACCAATCCACTTTATTGAGGAACTTGGAGAATCAAGTAGGGCAGATTACTCCAGCATTGAGCACCATATAACAGGTCACTTTACCCAGTGACACAGAGAATCCATGATGGGATGGCAAAGAACAGTGCAAAGCAATAACCCTCAATAGTGGAAAGGAATTAAAAATTCCTAAAGCATCACCAAAAATCCACAAGGAGTCCGAAGACAGTCAGATGATGCTATCTTAACAAATTAGCAAGTCAAATGCTGCAGCAATCGGACTAGAAAATAAAGTTGATGAGGCACCACTACATTTTCCACAAAGACTCATCAAACAACAGACAAGACATCTAGAAAGTTCTTGGAGATCCTTAAACAGTTGGATATTAACATACCTTTGGTTGAAGATCTAGAGCAAATGCCCAACTAGTAAAATTTATGAAAGAAATTCTATCCAAAAAAATAAAGGTTCGGAGAATTTGAGACTGTAGCATTGACAAATGAATGCACCCCAATCCTCTAGAACAAATTACCTCCAAAGTGGAAAGATCCTGGTAGCTTCACCATRCAGTGTTCAATTGGGACTTTCTATTGTGACAGACCATTCTGTGATCTTGCGATAATCATAAATCTTATGCCCATGTCCATTTTCATACAACTTGGAATTGGAGAAGTAAGCAACCATTATCACTTTACAGCTTGCACATTGTAGCTACGCACACCTTGAAGGAAAGATCAATGATGTTTTGTTACAGGTCAAAAAGTTCATATTTCCAGTTGACTTTATCAGCTTGGATTACGAGACTGATAAACATGCAGCCATTACTTGGGATGCYCTTTCATTGCTACAGGAAGGACAGTCGTCRATGTTCATAAAAGGAAGCTGACAATGAGGGTGGATGACCATAAGGATTCAACATTTTCAACGCATTAGATTTTCCTGATGAGATAAATCAACGCTCTATTGTGAGTGATGTAGAATCCTTAATATATTGAGGAATGCTGTAGCATCATACACTCAAAGGAAGAAGAACAACTGGAAGGTATCACAATAATAGTGATGCAGCATTATTTTGGGTAGACTTGTATCCATCAACTAATAGAAGATCTGAAGCCCTTGATCTATCTCGAAGATGTATCCATACCATCCCATCTGAAGTATGCCAATTTAGGAGAAGAAATGAAGTTGCCAATTATCATTGCTTCAGCATTGGACAAGCAAAAGAAAGATAAGCTGCTAGCTATGTTGAAAAGTCACAAAAAGGCTTTTGGATGGACAATGGTGGATATATATGGAATATGCCCTACCATATGTATGCACAATATCATTCTGGAAGAAAGCTATAGCAGTTTTGTGCAACCTCAAAGAAGACTCAATGCAATTATGAAAGAGGTTATAAATAAGGAAATCATCAAGTGGTTAGATGCTGGATTAATCTACCCAATCTCAAGCAGCCAATGGGCGAGCCTGATCAATGTGTTTCGAAGAAAGGAGGCATACTAGTTGKAAAAAATTGAAACGATGAATTGATTCCTACCATAACAGTAACGAGGTGGAGAGTATGCATGAACTATAGAAAGCTTAGCAACACAACAAGAAAAGACCATTTTTCACCGCCTTTCATCGATCAGATGCTAGAAAGGTTATCAAAAAASGATTTTTGGTTATAATCAGATTGCTATAGCACCAGAATAATGGTTTATATGGATTTTTGACCAAGAGAAAACCAATTTTACATGCCCATATGGAATTTTTGCCTTTTTAAGGATKTTGTAAAGACTCTATAATGCTCTAGCAATATTTAAAAGATGCATGATGGCTATATTCACAAATATGGTGGAARATACTTTGCAAGTCTTCATGGATGATTTATCTATTTTCGGGGAAACATTTGAGCATGATTGGACAATCTGGAAAAGGTGTTGAAAAGATGTGAGATGTAAACCCTAGGCGTTTCCAAATCCCGRATGGTTATTTAGGTTGTCGTAGTATTGAGTGTGCATTTGAAAATTAGAAATTTTTGATAATTAATTTAGGACTATTTAATTAGTTCCATATTCAGGTACTATTCATTTTATTTTTAGAACCGAGCCATAGAAAATTTTATCGTGTTTGAAAATTTTGATCGTGCCTCGGGAAGCATGTCCATCAGTGATATTATYATTTTCATAACCCTATGCAATTACCATTATACCCTCAGTTGGAATTAGCCAATGCATGCAAGGCTAGGACATTTTCATGCATGCATAGGTTGCCCCACATTTTGACCAATACCTAAAACCACACCCATGTAATCTTTGACCAACCCACTATGCATTTCAATTGATTTCTTATTTTCTTTTCCCTCTTCTTCTTATCTTCTTCACCGAAATTCTTTGCTGGTTTTCCCTTCAAAATTCTTGTTCAATTAAGCTTCTTGAAGAAGCCATTTTATTTCTTCTATAGGAAGATTTATAAAGCTTATTAAGTAAGCCTTTTTCCTTCTTTTTCTTGAAGTTAAATTAAATTCAAACCTCTATAAATACCCCTCCAAGACAAGCTACTTATCTTCTCCCATTTCATTTTTGCAAGAACTCAAAACTCTCTCTATTCGCTCATGCCTCATCTCTCTCCCTCTCTCTCTCGGCCAACATTCACCACCATCCACTGCCTTGCACCAACTTGTTCCTTGTCCCTCCGGCAGCCTTTTTTCTTGTGCTTCACAAAGGTAAGAAGTGTTTTTCTTTGGTTCAATTTCCTTCTCCATGACTAATGCCATGACTGTGACTCTCTGATCCTTCTTTCATATTGATCAAGTTCTTGGACAGTTTGCTTAGAGCTCCATCAAGACCTCACCGAAGACTCTTTTTCTTCATTTTGAGGTTAGTTCTTTCATGTCTTATATATATTCAGGTGTAGGAATTTTACAGCTTTAGTTAGGATAGATAAATTAAGTTTACAGCCTTGTTTTCATGAAAATCATATGCTAGTTGTTAGGAAGTTTGAGTATGGTTATGTATTGCTAAGTTTTTGAATGATTTAGCATGATTTTTAAGATGTCTTTCTATTGTGATTAAGCATGCCTACTCACTTTGTGGTTACATGATTTTATGTTAGTTYGAATAGCATGATGATGGTTAGAATAAGATAAGAAGATGTTGACATGTGCTTTATTGCCGGAAATTGAATAGCAATTTGATATGCTCTATCTTCGGTTCTATTTTGCCTTAGAATTACTGCTGAAATCTGGATTTAGGTTTAAAMSAAACCACAAACCAAGATAATAGCCTTAATAAATCATAAGTTAGGAACTTTTGAAAAACACTGGACAGTGTTAATGGACTGTGTATTTTCCTACTGTCTTGGTATGTTTCTGGTTTAACTGTAAGTTGGAATCTTGCATATAATATACGATTGAACAGCTTACTGCATCAKGAGCATTTTGAGACCAATTTTACCTGAACCGAGTTTCTAGAACCTGAAATATGATAAAAACATTAAGACTCTCTCCTTAGCCATTGCTAGCTCGATTGGCTAACATAACACATGTCTTTGTGCTTTTTGAATTAGTTACTAATTAGAATTGTTCATATGAGGTACACTTGGATATCTATGAATCTCGGAACAATTTGGGACTGCCTTTTGCATAATTTGAATAACCAGAACCAGCGATATGACCAAAAYAACTTTACTCTGTCAATTTAGAATATGCCTATTTCACTCTTCTATTTGGTTGAATTTTTGGAGCTAGGTACAGACCTTTAGGTTTTGATTGCACAGGAAAATGTTCCTCAAGGTCATAGGAATAGAATGGGGTTTGTTTTGTGTAATTCACCTTAGTAAAATCCATTTATTTATAAAACATATAAACTGGACAATTTAGTCGGGAAGGCACCAAGCCCTCTTTTTGTCCCCAAACTACAATCTGTCAGTTGCTCAGAATTAAGTGTAACTAGTAGTATAATTAGACCACTATCTTAGGTTCACTTCTGCATATGATTTTTAGGGAACTAGCACCAAAACTCGAGTTATGACTATTTTACCGAGAACTACCCATGTTGAGCAAGCAACCTTATGTTCGACATTAAGTGTATTATTTTGATGTGATGACTTGGCCAGATTATAAGTCCGCTAAATGACACTTTTGCTACCTGTTTTAGGATCTTGAGTTGTTTAAAAACGTGAGCTCAGTTTAGTCCCTCTGTCTTTTAAACTTTTCAAAAGTATATATTTTATTTTGAACATACTCTAAATATGTTTTAATCAATTCACGTGCGCTTGAATGCAAATCTATCTGCACTATGTTAAACCTCGGAATGCATGAGTTTTGTTACCCAAACAAAATGTTTTAAGCATCTTCAAATTATCGAGTTTTTGATAAATGCTTGTGAAATGCATTATAAGAAATTACTTTATGCTTTCTGAGAAATGGTTTTTTCCATGTTTTCGAAGTACAAGTGCACATTGATTTGAATTTAATTATCAATTTGCAAAGTCATTTTGAATTCTACAAAACATATTGATTTGATATTGAGACTTGGACTTGATTTCGACATCGTGAKTGTAAACCCTGTGAGCGAGGACTTGTGATTGTGAACCTCATGATTGAGGATTTGTCATTGTGGAACCGATTATGAAAGACGAGTAATCTGTCAGTTATTCGGGAGGCTAGCCAAATGAACAAAGGCTCGTACTTGGTTGGGTCACCAGTATGAGCCTCTTCTTGATTCGGGAGGTGTCAGTCCTTGAGATAGCCACCCTTGCACAAAGTCAGTGGTACTGTCTATGGTTGACCGAGAACATATTGGTGGATGATCAACGTGCCATAACGCATCCACGGCTCACTTGTGGATGGTCGTACCTCTGGCTAGGAGGTTTAACTCGGGGACGATCGACTCTGGAGTACCTTAGCTAGCAGGCACCCTTGCTTGTGTTTGTGATCATGAGCGATAGAAAATCACATGTGTAATTTTGTTGTTAAGTCTAATAATTCTAATCCCACCAAATAAGACAGGTGGTGATTGGGGATTTTCTATCCCACTTTGTGATATAAATCGAGAAACCTTTTCTGGTTCAATTTTCAAGCTTCCACGTTATTCGATTATTTACTACTTTGGTTTTGATATGCTYRGAAAACTAAATGATTGATACATCTTTCGCAATTGTGATTATTTGTTTTGATAAATTATGCACGCTTGTTAATTTTTTGTATATGCATATGACACACACCTTGAGAGTTGTTGAGCCTAGCTCACTATTTTTCTCATGTTTTAGTGATAGGAACAGATTACTAGAGCTAGCAGGAAGTCTGAGCTTAGGAGCATTTCGCAAGAATATATCTTATAGAGCTTCGGTTGCTGAAATAGTTCTAGTACGTGTGTCTATTTRTTTTTGGAAGATGTACTTACGATATTTTTGGACTGTAATTTATTTGGGTTTGTGATATTTACTTTAATGTTTTGAAGTTGCATATTTTATATTTATGAGATTTAGACGCTTTGAGTATGCGATCGTTCGACTGTTGGGAGACAGGCGGTGCTGATTCCTTCCTGGTGGAACTTATAGAGGGTGGCTCGTCACAACTGGTATCTGAGCTTATGTTATGATCTATAGGTATTAGGCTAGTATTTAAGTTTGAATTATATTATTATGTTTTAGTTTGATTTTATCTAGGCTAATTTTGTTATTGTTGTACGATGCCTAAGCACACAGGCACTGATGCCTTATWAGCCAAGAACTATGAGTTAGAAGCACAGGTTCTCTTCCATAGATCTAAGATAGAGGCTCTTGTTACTGAGAGAGATAAGRTTCTAAAAGAGAACCCCTATCAGGAGTATTTTCTTGTTGGGGACTGGAAGAAGTGGCAAATGCTAGAGGAGGAAATTCGTCGCCTCCATGAAGGTAATAGGGATATGATTAGTAAGCTGAGATAGTATGAGACACCAGTCGTGRGTTCTTGGGCAAGCCCACCTATTGGCCTAATCGACCTAACTTTTCGACCGAGTCGGCTTATTGACGTGTTCTCCCGTTCGACATTCCACAGTGGTCTCCTTTGACTGATCTTATTGAGCTCACTCTGTGGCTATCTTGGGGTGATCAGAGAGCTGGACCCTCACAGTAGGCCCCTCGATCCGGACGCCCTTCGACTTAGGGATCCTTTAGTTTCTTTTTGCCTAGTTTATGACCTTTCATAGAGGAAACTTTAGGGATAAGGATCATAGGCATTGCTTTGCTTTCGGTATTTGTTTTAGATTTTCCAATTTTGCACAATTAGGAAAAGCATGTCGGCTTTGCTTATTTCTATTCTAGGAAAATCATATCATCCCTATTTTGAAATTAAGGGAAGTAGGATCTTTCACAAGATCATTAAGAAATTCAAGTTAGAATTGCATGTGTTTGAGATTAGTAAGTTYTAAGTCCCTTATTGATAATTTTAGAACACTCTTTTGGAGTAGTTAGAATTTAAAGGGACTAATATGTTTGGATATAACTTATATGATACATTTTAGGATGCCAAGATAGACTAGGCGCAGTTCCCAACAACAAGCTTTGGGAGTTTTGCTGAACCCAGAGGCCAAAGTTTGAACTCCTGAATGTGCACTGGCACCTCCACTGAACATAGCGATGACCTGCACTCTGGACTATTTTAGCAAAGGTAATCGAATGAACACTAAAAGGTGGAAGTTCATGTCGATCAGGGAACTAAGACGACAATGAGGCATTAGAAAGTTTTTGAAATTCCAACCTCTAGAATATTTTGGAGAGGTTGGAATAGCTAGACAATATGTACCCGAGCCTCCAATCCTCCAACAAGCGAAAATAGCATTTGTGGCCTTAYGACTTCGAGTCTTACCAGAGAATTATAAGTCAAGAGTAGTGAAATTTAGACAAGAATAGCACAACGGAAAACTTCATAGAGGCATTCAGAGCAGAATTCATTCCACGCTGGATTTGGGAGCAAAGGGTAGATCAATTTCGAACCTTCCAGGAAGGCCCCCAATCAGTATCTCAGTACGCGTATGATTTTCAAAGGCTATCCAAGTATTGCCTTCATCTTATTGATACTGGAAGAAACCAAGACCTAACAGCTTATCAAGGATCTTCGACCTAAATTACAACAAGCATTATGCCCTTATCCTCCCAACACTTGTGCAAGAGTGATCGAAGCTGTTATGCACGTGAAAAATAGTAATCGGGTACTACAGCTGAGACATCGCATCAGACTAATCAAGCCTACAAACACCCTAGTGGAAGAAGTGGTCTAGATCAACTAACAAACCGAATTAAGGAACGCTTATAGATGCAAGGAACGGGTGGAAAAACATTGTATGCTATCACTGTCGGAGATTGGGACCCACAGAACGAGAATATCGTTCTAAAAATCAACCTTTGTTTTCAGTGTGGCAATATGGTACACCTTGCTARGGACTGTCTGAATCCGCCAGAAGTAAGGCCGGGGGAAAGTAGTTCCAAACCTCTAGAACTCAAGCGGCATAGGAACCAGACCAGATAAGCCCAAGTTAAGGCAAGAGTGTTCACTAGGGAAAAAGGAGATATTGATGCTAATGCTAATGTGGTCAAAGGTACGTTCCTAATATTCTCCCACCCGACTAAGGTATTAATAGAACCCGAATCAACTCACTCACTTGTTGCTCCATATTGTGTGAATTACTTGTCAATTCCTGCGGTTGAGTTTCCCTACATATTTTTATTAAGTATAGTTGTTGGTGAAACTATTGTGGTTGACAAAATGTAGGCTGATTKGAAATTGATGTTTTAGAAATAACATACTACTTAGGGATTTGATAGTATTTCCTTTTAAGGACTATGATCTCATTGTAGGGATGGATTGGTTATCCAGGCACAGAGACCAGCTTGACTATAGGAACAAGGTGGTCAAGTTTACGACACCCCGGGAGATAATAGAATTCCATCGAAATCGGGTTAATGTCGTAARTTCATTAATCTCAGAAGTCAAGGCTAGGAAACTCTTGAGTAAGGACTGCTAAAGGTATCTAGCATATTTGATTAAGTAATCCTCAAAAATTGAGGAATGACAAAAAATGCCTATGGTAAAAGGATACCCTAACTTATTTCCTTCAAAACTGACTTCTCTACCCCCAGATAGAGATGTAGAGTTTCAGATCCTTTGTGGCGTAACCAATATCTAAAACTCCCTATTGGATGCTGCCCACGAGCTTAAGGAATTGAAGGAACAATTGCAATAGTTACTGGAGTAGGATTTCATTAGACATATACTTGGGGTGCTCAAGTGTTTTTGCCAACTAGAAAAAGGATAATACTCTAAGATTGAGCATAGATTATTGAGGCCTGAATAATCTGACTATTAAGAATAAATATTTGTTGTATCTCATTGATGAGTTATTTGATAAACTTCATGGCGCTGGATATTTCTCTAAGTTGGACTTAAGACAAAGGTATTATCAGGCCAAGATCCACGGGGAAGACTTCCCAAAATGGCATTCAACACAAGGTATGGACATTTTGAGTCTGTGGTAATGCCATTCGGCCTAACAAACGCCCTGACAACCTTTATGGATCTCATGCATAGGATCTTTCAATCGTTCCTGGATGAATTTGTGGTTATCTTCGTAGACGAAATTTTGATCTAATCCAAGACCCAAGAAAATCATGAGAGATATTTAGACTTAGTATTAAGGAAACTAAGGGAGCATTGGTTGTCTGCCAAATTTAGCAAGTGTCAATTTTTGCTTCATGAGGTCTGTTTCTTGGGGTACATAGTCTCACGAGACAGCTTAGCATTGGATCCATCAAAAGTAGAGGTTGTGAGAAATTGGAAGCAACCAATGACCCCCCAAAATCGAGGGCTTTTTTGGCTTAGCTGGATATTACCGACAATTTTTGCTTCATGAGGTCTTTTTCTTCAAGACCCCCTCTAGCTAAGTTGAACGGATAGAATACCCAATTTAAGTGGGACAAGAAGTGCAAACGTAGTTATTAGGAATTGAAAAAGGATAACGTTTGCACCTGTGTTAGTAGTCCCCAAGGCAAGAAAGAAATATGGCATTGTATAGGAATGCATGGGTTGAAGGCTTTGGGCAGTTCTCGAGCAAGAAGGATGAGTTGCGGCTTATGCCTCGCGTAATGGAAATGTTCCCCTATTTCACTCTTCTATTTGGTTGAATTCTGGGAGTTAGGTACACACCTTTAGGTTCTAATTATACATGGAAATGTTCCTCAATGTCAYAAGAACAGAATGGGAATTGTTTCATCCAATACTCCTTAGTAAAATTCCAGTTATAGATAAAACATCTAAACTGGACAGTATAGTCGGGAAGGCACAGAACTGAACTCTGTCTTTGTCCCCAAACTGCAATCTGTCCGTTGATGGAATTGCAATCTGTCTGTTATTTCTATAAATGGGAATAAAAGAGTAATTCCATCTATTCCATTTTAGCATATATATTGAATTGCATATTTCATTGGTATATATCCAAGTAATTAAGTAAATGGTTTATGTGATATGTCGCTCTTCACAATCAGACATAAACCATGACTACTTAATTGGTAAGAAAAATAGGCTCTTCGTCTYTTGATAGAACTGGGCATTCTATCATGAAAACATCATTGTGCAATTGATTCTATTGGCGAATAACTTGTCTTAGTTAGTGGACAGTCTTCACTCCAATTACACAAGCGTATTGGGTATACATAGAGTAGGACCTGTGATATTGGTTTCTATTAAAGTGCTATTCTTGCAGAAACCAAAATATCGCTACTATTGTGTGGATGAATATCTWGTACTTGAGTGCTAGTTGGTGGTCTGGTAAGCCTAGAGCTCTATTCTTGGATATACTATAGGTGAGATCTTTTCGTAGATCAATAACCTTGTATATTGGGAATATAGTATCTAATTAACTAAGACAGACTAGTACAAGATAGTTTTTGTGCTTCACTTTGTGAAGAATTAATCGCCCCCTTGTGATTATCCAAAGGCTAATCAAATGGTCCAWGGCCCTGGGAACGTGACTTTAGAATATTTTCTTCTAGGTAGCTCCCAATGATGAGTGAGRACATTCGAGGTTGTCATGGATTATTGGACTAGAAATCTAAGGATGGTAGATGTTATTAAGAGGGTGCTAGTACAAAATTCCTCTCCTTTTTATGGGTGTCAGACATAAGGGTGTATTCGTTATTTCACTTGTAATCAAAAACTATGCTCATACAATATTGTTAATGGGGACAGTATATCCATATGGTGATAAATGAAACATTTAGAATGTCGAGATACAGGTACTAGGTAGTCATCAGAGCCTGTGAAAAAGGGGAACTCCCTAGCTAGTGGTTCCGGAGATTTTGGTCCGTACCTCGCTGAAATGCGAAGATTCCTAAGGGTATTTTGGTCTTTTAGCAGCCATGTATAATTTATCTTTTGGTCCCCTAGGTAGCTCAATATTACTTGAATACTTAATTGTACAACTAGACTTCAAAGATGAACTGAGTTATTGAGAGATATTATTTTATTTAGTTTAGTCCATATTTATTAGGTTCGAACAAAATAATTCCATTGAGATTTAATTAATTAATTATGTGGATTGATCCAAGTAAAGAGTTAACTAAAAWTSGGCTTATGGCTTAATATAAGTACATTAGATTTTTAATTAATTACTTAGGTTGATCCAAATAAAGAATTAATTAAAGAATAGGCTTAGGGCTTCAGATAAGTCCATTAGATATTTAATTAATTACTTGCATTGATCCCAAGTAAAGAATTTAATTAAAAAATGGGCTTAGAATTTACATTAGAGATAATAAAAAGAAGGGAGGGAAACCCTAGGGTGGTTGAAATCCCTCAGTCTTGGAAGAATTTTGGCCACCCTAAGAGGTTTTACACCTTGGCTGAAATTCCTAGTTCTAGTGGATTTCAAAGACACGTTCTTTTAGGGTTTCAACCCTAAGATATATMACCTCTCTTTGAAGAATTCTCTTAACCTAGTCTCTATATTCTCTCTAGCYGCCACTCTCACTCTCTCTCTTCTTGTTCATCCTAGGTTCTCACCAAAACCTAGTCTAGAAAGGTAGTGTCAAAAATGACATGCTTGCAGTTTTCATGCACAGAAGTGAAAGACCTACTAGAAAGAAACGCCCTTAGAAAATTAGCGAATTCGGGCAGCCTTTAGAGCTGCCACCTCCTTTAGCTCAGACTAGAGATTTGAGTCAATAGAGGAATTCGTGCCTCCAACAAGAAATCGTAGTGCCTCTCTTGTTTCAAGAGGAAGAAAAACAAGTAAGTTGCTCCTAAATTTACATAGAGAAGGCAAAAAGTTTTTATCTTTAGCTTTCGCTGCGTCTTTCCTTCTCTTGCATGATCCTATGAATTGTATGAGAGCCACAGTTTTAACATTAGGCGCATGCTAGGGTTAATAAGTAAAAGCATGTGGTTAATTTACTAATTTAAAACATTCTTTGTGCATTTGTATTGATCCCTCCTATAAGAATGATTTGTAGGTCTCTTGTAAACCTCATGAGTGGAGGTATAGGATTTGTATATCTTATAAGCTAGTTTTGAAGTAAACCTTGTGGTTCAGATATAGGCGTTTGTAAATTCGGTGAGGTTTTACATAGAGTTAATTGATTTTATCATTTTTTTTCATTATGTAAAGTTACTGCCTTTGCTGGATTTTTGGAGAAGAATACAGATGAAGGAAAAGCTTGAAGATTGAAAGAGTATGTTGGTATTTTTCCTGCGCTTGTGCTGAAATTTCAGCACTAGGCAGTGCAGAATTTTACAACAACAGGATGTCTTTTGTTGTTTTATGCAGTTTTTTGTTATTTTTTCCAGCCCTATAATGTACAGATTTAAACTGTATTTTTTCCTAAAAGAGATAGGCTGGAATTTCGAAATAAAAATGCACGAAAAGGTTGCTGGAATTTTCTGGACAGCTTTGACAAATTGGTGCCATTCCATGTAAGAATAAAGAAGAAACTACAAGATTGTTTGCTATGYAAATTTAGTAGTTCTTAGGTTTTTTCAAAATCATTCTTGGAGGTTATTTATTTTGCAATTAGATTATCTTATGATATATTGCATGAAATAAGTAGTAATGGATAACCACCTTAGGATTAAACAAGATCAAATTTAAAGTTATTTAATGCTTTCTTATGTGATATTTAATCTATGTGGTCACTAGGAATAATGAATAGACAAGCATGTAATTAAATTATTATGTTTTCTCTATTRTAAAGTGTGATCATAAACATTTTAATTTSTGAGGATTGCTTACTCAAGATAGAATTAAAATTGAGATAAAATGTTTTATTAAACCTAATAAAATTATGGAATTAGTTTATGAGTTACTTCCTCAAAGCTATCATCCTTGACATATAAAGTAAGAATAATCTTGGATGCTCCTTAATAAGGCTTTTTGATAGGTTAATCTATGAAATGTAAAATGAACATATGTTTACTCTTCAATGGAGTAATATAAGTTTGGATATTTTACTAGATGTTAAAGGAACCATAAAAACATTTTATTAAAATCCTTRTTTTAGAAGATTAAGTAGGAGAGGGGTTCCAAAGATCCCATGGCTTCCATCAGACCTCTAATCAGAGATCCTGGGTAACCTCGTGTCATTCTGAGCATGGACCCCTATAGGATGGGTATTCTACAAGGATTCAGAGCTAATAAAAGAGACATAATTAAAACCTAGAGTATATGTTGTCATCAGTCAACCTATAGTTCGAGGTGTTGATAGAAGCTTACTCATAGGAGATGAAAGGTAGTGGCCAGCCTCTTAACGGAACTATTCTTTGGATTTTCCTATTAAGGGAGTTTAGTTCATTATGGTTATACACTTAGAATTGATATTCTTCATACAGAAGCTCTATCAGTCACCTAAGAGACAAATAACATATTATTGATAATAGTTATAGAGTAATCTATTATCATAATATAATATGAGCTTATGTGCAATATTTGTTTGTTATGTACCAAAAACACT
Organism: Rhazya stricta; assembly: GCA_001752375.1. NCBI lineage: Eukaryota > Viridiplantae > Streptophyta > Magnoliopsida > Gentianales > Apocynaceae > Rhazya > Rhazya stricta. The sequence goes on from MEJB01000044.1 coordinate 2,817,384, forward strand.
AAAATTACATTATCCAGAAATGTCTAGTGGAGGTTCTTTCCATCCCTTGAGTATTATTCTCAAGAAGCATAAGCTCACTGGGGCTAACTATGTGGACTGGAAGAGAAACCTAAATAGAGTACTCACTATCAAAGGGTACAAGCATGTTCYCACGGACCCTTGTCTTGAGACTGGGGAGGACTCCAGTGACCAGGAATGCCAGGCTGAGGCGGATTGGAGGAGATCCGACGAAATGGCTCGATCCTATATGTTAGGCTCCATGTTCAGGGTGCTTCAGTCAAAACACGAACAAATACAAACTACATATGACATGGATTTGGCATTGCGAACCATGTTTGCTGACAAGAGCCAGCCTACAAGGTAGGAAGCTCTAAGGGCAATCATGAATACTAGGATGGCTAAGGGGGCATTGATTCAAGAGCACTTGCTCAAGATGATTGCTACTTTGAGGAAGCCGAGGTTCTAGGATCTATGATCAATCCCRAGAGCCAGATTGACATGGTCTTAGAAACTCTATTGGATTCTTTTYGACAATTCAAGTTKAATTACAACATGAACAAAATGACCATGAATCTGACGAAGTTCATGAAAGAGCTCCAGTATGCAGAGAAGATCATGAAGCCTACGTGAAAGCTTCTGGTTACTGGTTCTACACCTTCTTCTAAGAATGGGCCCAAGGCTAGAAACGCAGGTAAGAAAGACAAGAAGATTGGCATGGTTCAAGAAAATGATAGGCTTAAAGGAAAGTGCTTCAATTTTGAGCAAAAGGGGCACTAGAAGAAAAACTATCCAGCTTTCAAGGCTTAAACAATAGCTATTACTTTTTTCTTGGATAGTGGATTCTAAAGCCACTAATCATGTTTGTAACTTTTTATAGAGGTTCAAGGGAACAAGGACTCTAGCTAATGGAAAGCATAGAATGCTTATGGGCAATGGAGCAAAAGTATGGGCTGAAGCTGTGGGAGCTAGTCATTTATTTTTTTTATTCTAATAGAATGTTGTTCTTGGAAGAAGTTTTATATGTTCCCAGTTTGGGACAGTATTTGATTCTAGTATCGAAATATTATTTCAAGGATATTTTGTTGATTTCCAATCTGGTTTTAAAATCAATAGAAGTGGAATATTTATATGCTCAGGAAACATCTATTGAAATCTCTTTTATATAAATCCTGTTAGAAATGAAAAAAWTAATTCTGAGACTGAACCTATTAGGAATGGCTTCAGTGTGAGTCATGCCTGATGATCAAAAGGTCGTTTACCCAAAGGAAGGAAGAGCCAAGGAGATACTAGAATTAGTTCATAGTGATGTTTGTTGCATGATGATTACACCTCCCAGAGGAGGTTACGAGTATTTCATTACATTTACGGATGAATATTCATGTTTTGGTTGATGAGGCATATCTGACTCTTTTGATAAATTCAAGGAGCTTAAGGCTGAAGTGGACCATCAAACATGTAAAGTAATCAAAATATTAAGGTCAAACCATAGTGGAGAGTATCTCCTTGGTRATTTTAAAGGCTATCTAGTACAACACGGGATAGACTCTCATTTAACTACACCTGGGACCTCCAAATAGAATGGAGTATCTGAGAGAAGGAATCGAACTCTCTTGGAGATGATTAGAAGCATGATGAGTCATGCAACTCTTCCTATTTTCTTTTGGGGATATGTGCTGGAAACAGCAACATACATTTGAATTTGGTACTTTCCAAGTTTGTAACTAGGACACCCTATGAGGTATGGAAAGGATGAAAGCCTAATCTAAATCATCTCAAGGTACGAGGTTGTCCAGCTTATGTACTAACTAGAGGAAGGAAGTTAGATCCAAAATTTGAGTTATGCTATTTTGTTGGATATTCAAAATGTAATACTCGGGATTTTACTTTTATGAATTTTGTTTGATCATGTGAATTTGTGTGCCAACTGGGGTTGAATAATTTCCTATGTGGTTAGTATTCTAATTGTACGTTTAATAAGTACGGAATTATCATGCTTGTTGGATTAGGGTCCTCAGTTTGTTAGAGGCTCGACATGTTGGGCTTATTCGTTTTCATTGGAAAAACTAGATTTTTACCAAAAGGAAAAGCCCGTAGAATTTAATTTAATARACTGGATTGGTTATGGAATAAGAAGGCCYGAAAGATTTGGATTAGGGCCCAAGTTTWAAAAAAAGGGGAAAAACGCTAAACCTTCTTCTCCCTCCCAAATCCTACCCGCCRCCTCCCTTTCTGCCTCTATCTGCTCGATGCCGCTYGTCGTGGCCTTTCCTYATCCCTTTCTCTCTCTCTTCCTTCTCTTCCTCCTTTCGTTGCTGYCGACCGTCACAAGCTTCCTACYGCACATGTGATTGGATCTGCAATGGAGCTAATCGCAACACCTTTCACCGGCTAGGCTTGCAGATCTGAAGGGATGTTGGGCCTCTCTGCTGGTCAACTGTAGCAACCGTCCAGATCCATTAGATCTGCTACTGCTCAGAAAGGTAMGCCACACGATGTTGCTTATTGCTGTTCTGCTTTCTTGCTCGCGAGYAGTGTGCTTCTAACTGCCATCGTCTGCGGATCTCCGACAACTACTCGGACCAAAGCCTATTGCTAGCCAGCCATCGC
>MEJB01000044.1:2829704-2882740 GCA_001752375.1 Rhazya stricta
ACAGGGAGATCGCCCGTTCCTCCCCGAGCCTCTTCGCCGACTTCCCTCTACTTGGATTGACGATTTGAGGTTCGTGCCAGTGCCGACCAACGTGAAGCACTCTGCCTAGATCTGCTTGGGATGAAGCACTCTGCCTAGATCCACTACCTTCGCCTTCTCTACTCGACCATAGTTTGCCACAGCCGCGCTGGAGAAAGCAGTTCACTACCAGAATCTGCCATCTCTTCCCTCTTCTTCCTCTCTCGTGACCTGGTTTGGACGTTCGCACTGCTGCACCATTCGCTCGACTTACGGGTTGCTGTGCATTGTCCATTGTCGGTGCTCGCTGCCTTTGTTCGGCCCTGAGAGGGTGTTCGGACTAGCGGTAGCTCGGGGGTTGGATTCTTGCTAGCTGTTCGCCAGCTTCCAATATTAGGCACCCAGCAAGCGCCCAGGTGCCCAGTGCCCAGTGCCTAGGCGACCGACGCCCCGACACCCAGGCACCCCGATGCCCAAACGCCTAGGTCTGTTACACGCACGCCGCTAGAGTGCACGCCCGAGAACCCAATACCACTCCCACAAAACTTGGACTTTGTGAACTTAAAAGGTGAAAACATTATTAATTAATATTGAAATTTATGACCTATGAAATTATATTCTAAAGTAAAATTGTGGGAGAACATAGATTAGGTTCAATACCTGAGTGAAGAAGTTTAAATTGTATCCTTAAAAGACGTGATAATTGGTAATGTGGGATCTAAGTATGGATTAATAATTGACAAATGACATTATTGRAATAAACACTGAATATCTAAGTTGGGACAATTGTACTAAATAGACTTTCTTTCTGTAATCACAAATAAGTCGTTTCGAGTGCCTTAACGTTGAGAACGGTCGAAAGATTTCACTTCGCGATTTAAATAAGAATCCTGTAACGTAAATGACTCCGGGTAAGTAAATTCTCTCATTCTCATTAACGTATATGTGTTATTGTTATAATTAAATTGCTTTTAGGTGAATTTGAATGTGTATTGAATTTGAGTTCTATGTAAGTAAATTCTCTTATTCTCATTAACGTATAGGTGTTGTTATTATAATTAAATTGCTCTTAGGTGAATTGAATGTGTATTGAATCTAAGTTCTATATAAGTAAATTCTCACATTTCATTAATATGTATGAATGGATGTATCTGAATTCCTTTAAGTGGATTAATGTGTTGTATACGAGATTCTATGCAAGTGAACCCCCATACCCGCCTATCTCTTTTGTTGTGTGTTATGTGGTGATAGTATGGGATTATGTTATGAAATGTGTTGATTGTGTGGAATGTTTTTACGTGTTTCATATCTTGCACCATTATTATATCGAATGGCATGTTAATTACGATTGTATGCATTTCATGTCATGGGCATGTAGTTAGTGTTCTACGACATTCCTGGCATGAGCCATTCATACATTTAAAAGTGAATGGTTTAGGAAATGAAATTTTGAAAGGGAATGTATTTTATAAATTGTAACGTGTTTAAGAAAATGTTAAAGTTTTTGGAAAGGAATGTAAACCTAGCCATGAAAGATRTGAGTAGTGGAAATGGGGCGTGGGGGACCGGCGCACCCAAACCGACCCTCTGGAAGGGTAGGGAAATGTAATGATTCACCTCTTTGGAGGTGAAGAGATTAAAGGAAAAGTAAAAGAATGTTAACCGCTTCGCGGTTCTACCGGTAGAAATGAATTCGGGTTCCAAAGAACAAATGGCCCACTACAGCTTAACAGCTAGCGTTACACTCAGTGAGCTCATGAATGTAATGAAAGGAAATGTTTTACAAGTTATACATTTTGAAAGGAAATATTTCGTAAAAAGGTGACGAAACGAAAATGTTTAGATCATCGAAAAGGTGAAATTTTATAATTCACGACATGTAGGGCATATTTATGCTATCATGCATGAGATTTACTTACTCGGCTTTATAACTCATTTCATTTATCTTGTTTTGCATTTCAGATGATGTGTAGCCATATGGTGTGAGGAGGTCACTTGTGGGCAAACCAAGATACCCTAAAGTATATTCTAAATCAATTTTATTGAATAAGATAGATAGTTAATTGTCTAGAATGACTGTTGCATGTCATTAGGATATTTCTTATTTGGTTTAGCTGATTGTGTTTTAAATTCTTTTGGGTTCTTCAAATTTTAGTTTGAATAATTGTTGGGTTGGTAAAAGATTTGTTGGAGCATAATACTCGTTACGTTGGATGTTTATTTGGCTTYGAGTGTATGTTGTGAATGGGTGTTGGAAAATGTTGAGAACTTTTGAATGTATGCARGGGGTAGTTATTGAAATTACAGAGGAAACTCAGTCGAACTTTTATAAAATCTTTGACAAGGGTTAAGATTTCTTTTATTTCCTACAGTAGTTGATTGTTCTATGAGTAAGGTAATGTAATATTTTCAACTTAGGACAGTTCCTAATCTAGGGGTGTTACATAATATATATAGATCTCGTGGTAATTTTCCTCCTGGTATTAGATCTATTCTTCAATTACTTAAGTTTAGTAGTCCTGCTATGAAAGAATACTGTCAGTCTTCGAGCATGAGTCAATGTAATATACCTTATTCTACTCATGAACAGTATATTACTTTAAATATTATGCCTAAGATGATTGCCTAGTGGAAGGCTGAGGGTTATATCCATCTTCACCTTGGAGGAGTTCATTTAGTACTAACTTTTGGTTGAAGAAAGGACTTCCTTTCTCTGCCAWAGTTGCTCTACTTGATTCCAGGTTTACTAGCTATGAGTATGCACTTATAGGCATAGCAGTGACGACCCTGAACTATGAAGTGTTATTTTAACATTATTTCCCAATTTTGCTATCTCTTTGAATGATTCAAATCTTTCAACAGCATTACAGTTTCAAATCCATATCTCTGACCYGAAACAAGTAGAAACTGCTATCATGGCCACTTTACATCATCAAATGGTGTATAGACTGCAGAACCATGCCCTAGATCCACAAAAGAAAAGCTCATCCAACGCCTTGATGGTTCTGGCTGATGCAGACAATGATGTCTCTACATTCATAGATATACCCAGACAAATCCAAAGGACAGATCTTTATAAATTAATACCWACACAGTGGATTATTAATTATGAAATTCTCTATCAAAAACAACAACTAGTACAGGCAACTACATCTGTACTTTCCAAACTTCTTGATGGAATGGTGGCTCAGAAATTCATAATTCCTGAAGAAGATGCCCCAAAGTTTTCTTTTTCAAAGATAATGATCAAACCGGTGGATACTAAAGAAGCTAGATGGCAAGAAAAGGTTCCAGTCCATTCTTTCGATGCACAAGGAAATCCCTCATATACTGAAAAAATAAATGGTCACTTTATATGGCATGTTCCTGGCACAGGAATGTGTGATTCAGATTTCTCATGCAATGAGTATCATCTTAATGAGGATCTTCCAAAAAAGGATAGCTCTAAAAAGAAGAAAAAAGGAACCTCCAAGATGGCCATTGCTTATCCTGATGATGAACCTATCAGTTCTCAAAAAGGTTTTAAAACAAAGAAATCYACTTTGGATATCTATGAACCTTTTGAGCCAAGGAGGATGCCATCTGTCTATGATCTTTTAAAAGTTCCAGCTCGATCTACGTTGGCAAGATGTTCAACATATAAATCACCATATGTCAAGAAGCCAACTTATACTGAGCCGATTCTGTGCATGATATTTTCCTCTACTTCTGATTTTCCACCTCTGGAAAAAAGAAGGGATGGTAGGAAAAAGATCACCAAAGCTCCTTTTGTTACGGCAGGAGGAATTGACAACATGAGTAGATCTGTTATGTCCAAGAATCAAATGAAGTTCTTAATTGGCAAACCTAAAATGCTTTGGCCCAAAATCAGGTCCTTAATAGGACTGATAAAAAAGTAGAAAGGGTTATTTTTGATGTAGGATATTACTCACAATCTTTAGCTTCTAAACCTCCCATTTCTTCAAGTTTCTTTATAAGAAGAAATGATGAAATGCAGAAATAGAAAGAAGAACGTGCAAAAGCTGCAAGAGCAGCTAGAGACAAAGGAAAGAGGAAAATGGAAACTGAAGAAACTTTGAAGAAGGAATCTGTTCATCAACAGTTCATGGTTGCAAATAGAAGCAGGATTACTATTAATCCTGAACCAAGTCCAGATCCAAAAGCAATTCAAGAAAATGGATCATAGGGATTTGATTCAAATTACTCTTTTGAAACTGAAAGTGTACTAAATGATAATGATATTTTTGGTAATTTAGGCTTTTTAGAAGATGAGCAGATGGATGTGGCAGCTATGTTTATGGCTGATCCATAACCATCAGAACCATATGTCTGTGAAGACATTGATGAGGAAGATGAAGCTAAAAGTTCACAAGCTAGATCTCAACCTCCAAAAGCAACGAAAGAAGCTCCAAAAGGACCTTGGTTTACAATGGATGATTCTCCAGTCACTAAAAGAAGAGGAAGAGTGCAAGAATTCTTTGCCTGGATAAATTCCAGTCTACAAGGGAGAATCTATTCCTAATATACTTGTTGAATTTTATTCTCAATTAACTGGTTCAATGGGTGATTGGTTTGCTAATCTAGGTTCTTACAATTACACTAAATTATTTGGTCTTTCTTATGAAAAAACATTAGGATTTCTGTATAAAGAATTTATTGGGAATGTAACTTTGCATGCTAGACAACTCAGACATGATTATTTTAAAATGAAATGTTGTTCATTAATACTTTCTGATCTGAACAAACATTTTAAAAGAATGTCTAAAACATTTTATATTCTTGGTGGAACTTCAGATTTACAACAAGTTTATCTAACATCTCTTCCACAGGATTGCATCCTAATATTGAAAAGCTTATGCTTGAAGCCAACAGAAGCCTAGAACATCTAGCTATGGGAGAAATTTATCAAATTATTCTCACTGCTTATGAAAGATTATGTCACAGTCAGCAAGTCATTGCTTATTATTTCAAGAATGAGAAGCACATCAAGAAAGCATGTTCTGAAAAGTATGAGATTGGGTACTCAAAGCATGAAAACTGTGTTTGCAAGAAGTCCTCCAGAAAGAAGAAATTCCAAAAGAAATCTTCATCCAAAAAGGGCAGAAAGTTCATGAAGTACTTCAACAAGAAGAAATTTGGAAAGAGCTTTAAAACAGATTGACACCACATATGTATTTAATTAACATTCTTTCCAAACTTACAAATTAATAGCTTTGTTGGTTGCATTCAGCCAAATTTAAAAGCTATCCATCATGTCTAGTTACGAATTTAAAAGTTGTTTCCAAAATACAATCCCAAAAATGAGTAAATAAACACGTAATTCAGTATTTTTGAAAACTGGAATAAACGAAAAGAGCAGAGCGTAATACTTTGTTAGGTATTTCCTACAAAAATGGCATTAGTGACTCTTTATATTGGAACTAAACCAACTTGGACTCTAGGTTATTTTTTATTTCACTTTTTCTTCTTCTTTGTTTCTATCTTTGTTTTCTTTTCCTCTTTTTCAGATCTCCATTYTTGGCCTTTGTTTCATGTTTCTCCTTGTTTTTCTAATTTATTCTTTTGCATACCTCTACATCTCTTGATCAAGAAGGCAAGATAGATGAAAAAAGAATTTGAAAGGAGATTCAGAAAGATCTATTGCATGAGCCACCCCTATAGATGACACAAGTAAAAGGTTACAAACCAAAAGGTACAAAATTTAAAATCAACTCGGTACCTAATTGATATCGAACTTTATACTTATATCACATGTTGTTCCTTTATACAGTTGAAAAATTAAAGTAAAAAATATATTCAGGAGAARCAAGATATTATCTTTCGCACGCATTCTCTTCAAGGGTAAGAAAATGTCTCTCCTCTCACTCTCTACATGCCCCAAAGCATTTTGGAAAAATATAGTTTATTTTTCTTTGCTATCATTCTCAACAAGGAAAAGAAAATCTCTCTCCTCTTACTCTTCCCCATGCTACTGGTGCGATTTTCCTAGTGGCTTCTTTTATTCTATTTGGAAAAAATTACAAGTCGCTCAATTTCTTATCTTTTTTGCCATGTGAAATTTGTATGAAGTTGGAATATGTTGTCTAAATAATGAATGTTGATGAATTTCTATGGTTTTGGGTAAATGAATGTGGGTCAATGTATTGTTTTTTGWAGAAGCACATGGCATTTTGAGTAAGGTATTTTTGTTGGTTAAGTTTGCTATTTCCTATCCGAAATGATCATATTACGCTTATGCAAATGAATCTATTAGGATCTCATCTAAAGGTGAGATTTGTAAAGTGGAACATAAAAATGAAACTAGAGAAAAGTCACTAAATGTTGAATCTCATCTCATTATATGTAATATAATCTAAAAGTCGTAAAGAGATTTTTTTTTTTTTTTTTCAATGTCATTGTGCTCCACTAGCTTCAACTGTTTATGCCGTTACTGAATCTAACTAATTCTTTTGAATAATCGGTAGTGTCTGCTTCAGTAAATTACACACAAATTTTCTTGAGTGCAAGATTAATTAAAGTGGAAAATCAAAATGCAAACCGTGGTTAAATAATTCTTCTTGGAAAACAGAGGGAAAGGGAAAAACAAAGATAGAACTTAAAGATAGAACTTGGAGATCTAGCGAATTTTTAAGAGACAAGAGTCTTGGAATTGAATATTTATCTATACATCCATAAATTTTGGAAGCTCAAATAATTGCTTCACAATTATTATGATTATTCTTATTATTATYTATCAATGTAGTCAAATACCGAGACTGTCATTGTAGTAATTTTTTTTTAATTTTATTATATAGAATGATTACATATCGTCAGTAAACTTACACTAGTGATTGTATTACAACACTATCGGAGGCTTTCTTTAGTAACTTAAACCRATAACATGAATTTCTAGGATCAAAGAATAACCCTATCTCGTCACCAATATGCAAGTTGTGCTCTTTGAACAAATCTATGCAAGCCAGTGCATAATCATCGTTGGGCAGAATTTCAAAATAAAATCCATCAGCATGGCACTCTTTCTGGTTTATTCCTTCAGTAACATCCCATATACGTACAACAGCCTTGCCGCCCAATACCACTGAATTTTCCATGCTCAATGTCCAATAGCGAAAGATGTGTTCAAATGTATCAATGAATGACACTACGAGGAGACCCATTGCCACCTCATACAGTGGTATGACCATGGATTTTTGTAGTCAATCATTGGTGGTGGTCATTCTCTAATCTTCACAAGGACTCCAATGACCTTATATGGAGTCTTGTTCACCTCGCTTGATATTTCGTCTTCTTTGGAAGGAATGAACTTTTATTCAAATGTTTTCTTCATTGTGATATAAGATGTTTCAAGAAAACCTCCTGTGATTTATAGATTCATTTTGCAAAAAACAATGGAAATGTTTGCCATATTAAGGAAACCATTATATGCTCAATTTTGGTAGATTAATTTCCATAATAATTTAGATTTTTATTGCATTTAATTAATATTCTTTCTACATGTGCAAAATAATAGCTTTATTGGTCGTATACAGTGTAATCTGAAAATGGACATTAACAAATACGTGAGGAAGTTTCTACCTTTTAAAAATCCAAAGTAACCCAAGTTTAAAAGCTGTTCATCATCACTAATTGCCAATTTTAAAGCTGTTTSCAAGGTGCAGCTTGAGAAATGGGTAAGTAAGCACGTATTCAGTATCTTTTTAAAACTGAATCAACCAACTGAACAAGGCCTAATACTTTGTTAAGTAATTTTTACACCAATAGAATTAGTGACTCTTTATATCGGAACAAGAACAATTGGACTCTAACTAGTCCTTTTTTATTTCTCTTTTTCTTCTTCTTTGTTTCTATTTTTGTTTTCTTTTCCGTTTTTCAAATTTCCTTCTCTTGGCCTTGGTTTCAGTTTTCCTTGTTCTTTAATCCCTACTTTTGCAAACCCTAGCATCTCTCGATCAAGAAGGCCGAATAAAAGAAAAAGATCTTGAAAGGAGATTCCGAAAGAGTAATTGCATAAGCCACCTCTAGAGATGATATAAGTAAAAGATACAGAAATTAAAATCAACTAGATACATAATTGACATCGAACATTATAGTTATAACGCATGCTGATCCTTAATACAGTTTTAAAAATTAAAATGAAAAACATATTCAGGACAAGTAGGATATCAAAATAAAAYAAAAGGTGGCTTTGTGATAATCTAAMTACGGTYGAACATAAAGGGACCTCTAGGGCTTGTGGGTCAGGAACATTTTGAAAACAATTATAGTTTATTATCTTTCGCTCACATTCTAAAGGAGGGAAAAGAAAATGTATCTTCTCTAACAATTTATGTGCCCCAAAAACAATTTGAAAGAAAAAAAAATACTATATTATCGTTCGCTATCATTCTCAATAAGGAAAAGAAAATCTCTCTCCTCTCACTCTCACCCACGTTACCGGTATGATTTTCCTCCTTCCTTCTTCCATTTCATCTGGGAAAAATTACTGTGTGGATTCTCATAATCCAAGTGACCAAGTCATTCAATTACTTATTGAGAACAGTCTTTCCCATTTGAAAGTTTTGTGAAGTTCGAATATTTTTTCTTAATAATGAATGTTGATGAATTTTTAGGATTTTGTGTAAATTAATATGGGTGAAAATTTTGTATTCTGGATAATCGCTTGGCAGTTTCAGTTTTGCATCTTTGTAGGTTGAACCTGCTATTTTCTATCTGTAATATCATATTATGCTAATGCAAATGTATCTATTAGGATTTCATATAAAGATGAGATTTGTAACTTGAAACATGAAAAGGAAACCAGAGAAGAGTCACTAAATGTTGAATCTCCTCTCCATATATGTATATAATCTAAAAGTCATACAGAGATTTTGTCAATGTTCATTATACTCCATTAGCTTCCATTGTCTGCATAGTCACTGAATCAAACTAGTTCTTTTGAATAATCCGTAGTATTCGCTTCAATGAATTATTCACAAATTTGCTTGAGGTAACATAAACTAAACTGGAAAATCAAAATGCAAACTATTGTTGAATACTTTTTCTTTTGGAAAATAGAGGGAAATGGTGAAACAAAAATAAAATGAGATCTATCATTTTTTTGCGAGAGAAGAATCTCGAATTAAATATTTATTTACTTATACATCCATAAATCATAGAACTTGAAATACTTGCTTCACAAATATTATGATTATTCTTATTATTATTTATCAAYGTAGTAAAATATCGATTCTAACATTGTAGTAGAGTTTTATTTATTTTATCAAATATACTGATTAAAAATCATCAATAACCTTACTTATATGATTGTATTACAACATTACCAGAGACTTTCTTCTATCGCTTAAATTTAAAACATGAGTTTTGAGGATCAAAGAATAACCCCACCTCGTCACCAATATGCAAGTTGAGATCTTTGAATAAATCCGTGCAAGCCAGTGCATAATCATCGTTTGGCAGCATTTCAAAATAAAATCMATCAGCACCAACTTTTTTCTGGTTTATTCCGTCAGTAAGATCCCACAGATGCACAACAACCTTGCTGCTCAATACCACTGAATTAGCCATGCTCAATGTCCAATAGCGGATGATGTATTCAAAAGTATAAATGAATGACACTATGAGTGACCCATTGCTACATCATAAAGGGTGAGTTTCTTCTTAATTAACCATGGATTTTCATAGTCAATCACAGATGGTGGATGAACATCACTGATCTCCAAAGGCACCAATTGGCGAGGGCAGGAATATAAGGAAATAAAAAAAATTTCTAATAACATTAAGGTCCAATTGGATTTCATGCATGTAAGTTTGGATCATAGTGAGTGCAATAAAATAAAGTGCCATGCAAAGCTAGAGAAATGGAGGAACTGGACACGGAGAAAGAGATTGCAAGAAGATAATTCAAATTAAGAGCTTCAAGACAACTTTGCATGCTCTTTTGTTTTTATGTAGGATGATGGGATCTAATCAATGGAAATAAAACAAAAATGCATGCAAGATCATGCCCACATTAGAAAGGTGGTGCAAGAATTCAAAATTGGACATCCTAATTTTTAGCCAAGCTTAGGAAATAAAAATGAGAAATTTTCTTTTCAAAGATTGGGTAAGGTTCAAAATTAAGRTTTTTAGTTTAGCCAAGGAAATGCTCACATTCATTATTTTCTAATCTAATCTAATTTTCTATTTAGACTAATCACAACTAAGTGATTATCTGACTACTAGAGATACTCTAATTACCCAACTTGGTTTATGTAATCTCATATCCACATATTCCTAGGTTTGGTACCTAGTGAAAAAATTGTGGGTCGCTATATCCTCCCTCACTAAGAGAARTTTTGTCCTCAGAATTTTTTCATATCTGGGAATAAATCAAGRTACTTCTATGTCATAGATTCCTCATTTTCCATGTGGCTTCCTCGATATCATGGTGGTTTCATATAACCTTAATGAGGTGAATATCCTTATTCCTTCTCCAGAATCCTCATGGGTCTCTCTTCATATGTCAGATTAGGTCACAACTCGATTTCTTTGTTATTCATAATATGATCTGGTGCTGGGTAGTCCTTCTTGAGTTGTGATAGTCATAGAAAATATCCATTTTTTACCCATAATTTTCGCTCATTTTTATAAGTTACTTATTCTTTTATAATTTAACTATGTTATGTGATCTCATTGTCAACATATTAAGGATCGGCACATTGAATAATGTATTTTAACCAGAAACATATTTAGATATATCTAAAAGGCTTGATCCTTGAAAAAGTTTGTAGAATAATGAAGATTGCTACAGAATTCTAGTCTACAAGGCATGGAGAAAGAAAAGAAAAGAACAAGGAAGGAATCCAAATCTCTGGCATTTAATGAAGAATCAACGTGAAAACTACATAAAGAAGAGTGTCAGATTTGACTCTAGTTTCTTTACCAAAATGTTGAAGTAGGAGAAAAGCAATATGGACCACATTACTAGAAGTGAGCCTTATAGGCCGAATGTTGGCTAAGTCAGCAGTCGACTATCAGAAGCTAAAAGCTTCAACGTCACCAACTCATCAAGATTCTAGCTCTATATAAGGAGCAGTTGATCAGCAGAGCTAGAGATTTAGTTTTAGCTTTTTTTTTTTTTTGGTAGCTCATAGTTATAGTTCATAGAGTTTAGGCACTAAGTTTCTCTTCCACGGAAGCAACCAGATTTAGTTAGGATTATCTTGCGTTAATTTAGGTTAGAAAAMGACAAGATAAAAGTCCTCCTTGCGTAGTTGTAATCTTTCAAGTATTTTAATCTACAAAGATGCGAAGTTATTTCAAGTCATTAAGGGTTTAGCCGTATTCATCTTCAATCCTCTGAAAGCTCTTAGCTAAAGGCSAAGCTTGGCAAAGCTAAATGTCGATAGTGAGGAGTGTGTGTCATTGAGTAGACTCCTTTGAAACATCAAAGGAATCCATTTCTGTTGAGGAAGCCACAAGCTGAACTCACCATGTTGGAACTCAACAACAATTCGAAAGTAGCTGAGAGATATTGACATAGTTTAAGTGAAATTTGCAAGAGTTTGATTTAAGGGTTTAGGAAACAACGTTCTTTGAACTCTATAAAGAGATTTATTCTGCTAAGGAAAAGAGTGAACAACAACAAGACCTTGTAATGAGGATTCTCAGAGGCATATGGTATAGTCATCTTACTTGTCCAATATGTGCACAATAGGAGGCGTTGTGTGAGACATCACTTGAAACGTGCTTGCCTGTGCTGCAACATTCAACACTAATTTTAACTTTTACTTTCTCATCACTGACCTAATTTTTACCGATTTYAGTCTTTATTTTTAATTTAAGCTTATTGCCTTCATTTCRGTCATTTTCATACAACATTCACTTTATATTACTTATTGCTTTTAAGTATTACCAATGCTACATCATCACTATTTCTTTAATGAGATTTTAACATATTGTGCTTTTCATTAAACTATCCTCGTGGGATCAACACTTCACTTATTCTTACTACTTTTGAACTGCGTATACTTGCCATTCTTTTAAATTGCAAACATATTAGACCCTAAAAGGTTTTTGACGCGTTGCCARGAATAGGAATTAATGAAACCAAAATGTGTAAACTTTCTTGCTTTAACATTGGTTAATCATTTTCAGCYTTCATTTGCACTTTGAATTCTAGTGTATGAAACCCAGAGCATAAGCTAAGTTGCAAACCCTTGAAGCATCTATCCTCGACAAAGAACCTGAGAAAATCATTAGAAAAAGATGAAAGAAGGTAAGGATAGAAGCCTAACAAGTAAAAGGAGTAGAGCATCRCAATAATAACTCTCCTAGGATTAATGCTGCAACATTGCCAGATTGTAGAGTTTGTGCTTTACGAGAATATGCTATACCAGTTTTACAGGATCTGAATCATGGCATTGTCAGACCTGAAATTCAAGCTCAGTAGTTTGAATCAAACCAGTCATGTTCCAAATGCTACAAATAATAGGTCAATGGATTAGCCACTGAAGATCCACACTTACATCTAAGATCATTGATGGAAGTGAGTAATTCCTTCCAGCTTCAAGGTGTTTCAAAGGAAGCACTCAGAATGAAGTTATTCCCATTTTCCTTGAGAGATAGAGTAAGGAATGGTTGAACACTTTGCCACCAAATTCAGTAACATCTTGGACGGATCTTGCAGAAAAGTTTTGATGGAATATTTCCCACCAACAAAGAATGGAAAACAAAAGAATGAGATCACCTCATTCTAGCAACACGGAGATGAAACCTTGTAAAAGGCATGGGAAATATAGAAGAAGTTGSTCATAAAATTTCCACACTATGGCATCCAGCATTGGATTCAAATGGAAAACTTCTATACTGGACTCAATGCTCAAACAAGGATTGTGGTTGATGCTTCAACTAATGGAGCATCATTGGAGACTATAGCAAGCAACAACTATCAGTGGGCAACAAGTAGAAAAGCAACAACAAAAAGAGTCCTAGGAGTCCATGAAGTTGATGCTATCATAGTACAACAAAGGTAGCAATTTTTAACCAACATGTTGAAAAATATGAAGTTATCCAYTGCACAGTAAATGCTACAGCAATCTACGGTTAAMTATGTGTATTTTGGAGATCCACATACTTTTGATAACTGCTAATTTAATCCAACATCTGTGTCCTATATTRGAAATTTCAACCAAAAAAAATAAGCTTTTCTCGAATACATACAACCCTGGATAGGGGTAGCATTAAAATCACTCTTGTATTTTTGCCAACAGAACTAGCATCAAAAGCCAGTACRCCATGAACAACCAAACTTTATGGCAACACTTTTAAAAGAGTATATGGCTAGAAATAAGAAGCTACCAGTAATCATTTCTGTAGCATTGGGAGGACAAAAGGAAAATTAACTCCTTTCTATTCTGTGGAATCATAAGAAAGCTTTTGGATGGACAATGGCAGACATAAAATGAATCCATCATACAACATGCAAGCTGTAGCAATTCGGTCGAGCTACGAAGGAGACTCAATCCCTTCATGAAGGAAGTTGGTAAAAAGGAAATCATAAAATGGTCAAATGTTGGAATAGTTTATCCAATCTCCGGTAGTCAATGGTTGAGTCTAGTTTAATGTGTCCCAGAAAAATGAGGAGTAACAGTGGTGAGAAATGAGAACAATGAGTTGATCCTCGCAAAGAATATAACTAGTTAGAGAGTCTGTATGGACTATAGAAAACTAAACAAAGCTATGAGGAAGGATCATTTCCCTTTACCCTTCATTGATCAAATGCTGGACAGACTCTCGAGCAAAGATTATTACTACTTTTTTCATTGTTAATCTGGGTACTATTAGGTTGCTATAGCACCTGAAGACAAGGAGAAAACCACATTCACTTGCCCAYATGGAACTTTTGCATTTTGAAGGATGTATACGGCTTTAAATTCTACCAATATAGGTTCTTTAACTATTCTGGAGTAATCTAGAATAGAAAAGTCATTCCTCCTTTAACAAGTTCTTACAATATTTACCATTTTCATGGTTCTTTTCCATCTGGAATAAGATCTACATGACGAGTGCAGGCAATTTGAACACGGTTAAGATAAATTACTAGAAATTTGAACAAGATCTAAAATACTAGAAATGTTACCAAGTGTTATAGCCATGATTGTGAGAAAAAAGTCTCTTTACTCCTCTATATTCAATTATAACATATCCAATCTTCCCCTCCTCCAAAAGAAGACTTTTGGAAACCAGACAGGTTTTTGTATTGGCTCTGATACCATGCCGGGGGTTAAGCAGCAATAACAAGAAGGAAGAGTAGGACTATGACAGGCTTATAGTGGTCTCAGGTACTTTCAATGGCACTCTTTGCCTGTTTTCCCCTCTATGCTGTTTTTAGAGACGTCATCTCACTCATCTATATCAACCAGATACTTACAGATCACAAACAATGACCGATATTCAGAGATTAATACTCCTTGAAAGAAATAAAGAATATTGTTATAATGAATATAGAGTTTCAAGAGACAAGGAAATTTTCTAGTAAACCATAGTATTATAGATAATATTCAATACAAGGGCAATGGCTTTCCTTTTCATTACAACAACTAAATCCTTTTATAGATGAAGGATTCTCCAGACCTTAAAAACTCTAATTGAATAAAAGATAACCATCCCAACTAAAAAGATAAGCATCCGGACTACAAACTTCTTTCAACTCTAATTGACTMAAAGATAAGCATCCCATAAAGTCAGTTCATGGAAGTCACTTTAAAAGAAGCTTACAAAAGGTCAAAAATATACAACACAACAAACAACGTAATAAAGTCGCTTTATAAAAGTAACTTTAATAAGGCTATTTTAGAAAAGCCAAAAGTACACTTCACACAACACAAGAAACAACTTTAATAAAGTAGCTTTAATCARCATCATTATAGTGATAGTACTCTTTAGAGAACGATTCATCCCAATACAGACCGTATCCATCCCAATGAATCATGTATTMATCATACTAGAACCAAGTGGCTCTTCTTGAGCATCATATTGAGTACCAAGATTGTCTTTGGAGTAACTCTATCCTCTAGAGCTATATATGAAGTAAACTTCCCATTCAAAGTAGAAATATATTGGTCAAGAGGCTGTGACCCTTGATGACCATTTTCGATTGGCTGATAAAATCRAACTCCTTTGATTTCAGGCTGAGGTCTTGCTCTATAGCCATAAGAAGTAGGTGATAACCTCTCTTGATAAATAATGGCCTTTCGCAATTAGATATAAAAGTGGTTGAGCTGCTTCTGTTTACTTATCTAACAATTCTTCAGGAGTTGCATACCACAACAGATAGTGCCAGAGATAATCACTAGAATGTTTTAGCTCTATCAAGAAGGTTTTAAGGTCACAGATATTAAGTTTAATTGTATGATAAAATAAAGTTGAAACACACCATAAATACCAATATCCATTTTGAGTTAAACCTACTAAGACATTAATAACATTTTTCCACGGACACTCAAAATGAAAGATAGGGTTATCAAAGAAAAATTTGGTCTTTTCTTAAAGTATGCATGCTGATAATAAAAAAATATTTTTTTGCATGCTTTATCAATTCAGGAAYAGAAAGTGTATCATAGAAACCTAGTGGGAATGATAAGTTATTTTGGTCCAGATAACAAATCAAAGGGAGAGGTTGAGRACATTTCTATGTAAGCAAGACATGGAGATTTATCATGCTTTTACATGATAGAATATTTTTTGGTCTAGATATAAAAGATCAACTAAATTTTTTTTTTTCCTTTAATGTACTGAACTTTGAATTGATATCTCGAGAACAAATCTTTCAATCTTAATAGCTAAGTTTGTGGAATCATCTTSTTTTTAATATCAAGGATTTTAGGGAAGGATGAGTTATGCATGGAAATAACAAATCCATGTCCTATCAAATGAAACTCAAACCATTTATGCCATACTTGATCGTCAAGATCTCTTTGATTGTTGTGTGGTAATGTTTCTCAGCCTATTTCAATTTATTGCTTGCATGTCCACAATAGTGCYGCTTCCCATCAATTTCTTCAAKTACTAAAGTTCCCCAATAATCATCACTAGCATCCGTCTGTAAGATCCCGAGACCTATGGTTGGAATTCTAAGAGGTATTGGTTGCTTGCATAATTCCTTGAGTTTTTGAACTGCATTGGTTTGATCAGGGCCAAAGGGAGTGGATTTTTTTCTCAGTTATCTAAAAGGTGGGTAGTATAATGAGAAACTATGGGTATGAAGGTTTTGATATAATTGATAATCCCAAGAAACTATTTTTTTTTTCTCGAAAGCTTTTCATYCGGGAATTGAGGAAGGTTTTCTACAAGATRAGGACCAAGTTGAATAGAACCTTTGGCAATTTTCACGGCAAGATATTCTACTTCAAAAAGTTACTGCTTTTCTTCTCTGAAAGCATAGTTCCATGGGATTTCACAAGATCAAGGAACTGGGTTGAAAGTTTCTCATGAGTATCGTCATCCTTACTGAAGAGAAGGATGTCATCAATGTAAACCAAAGCTGTGGAAAGAATTGGTTCAAAAATACTAATGATGGTTGTTGGAATACTAATGATGCAATTTTTAAACCAAATGGCATATTGTCCATTTATACTGAGCATTAGAGATACAAAAAGCAATTTTGTATCTTTYTTCTGGAAAAATCCCCAATTGCTAGAATTCACCTTTTAAAACCCATGTAAATGAACAAAAATATTTTGAATAGAGGGCAAAGGAAATTTATCATCTTGAAGGAATTGATTTAGGGGTTTATAATAAATCCACTTTGGAAGAATGAAAACTACAAGATGATAAGCTTTTTGAATTTCAACTTTCAACTTCCTTATTACCTGTTCATTTTGATCAAAGAAAGGACCATATATTCCTATTCTAATCATGTTATTCAAATATCTGTCAARCTTGTTGAATCGGTCAATCATGGAAAGATAAACTTTTTCCAGTCGTTCAACCTTCTTCTTGATGGTCTCTACATCAGAAATAACTCTATCAACCTTAGAGTCTATTCTATGTAGTGCTTGATT
Organism: Rhazya stricta; assembly: GCA_001752375.1. NCBI lineage: Eukaryota > Viridiplantae > Streptophyta > Magnoliopsida > Gentianales > Apocynaceae > Rhazya > Rhazya stricta. The sequence continues at coordinate 2,846,765 of MEJB01000044.1, forward strand.
CTGCGCAAGAGCATTTTGTTTTTGCCAGTTTAGAAATTCATTTGACTCTTGATATGGAGTGCTTCTTCCACACTAATTTGTCTCTTTTTTTATCACAAAACTCAGAGGGTGAAAATATAGTACAAGGTATAGGCTGGGAACTTCCTTAACATAAGRAAACTTGTATATGTTTGATCTGAAAAAAGCGGGAGGCTTTGAACCATTAAAGATCTCATACGAAGATAGTTYGATTCTTTTTGTCAAGGCTTCATAAAGATTTGATCTCTTTATGGAGATCTAATAATCTTCTGAGGTTGTAGAGGCTCTTCATCATCTGAATCTTCAGGGTAAGCTATCCTGAGTTACATGCTTTTGTCTTCTTTTTTTTTCTTTTTTTGGATTTGTTGGGAAAATCTTCATCTGACTCATACTCATCACATGTACAATCTATTTTTATCAACATCCTATAGAAAGTGTCCCTTGACATGATTAAAGTATGACATTTTCCCATAAGGAGAAAATTAGCTAATAGGAACCTTTCTTTGAAACCTRGCATCCTTATGATCTGCAGAACAAATAATGAATTGTGAGAATGTAGATTTGGGTGCTTCTTGTTTAGGAATCTCAAAACGTTAAGATATCCTTCCATCACTTGTTCTTGAAAGAGTTGATGAAATAGTTTGTACCGACTACTGAGATCTATGCAAATTTTCATAGTTAGTGATCCAAGTTGTAGGATCAATTTATGAAGATCTGACTTGGAGATTTGCCTAGGAATCTCTAAAATAGTAGAGACTTCTTCATTAGTATCAGTAAGGACCATCAAAGCATTGGAGGGACCTCGTTTTTAAGATCTAGAGAATTACTCTACAGTCTATACAAATTTTGATGGTGAAGTGTGGCCATGATGGCAGTGTTGATATGTTTTGCATCTGCTATCAGTWGCTGAACGTTTAGAGGAGTTGGTAAATTTAGATCATTTAGGGAAATAGAAAAGTTGGAGAAAGAGTGAGAATCACACTTCCATGATTTAATAAAGTCATATCAGATCCTATGAGTGCATACTCATAGCTAGTAAATCTGGAATCTAGAAAGGCAATCTTTGCTGAGATGGGGAACCCGTTCCTACCATTGAAAGTTAAGAAGAGGCAAATAGCACCAAAAGGTAGGTGTGGACAATCTTCTCTCTTCATTCCTTGACTATATCAAGTTAGAATATTAAGGGTGATAATTTCTCATGTGTCGATAAGGAATATCACATTGGATCATAGTAGAAGACTGTACATATTTCTTCATAGAAGGAGATGTAGATTTCAATAGCTGCCTAAGGGATCTTAATCCCAATAGAAAAGAACCACGAGAATGATCAATATTGTAAGGACCGATTAATGGAAATATTGTAAGGACTGATTAAAGGAGGAAATGACTCTTCTATTCTAACATATTGGAAGAATTTAAAGTTGTATGTGGTAAAGATAAACTACCGAAAATTTGAATGAGATATGAAATACTAGAGTGTTGCAAGATGTTAAACCCAYGATTGTGAGAAAGAAATGGCTCTTTACTCCTCTGTATTCAATTATAACATATCCTATCTTCCGCGCCTCCAAAAGAAGACTTTTGGAAACCAAATAGTCGCCTGTACTAGCTTTGATATATGACAGCGGTTAAGCAACAACAACAATACGGAAGAGTAGGACTCTTCACCTATTTATAGTGGTCTTGGGTACTTTCAGCGGCACTCCTGGCCTATTTCTCGTCTCTTTGCTTTTGCTACTTAACCCCTGTCATGATGTGAATCTACACAGAAAAGAAGAAAAAGGCATGTCTACTTAGGATAGTTTATCAGATAATGAAACAACCTTAAAAGATTATCAGATCTCCCATAAAGAGGTCAAATATTTATGAAGCTTTGCCAAAAAGAACTGATCCATCTTCGTATGAGATGTTCAACGATTCAAAGCATCCCATTTTATCTAGATCAAATACACACAAGTTCCTTTATGTTACAGAAGTTCCTCAGGAATAACCTATATCTATTATGATGTTTTCACTCTCAGAGTTTCCTCTATTGTCCAGGAAAAGAGATGAATAGAGGAAAGTTATGGCCAGTCCTTTYGTGACCAAAAAAGGATTAGATCATTATGGAAGAAACATCCCAAATCAAGAATCACATGAAATTCTGAATTGGAAAACACATAATGCTCTTGCTCAAAATCAAGCATTACACAAAATAAACTCTAAGGTTGATAGAGTTATTTTTGAGGTAGAGACCATCAAGAAAAAGGTTGATCCACTGGAAAAAATTTTATCTTTCTAGGATTGACCAATATAAAAAGCTTGATAGGGATCTGAATGATATGATCAGAATAGGAATATTTGGTCCCATCTTTGATAAAAAAAGACTAGGAAATAAGGAAGTTAAAAGCTGAAATTCAAGATGCAGATCGACTAGATAATCACAAGGTCTACCATCTTATCTTCCTTAGTCTTCATTACCTATTACAGGACAACGGCCAGATATATCGTATATATTTCGATCTGTTCCACTTGTGTTTCCAAATTTACCAGTTTTTCCACAAGGTTATTATAATCCTGTTCCTTCTACAACTCCGAGGTTTGCTACTAACTTTTTTGTTGAGCATAGTGAATAGATGAGAAAAGGAAAAGAAAATATGAACAAGCAAGAAGATTGGCCAAGGAAAAAGGAAAAATAAAAATGGAAAAATAGGAAGAAGAAGATATATTTAAAAATGAAGATTTTCAAGAGCTTGCTGTTGATACAGATAATATTGTTTCTCTTGTTGCTTCTCATGATGAACAATAACTGCTATTTCTAACAATTCTCCTGGTACAGAAATCATGGTATAATCATCTTCTGATGATGGTTTTAATATCTTCAAAAGTGATGAATCAGAAACAATGAATGTCACTGCKATTCTGATGGCTGATCCACAATCCTCTTATGTAGAAGAAGGATTTGATGATGAAGAAGAAATTTCTTMGACATAATCTACTCAACCACCACCTGAGCTTCTAAAGAAAATATCTGCTTCATTAGAGAGTTCATGGTTCACAATTGATGATGTTCCAGTTGAAAAAAGAAGAGAAAGACTGCAAGAATTCATCATTTGGATCAATTCCAACCTACAGAAGGGAGAATCTCTTCCTATTATCATTGCTAAACTTTATGCAAAATTAACTAGTTCTATGGGTGATTGGTTCTATAATCTAGGACCATATCAACAAAACAAATTGTTTGGATTATCTTTTGATGAAACATTGACGTATTATATTSGGAATTTTTAGGTGCTCCAACACTGCATGCTAGACAATTAAGACATGACTTTTTCAAAATGAAATGCTGTTCTTTGAAAGTGTCCTACTTAAATAGACATTTCAAACGCATATCTACATTGGTGGTACTAATGATTTGAAATAGGTTTATGTTACTTCTTTTACCATACAAATTACATGCTAACATTGAACAATTAATCCTTGAATCAGGAAAGGATTGGAGTCTTGGAATGAGAGAGCTGCACCAGGTTACTTTGGCAGCTTGAGCAAGACTATGTCATCATCAACAAGTCATTGCGGATTTCTTTCATAATGAAAAATAAACCCAGAAGACTTGTTCGAAAGCATATGAAATTGGTTGTCAGAAGCATGAAAAATGTATCTGCAAAAAATCTTCCAAAAAGAAGAAATTTTTCAAAGAAAAAGCTAGTGAAGAAATTTCTCAAATATTTTAGGAAGGAAAAGTTCAAATACAGGATTCAAAAATGACAGATGTCATATCTGTAAGAGGAAGGACAATTTGCCAAGAATTGTCCTCAAAAGAATGCAAAAGAAGCAAAAATGATTTCTCAAATGATGGTTGACCATCTAGATTCTGATTTAGAATCTGTATATTAAGAACAGAGTCAGCCTGATGAAGATACAATTTTTACCATTGATGTCTCTGCAAGTGATTCATACTCTACAACCTCTAGTAGTAATTTTGATACTTCATTTCCAATTTWTACTATTTTAAAAGTAACGACTTCAAAGGATTCATATCTAGTAAGGCCTCATGTCTCGGTAAATCTTTTAGTATCAAAATATGATAAGCCTATTAAGGTTGTCGCATCTATTGATACTGGTGCTTCCAAGACAATGCTTGATCTTCCCAAAAGAAATATGGGAAAAATCTGAAGATAAACTTATTACTACCAGTGGTGAAACTTATTTTGCGGGACTAATCACTAAAGTTCCTATTGGTATTAAGTTGTATTTAGGATAAAACATATGGACAAAAGTCTATGGAAATGGACTTCATGGAAAAGAGCTTTTCTTAGGATTTGABGTTATCAGTAAAGCAAATCAATTGAGGACTTTTCCTCAAGGAATTTGATATAAACATTCCTTCAAACATTATCTTATTTTAGCAGAATCTCWACTCCATAAAAATCTAAAGATATTACTACTAAACTTCTATCTTTTTTTCTAGATTCACATGATCAATTTAAACATCCAAATACTTTGTTGAGGTGCCTTTTAAGCTTAATAAAGATGYAAATCTGACCAGGGCAACTCATTCAGGTACCTAAAAATTTAAAACTAGCAAAAACAAAATGTGAGATGCTTTTAAAACAAGGTCTGGTTGAACCAACTAAATCTAGTTGGGCTTGTCAGGCATTTTATGTTATCAAAAGAAGTGAATTCGGGAAAGAGATTACTTGTCATTGATTATAATCCTCTGAATCAATTCCTTCAAGATGATAAATTTCCTTTGCCCTCTACTCAAAATCTTTGTGTTCATTTACAGGGGCCAAAAGTTTTTCTAAAATTTGATTTAAAAGTTGGATTCTGGCAATTAGTGATTTTTCCTAAAGAAAGATACAAAACTGCCTTTTGTATTCCTAATGCTCAGTATCAATGSATAGTAATGTCATTTGGTTTAAAAGTTGCRCCATCGGCATTTCAGAAAAACCATGGTCAGTATGACATCCTTCTCTTCAGTAAGGATGATGATACTCATGAGAAACTTTTAACCTAGTTCTTTGGTCTTGTGACATCCCATGGAATTATGCTTTCAAAACAGAAAAGCCAAATTAGACTATTTGAAGTAGAATATCTTGGCATGAAAATTGCCTGTGTTTCTATTCAATCGAGTCCTCACCTTGTAGAAACCTTCCCCAGTTCCCTCATAAAAACCTTTCGAGAAAAGAAATTTAACTATTTCTTGGAATTATCAGCTATATCAAAACCTTCATACCCAAAGTTTCTCATTATACCAGCACCCTTCCAGATTACTTAGAAAAAATCCACCCCCTTGGGTCCCTGATCAAACCAATGCAGTTAAAAAACTCAAAGAATTATGCAAGTAACCAATACCTCTCACAATTCCAACCACAGGTCTCAGGATTTTACAAACAGATGCTAGTGATGAATATTACRGAGCTTTGTTACTTGAAGAAATTTATGGGAAGTGGCACTATAGTGGAAGACTTTTGAAAAAGCCAGCTCTTTACTGCCTTGTACTTAATTATAACATATGCAATATTTCCCTGCTCCGAAAGAAGATTGATTTTCTTTTGTAAGATCCTGAGTGCTGTGGTTGGAATTTTGAGAGGTATTGGTTGCTTGCATAACTCCTTGAGTTTTCGAACTGCATTGATTTGATCAGCGCCCCAAGGGGATGGATTTTTTTTGATTAATCTGGAAAGGTGGTTGGTGTGATGAGAAACTTTTGGTATGAAGGTTTTGATATAACTGATAATCCCAAGAAATTCTTGAATTTCTTTTCTMGAAAGGTTTTCATCATGGAACTAAGGAAGGTTTTCTACAATGTGAGGACGGGTTGAATAGAACCATTGCAATTTTCATGCCAAGATATTCTACTTCAGATAGTCCAATGTGGCTYTTTTTCTGAAATCATAACTCCATGGGATTTCACAAGATAAAAGAACTGGGTTAAAAATTTCTCATGAGTATCATCATCCTATTGAAGAGAAGTATGTCATCAATATAAACAAAGTTGTGGAAAGAATTGGCTCAGAAATACTGACCATGGTTATTTTAAACACCCATGATGCAATTTCTAACCCCAATGGCCTTACTGTCCATTGATGCTAWGGATTAGGTATACAAAAATCAATTTTGTATCTTTCTTCAGGAAAAATCCTTGATTGCCAGAATCTATCTTTTAAATTATTTTTTTCGATAAAACCCTTGCCCTTTGTAAATGAACAAAAAGATTTTAAATAGAGGGTAAAGGAAATTTATCATCTTGCAGGAACTGATTCAGGGTTTATAATCCATAACAAGTGTTTTATTTCCCAAAATTTGTTTACTTCTTTTGTTAACATAAAATTCCTGACAAGCCCAACTAGAGTTGGTTCAATCAGACCTTATTTTAGAAGCATCTCACATTATGCAAGTTTCAAGTCATCAGGTTTCAAAACCTGGGTGAGTTGCCTTGGTTACGAAGCTTAATAAAGTATTTTTTTTCATTATTCCAAAGTGAATTTGGATGTTTAAATGGACCATGTGAATCTTGTGGAAGAATCCTCAATTGATCTGCCTACCTCTAGGGTTGTAGGCATTCGAGAAAGGATTAATTCCTTTGTTGAAATTTCCAATGTAGCACATAGACTCTATTAGATGAGCAGTTTTAAGAAGTGTGTGGATCTCCACWATACACATAATTAAGACTAGATTGTTGTGGCATTTATTGTGCAGTGGGTATCTCCATGGCTTTCAGCATATTTGTCAAAGATATTATTTCTGCTGATTGTGCTGTGACAACATGAACTTCATGGGCTCCTTGGACTCTCTTTGCTATCAACATTCTGATTGTTGTCCTCATTATATGATTTTGACAATAATGCTTCATTTACTGAAGCATCAACCACAATTCTTGTTCGGGCATTGAGTCCATTATACAAGGTTCCAATTTAGATCCAATGTCGGATGCCATGGTTTGGGAATTTTCTAATTAGCTCCTTAAATCTTTCTCATGCTTCATACAAGGTTTCATCTCCATGTTGATGGAATGAGGTGATTTTATTTCTTCACTTTGCATTCTTTATTGGTGGGAAGTATTTCAATRAGAACATTTCTGCCAGATCAATMCAAGATGTTACTGAATTTTAGGGCAAAATGTTCCGCCATTCCCTCGCTCTCTTTCAAGGAAAATGGGAATAATTTCATTCTAAGTGCTTCCTTTGAAATGCCTTGAAGTTGGAAGGAATCACTCACTTCCATGAATAATCGAAGATGTAAATGTGGAACATGACCGATCTGAGTTCAATCTACTGGGCTTGAATTTTAGGTCTAACATGCTAGGATTCAAATCATGTASGACTAGTATAGCATATTCTCGTGTGGCATGATCTCTGTCATCTAAGAGGGTTATTATTGCAATATTCTGCTCCATTTGCTTGTTGGGCTTCCATCCTTACTTTCTTTCTTCTTTTTCTAATGATTCTTTCAGGTTCCTTGTCAAGGATGAGTTCTTCAGGGTTTGCAACTTAGCTTGTGCTGTGATTTGCACTAGCATTCCCAAGAATAAATGAGGATTGAAAAAGATTAACAAAAATTAAAGCAAGAAAGTTTATAAATTTTGGTTTCATTAATGTCTATCCACGGCAACGGTGCCAAAAACTTGTTGGTCTAATMTGATTCGATTAAACTAACACATGCGTAAGTATATGCGGCCCAAAAGTAGTAAGAGTGAATAGAGTGTTATCCCACAAGGACAATTTAATGAAAGGCACAAGCAGTAAAGTAAATGCTAAAAGCAAATAGCAAAAGTAAAGACAAAAAGCTTAAATTAAAATTAAATGTTTGAATGTGGTACAGGTTAGTGAAAAGAAAATAAAAGTTACAGTCAATGTTGAGTGTTGTAGCACAGGCATGCAGGTTTTGAGTGATGTCTCACACAAGGCCTCCTATTGTGCTACTGTTGGACAAGTGAGATGACTACACCATATGTGTATGGGAATCCTCATTACAAAGACTCTTTATTGTTCACACTTTCCTTAGCAAAATAAATTTCTTTATCCTTACTAAGTATTAGAGCTGTCTCAAAGAGCTTTATAAGGTTCAAAGAATTTTGTTCCTTAAACACTCAAATCAAGCTCTTGTAGATTTCACTTAGAGTATTAACCATATGTCTATGGCAATACCTCTTAGCTACTTTGAGGATGTTGTTGAGTTCACAAAACGATGAGTTAAGCTTCTGGCTTCCTTTCAAAAAAAAAAAAAAAAGGGTTCCCTCGATATCTCAAAGGAGTCTACACAATGACAGACACTCCTCACTATTGATATTCATCTTTGTCAAGCTTTGATTTAGCAAAGAAATTTGAGAAGATAGAAATGAAGATGAACTCAAACTGACTTAAACCTTTAATGACTTGAAATATCCTATAAACTTTGTAGATTAAAATGCTTAAAAAGATTACAACTAAACAAGGAAGACTTTCATCGTCAATTTTACTAATTTATAATTAAAATAAGATAATCATAACTAAGGATGGTTCCTTCTATCGAAGAGAAACATTACTCACTACAGTAAAAAACTAACTCTTTAACTCTATTGGKCAACTGCTCCATATATAGAGTCAGAATGTTACTGAGTTGGCGATGATGTAGTTTTCAGCTTTTGATAGTTGACTACTGACTCACCTAACATTTGGCCTCTAGTGTAGATTTCTGGTAATGTGGTCCATACTGTTTTTCTTCTGCTTTAATATTTTGGGAAATGGACTAGAGTCAATCCGACACTTTGCAAAATTCAAGTATCTAGTTTTTGGTCAAAACTCAAGTATCGACATCCATAAATTCTATCATATTTAAAACTTAGGCTCTAGTTACCACTTGTTTCTCAATCATCTATCTTGAAACTTATGCTACRTTGATAAGACTATTACCCCAAAATTCTCATAGATCATATATCGTAAAGCTTTGCTCAACACCTATGGTCCTACATAATCGTATCCTAGACTTCTGGTCACCTGTGTTTTGAATTCGTATCCTAAACTCTAATGTGACATGTGTCAATCGTAACCTAGTGCTTTGATATCGCAGCCTAGGGCTCTAATCAGCCAAACTCTTTCTATTAGATCTCATAACCTAGAATATCCATACATCCTATTAGATTCAAAACTTAGACTCTCTAGTTCTTTACTCTAGGTTCCAAAACTTAAAAAACTATATCAAAAAGTCCACTAGGTTCATAATTTAAGCTCTGATACAACCTGTGGTGCCTAACCGGCCCCTAGGTACTATTAGGGCCAAACGGGTTGCTGTCAGCCTCTCAGCAGTCAGTACTATTCCTCAAAATGTTTACTATCCATAATAATGCAACGAAAATACAACTCATTGTGAAATATCACAGTGGAAATCTATAACATACCAGCGGAAGTACAATCTAATATAGTCTATTGGTATCTCCAAAAGCAAACTCCTAACTATAGTAGTAGTGCTGATCTAGCACTAGACAACCCTATCTCTCGTCCCTAACACCAAATCCCTTGAGATCTGCATTTGTCACTAGAAAGAGAGAAAACTATGAGTGCTAGCTTAATGAGTTCCGCTCTTTTGCAGTGTTAGTCTAAAAAACACAAGTTTAGGGTTTTATGGAAACTGGATCGCTGATGAAAAACTTATGGTAGGAAGATGATAAAAAATTGAAATAAGGTATACTTTGTAAAAATCTATAATTTTAGAAAAGCACAATCAAATCGAGATGAATCGAGCATACTACATTTGAAACCCATCGATTTCTAAAMAAATGCTAACTTAATTCAAACCAAGTAACTGCAGGGACAATGTCATGCAAGGTCTAGTAATRCCAACCTTATTTCCTYGTAATGCGCATACGACATTCAACCTTTATCACACTCATGTCAAGCAAGGGTACCCATTAGCTAGGGCACAAAAGGAGTCAATCACCTATAGTTAAACTCCTAACCAAGGGAAACGAGTCTCCACAATCCAGCGTAGGCACCAAATGACGTGACCATTTGCCTAATTCATTCTCCGTCCGCTGCTGCCACACCAGGTATTGGCTAATATTGGGCTTACCCTAATACTATTGTCAAGACTAGCTCAGAGGTAGTTCGTACTGAGAAACCAGCCAAGTATACTTACTTCGCCGCTGGCCAAGTTATCGAGCTCTGCAAATTGAGTACTCCATAACGATTTTGTCAATTTAAATCATACAATCAGAGAAATGATCTCCATAATAAGGTTTTCGAAAATAGCTTATGTTTTTAAAAAAAAAATTAGAGATCCACCAGTTTGGGAAGATTTTGAAAACACTTTTGCTAAGTTTTCATATTTATTGAGATTTCTTCTACAATGATAGTTTTGGGACAACAATTTTTTCAGAAACATTTCGAAGGATTTTGAAAATATTTTTGAGGCTGAAAATCATTTTTTCAAGCATCACGGGGAGTGAAAAATCTAATCAAAGTAACGCTTGTACGAAAACGCGGTACATTGTTGATAGTTTTGGAAAATTGAATAAATTATATCTCGCATTATATCTAGAGTACGTAGCTCCACAAAACAACTCAACAATCTTATGTGAGAGTTTGAAACATGTTACAACCCACCCACATTAGGAACTCATATCTGAAGCTGAGAATCTTAGCATTTCCTACTGTAACTGATGGACACAATTAACCATTATAGGAAATAACAAGAACAAGTCTTTAAACCTTGTCTAATGATATTTTATAAACCCACTTTTGGCAGAGTTTTCTCTGCAATCTCAATAACTACCCCTGTATACACTCAAAACATTCGCAATATTCTCAAACACCCTCATCACAAAATACTCTCCATCCCATTAAACATCACCGTAAAGAGAAATATGCTCCACAAAATTTCTTATCAACCCAACAACTTATTCAGACACGAAAATTTGAAGAAACCAAAAGAATTTAAAACACAATCAGCTAAACCAAATAAGAAATAGTTAACTACTATCTAAATCCTTAAAATTTATTTATAACATGCTTCAGGGCATCTTGGTTTGCCCACAAGCGACCTCCTCGCACCATCTGAAATGCAAACGATAGAAATAGAATGAGTTATAAAGCCCAGTAAGTAAATCTCATGCATGAATGCATGAGCATACCCTTTATGTCATGAATTATAAAATCTCACTTTTTCAAAGAAAACTTTTAAATCATTTTCTTGTATAACCTTTCCATAAAATCTTTCCTTTGAAAATTCATAACTTGTAAAACCTTTCATTTCATTATATTCGTGAGCTCACTGAGTGTAATGCCTAGCCATTAAGCTGCAGTGGACCATTTGTTCTCTGGAACCCCATTACATTTCTACTGGTAGAACCGCAAAGCGGTTAATATTTCTTTACTTTTCCTTTCATCTCTTCACCTCCAGAGATGAATTATTACCTCCTTCCTAGAGCGTCGGTTCGGGTGCGCCGGTCCCCCACTCCCCATTTCCCACTCACATCTTTCATGGCTAGGTTTACAATCCTTTCCAACAATCTTAACATTTTCCTGAACATAATACATTTATGAAATACATTCCCTTTCAAAATTCATTTCCTAAACCGTTCGCTTCCTAAATGTATGAATGGTTCATGCTAGGAATGATGTAGAATTTCTACAACTACATGTCCATGGCATGAAATACATAAACTGTATATAAACACCATTCATATAAAACAGTACAAAATATACTCATTATATGAAATCATTCAATACAATTTAACACATTTCAATATAGTTACCACATAACACATAATGAAAAAGGTAGGCTGGTATGGAAATTTACTTACATAGAGCTCGTAGACAACACATCCACTTCACCACAAAGGAATTTARAAGCATAAATACATAAGCATTAATAGAACGTGAGAATTTACTTACTCGAAGTCCTTTACGTTAAAAGTTCTTATTTAAGTCGCGAATAAAATCTCTCGACTGTTCTCAAAGTCAAGRCACTCGAAATGACCTAATTTTGATTACAGAAAAATAATTTATTTAGTATTAATATTACATAACCTTACTTTTAAAACAATTAACTACTATCGAAAATACAAAAAGTCTCAACCCTTGTCAAAGGTTTTATAAAAAAATTCGACAAAATTTCCTCTGTAATTTCAATAATTACCCCTGCATACATTTCAAAAGTTCTCAAACACCCATTAACAATATAGACTCTAACCCAATTAAACATCCAACGTAAAGAGAAATGTGCTCTAACAAATCTCTTACCAACCCAGCAATTATTCAACAGAAACTTGAAGAACCCAAAAGAATTTAAAACACAATTAGCTAAATCAAATAAGAAATAATCAACTATTATCTTAACCGTTAAAATTTATTTAGAGTATACTTCAGGGTATCTTGGTTTGCCCATAAGCGACCTCCTCCCCCTATCTGGCTACACGTCATCTGAAATGCAAAATAAGAGAAAAGAACGAGCTAAAAAGCCCAGTGAGTAAACCTCATGCATGAATCCAAAAACATGCCCTACATGTCATGAAGTTATAAAATTTTGGCTTTAAATAAAAACTTTCCAAACATTCCCTTTTTGAAATCTCTTTACAAAAACCTTTCATTCAAAATATATATTTTGTAAAACATTCCATTTCATTTCATTCATGAGCTCACTGAGTGTAACGCCTAGCCATTAGGCTGCAGTGGGCCATTTGTTCTTTGGAACCCGATTACATTCCTACCGGTAGTGCCATAGAGTGGTTGACATTTTTTCATCTCTTCACCTCCCTCCTAGAGGGTCGGTTCAGGTGCGCTGGTCCCCCACGCTCCATTTTCCACTCATATCCTTCATGGCTAGGTTACACTTCTTTTCAAAAACTTTAACATTTTCCTGAACACATTACAATTTATAAAATACATTCCCTTTCAAAATTTCATTTCCTAAACCATTCATTTCTCAATGTATGAATGGCTCATGCCAGGAATGATACTAACTACATGCCCATGATATGAAATGCATACCAYTGTATATAACATATCATTTGACATAAACACAGTACAAGATATGAAATAAGTACAAATCTTTCCACACAATTAACACATCTCACAACATAATCCCAAACCCAACATATGAAACTAACTAAAAGAGTTCAATCACATTCATTCATAAACATTAATGAGATGTGAGAATTTACTTACATAGAACTCAGATTCAATAACAACAACAGCTATACGTTAATGAGAATGTGAGAGTTTACTTACATAGAACTCAGATTCAATACACATTCAATTCACCTAAGAGCAATTTAATTATAACAACCATGCATATGCTTTAATGAGAGTGTGAGAGAATTTACTTACTTGGAGTCTTTTACGTTAAAGGTTCTTATTTAAGTCGCGAAATGAAATCCCTCGACTGTTCTCAATGTCAAGGCACTCAAACCAACCTATTTGTGGTTACAGAAAGAAAATTTATTTAGTACGACTGTCCCAATTTAATATTTTAGATTTATTCCAACAATGTCAATTGCCTATTATTAATTCATACTTAGTCCCCACATTACCATTTCACTTCTTTAAAGCAAAAATTTAACTCCTTCGCTTGGATATTAAACTTAATTTATGTTCTTCACAATTTTACTTTAGGATATAATTTCATAAGTCATAAATTTCAATATTAATTAATAATATTTTCACCTTTTAAGTTCACAAAGTCCAAGTGTCTCAGGAGTGGTAATGGGTTCTCAGGCGTGCTCTCAAACGGCTCACGCGCAACGATCCTGGGCGTCTAGACATCGGGGCATCGAGCGCTGGGCACTGGGCGCCTGGCACTAGCCTGTTGGTCTGGCGCTGGCACTGGGGTCTTGCTATTATTTTTGGAAGCTGGCAAACAGCCAGCAAGGATTCTTTTTTTCGGCRAGCTCCAGCCAATGTTGGCATCTACTGACTATGGTGATCAAATCTGTGTATAAGTTCTTACACGATAAAATTTTTCGGTTTAGTAATGGTTCATACTATGCGTTCTCAAGCCCAAGACCAGGCGGTTCAACCCCAGAACAATGGGGCAGATAGTATCCATGCCACACAAGGGGCTCCAATGACCATGGAGGCCTTTAAGCAAGCAATGACTGCCTTTGGACAGGCTAGCTAGTCGAGGAGGAGCAAAACACAAGAATATGGAAAGATCTCAAAGTTTAAGAGGCTCGCCCCACTGCCATTCTCAGGCACCATTGATCTTGTGGAAGCTGAGAATTGGCTGACAGAGATATAGAAAACCTTCTCTGTCATGCGATGCTCAGGGGAAGAGAAGGTTGACCTTGCTGCGTACATGCTCCAAGGGGAGGCGTATGATTGGTGGTTGATGGTTCAATGCCAGCATGAGGGAGACTCCAACCCCTTCACTTGGGAGATGTTTATTGAGGCCTTTAACGATAAATATTTTTCCAAGAGCATGCGATAGTAGAAGGAACATGAGTTTGTGAGGTTGGAGTAGGGAAGCCGATCTGTTAGTGAGTATGAAGCTGAGTTCGCTCGATTAGCTAAGTTTGCTCCCGATTTGGTTACTAAGGAGGAAAGGAGAGCAAGACGTTTTGAGGAGGGACTCAGGTCTCAGATTAAACTGGCGGTGATCCCTTTTGAGCTTTCTACATATCGAGAGATTGTCAATAAATCTCTCCTAGTAGAGAGGCCTCAAATGTTGAGTAAGGAGGAGCTCAGGAGTCAACCCAATGGTCAGGGATTTAGGGATGGTAGTTCCAGAGGTGGGGATAAGGGTGGCCAAAAGAGGAGATACGATCAAGATGGTAGATAGGGTAGCTAACCAAACAAACAACAGAGGAAGGCTTGCCCAAATGTGGCAAGGGACATCTGGGTGAGTGTCTCTTTAGCAAGGGGGTATGCTTCAGTTGTGGAGAGCAAGGGCATTTTGCTAGGGAATGACCTCATGAAGGTGGTAGAATATGTTCCAGCTATGGAGCGCCGCTTGAGTGTACGCTTGAGAACCCAAAACCATTTCCCGAGACACTTGGACTTTGTGAACATAAAAGGTGAAAATATTATTAATTAATATTGAAATTTATGACTTATGAAATTATATCCTAAAGTAAAATTGTGAAGAACATAAATTAAGTTTAATACCTGAACGAAGGAGTTTAAATTGTACCCTTAAAAGGCGTGATAATTGGTAATGTGGGAACTACGTATGAATTAATAATTGGCAATTGACATTATTGGAATAAACCCTGAATATCTAAGTTGGGACAATCATACTAACTAAACTATTTTTTTGTAATCAAATTTAGGTCATTTTGAGTGCCTTGACGTTGAGAACAGTCGAGGGATTTCATTCGCGACTTAAATAAGAACCTTTAATGCAAAGACTCYGAGTAAGTAAATTCTCACATTCTATTAATGCTTATGTATTTATGCTTCTAAATTCTTTTGTGGTGAAGTCGATGTGTTGTCTATGAGCTCTATGTAAGTAAATTCCCATACCTGCCTACCTTTTTCATTATGTGTTATGTGGTAACTATATTGGAATGTGTTATATTGTATTGAATGATTTCATATAATGAGGATATTTTGTACTGTTTTATGTGAACGATGTTTATATACAGTTAATGTATCTCATGTCATGGGCATGTAGTTGTAGAAATTCTACATCATTCCTGGCATGAACCATTCATACATTTAAGAAGCGAACGGTTTAGGAAATGAATTTTGAAAGGGAATGTATTTTATAAATGTATTATGTTCAAGAAAATGTTAAGATTTTTGGAAACGAGTGTAAACCTAGCCATGAAAGATGTGGGTGGGAAATGGGGCATGGGGGACTAGCGCACTCGAACCAACCCTCTGGGAGAAGGTAATGATTCAYCTCTGGGAGGTGAATAGATGAAAGGAAAAGTAAAGGAATGTTAATTGCTTTGCGGTTCTACCGGTAGAAATGTAATCGGGTTCCAAAGAATGAATGGTCCACTGCAGCTTAATGGCTAGACGTTACACTCAGTGAGCTCACGAATGCAGTGAAATGAAAGGTTTTACAAGTTATGAATTTTGAAAGAAAAGATTTTATGGAAAGGTTATACAAGAAAATGATTTGAAAGTTTTCGTTGAGAAAGTGAGATTTTATAATTCATGACATATAGGGCATGCTCATGCATTCATGCATGAGATTTACTTACTGGGCTTTATAACTCATTATATTTCTCTAGTTTGCATTTCAGATGATGTGTAGCCAAATGGTGCAAGGAGGTCACTTGTGGGCAAACCAAGATACCCTGAAGCATGTTATAAATAAATTTTAAGGATTTAGATAGTAGTTAACTATTTCTTATTTAGTTTAGCTGATTGTGTTTTAAATTCTTTTGGTTTCTTCAAATTTCTATCTRAATAATTGTTGGGTTAGTAAGAAATTTGTTGGATCATATTTCTCTTTACGATGGATGTTTCATTGGATTGGAGAGTATTTTGTGAATGGGTGTTTGAGTATATTGAGAACTTTTTGAGTATATGCAGGGGCTAGTTATTGAGATTGCAGAGGAAACTTCGCTGAAATTTTTATAAAATATTTGACAAGGGTTAAGACTTCTTTTATTTCCTATAGTAGTTAATTGTTATATCAGTAAGGTAATGTAATATTCTCAACTTAAGAYAGTTCCTAATCTGGGGGCGTTACAACTCAAGTTATCTAAAGTACGCTGAAAAACAAACACATTTTTACGGAATTGTAAAAATTAGACGGGAACTCACCCATGTATTTGGTTACTCAATATATCTACTGTATGTCATTTCTTAAGAATAATCCACAAGAAATATTCTCAGTGATCAATCTCAATGAATACATACCCAAATCATGTTCTAAAAACCCAATGCAATAACTTGACTTTATCATTTTTTGTGAGTATAATCATTTTATAAAGTAAATATTTTTCGGACTGTGATCAAAGGGTTTTGAAAATAAATTATATATTACTTATAGTATATATATAAAAGATAAATAAAAATATCCAAGGTTGAAATTTAAAGGTTAGAAGAATTAGGGTTTAGAGGTGGTAGGGATTGAAATTTGGCTGTTGGACAGGTTGTGRCAATTTGATTATATCTCACAAAATACTTGGTGGTTTGGAATGAAATTGGTATTGAAATGCTCCTAACATGTTACATTTTAATACCATGAAAAATTAGGACTTGAATTGGTGCAAATAAATCTCAGAAATAAAGATAACACGCATTTCATGATCATTCGGCTAGATTGACCACTGTTCAAATATTAACTCATRTCTTGAGTTTTACTTGTGAGAAGCACATGAAATTTCARCTGAAATCTTTCTAAGATCCGTGGTTTTCTAAAAATGTTTATCATAAGCCAAATTTCACCAAGAACTCAGACTGCTATGACGTGAAAACAGTGGGTAATTTTCTGGTTCRTCCAAAAGAAACCCTATTGTCAAGACTTTATGTAATCTAAGACATAAATATGCAATAAGCAGCTCAAATGCAACATGGAAACTCTAAAAATATAATATGATAATGTCATAAATGACCATGTCTTCTTAACTTGGCAGTCAACACGAAAATATAAATCTTACTAAAAACTCTAAGGTACAGCACAAAGGAATAAAATTAGCAATATAAATGCTAATAAATCTAGAATGATACTGGAAGCAAATAATAAGTGCGAATAAAATGAGGAACAGGCACTGCATCGTGATCAACCACTCTATAGACGAGAAACTATTACTGTTTTCAATCCTTATAAATACTTAAATTTTACCTTCCATTATAATTCATGTTGTGAAATGTCTATAAAATACCCTTAAATTGGGTATTGTAGAATAGTTGTTTACAATTGGGAAGTTACAGAAAAAAAAATAAACTAGTGAATAATGGTTAAAATAATATGTGTACTGCATTTGATATTTGAAATAATAAGGTGTATTAAATTAAAGCTCAAATAATAATATATAGCACGTGCATGGTGCGTAAATCGTGCTAGTGGCATGTAAGCATATATGTACATCTTGGTAAGTAAATGTTATAATAAAGAACAGATAAAAAATTACTTGTAATTTAATAGTTTTATCATCATTATTTACCCAAGAAAACCTTATAATTTTGTAATTGTTGATTCATCATGGTCTAGGTGAGTATAAATAACCTTATAAATAATGACCATTTAAATTTCATTTTCATTCTCTACCCTTTGTCATTCAAAAATAAAGCGCATCACTTAAGATCCASTAATGACTCATCATTTAAGATCCACTAACGGCTTTCTTTCCACTATTTGAGGTGAAAATTTATTCTATTATATTCTAATGTGAATAAATACATTCCACTATTCCAACTATTACAAAATCATAAAATGACAGATATAGAGAATTCATCCAGTATTTAATTGTTTATAAAAGTGGTAACTTCATAAAAATAACTAGAAATAATTTTATTATACTAAATAATCAGCAATTTACAACAGGTAGCGTGAATAATACTYGTTAAGCAAGTACACATATAGCTGTTAAAAAGTATATCATATAATGAATTTTACATGTAAAGATGACCTTGGAAGAATCTTATAATTTCGTAAGTGATGATTCGTCTTGGTCGAGATGAGTATAAATAACCTTATAAATATCGAATGTTTATTTTTCATGAGACTCATCAATTCACATTCACATCCTCAASGAAAAAGCTCATGAAGTTCAAGGACATCTAAAGTGAATCAATAGGAAAATTAATCAAACATCTAGTAACATAATCACTCAAGAATCATCAGATGATATACCTGTAGAGATCGTTGGATTTATGTCAAGGAACCAGTATGAAAGGGGCTTGCCAAAGCACAAAAACTGTCATTTTTGCATTGGATCAATAGAAGTATAGGAAGGTCTCTTAAGGAACTGGTTGGGGTGCATATAGCTTAGTTTGCAAAAGTATATCCTGTCTTTACTAGTTCGAAAGATATGCTTCCCCAAAATAAATGATCTTTTCTCAGTGAACAACATATCCTTGATCTATATCTGTCGCGATTGAGTCTCAAAGCAATGAAAAGGCTCATCGGATATGTCTTCTGAACTTGGCAATCAATAAAAAACTATATATCTTACTGAAAAATCTAAGCACAGAAGAAAGGAATAATAATTAACAATCTAAGTGCTAATGAATCTAGAATGATACCGAAAGCAAATAGTAAGTGTGAAATAAATGGGAGAGCAGGCCTACCACTCTATACCCTATAAAATGTTACTGTTTTCAATCCTTATAAATACTTTAATTTTACCTTTCATTATAATTCATGTTTCAACAGGTCTCTAAAATASACTTAGATTGGATATTTTAAAATAGTTGTTTGCAATTGGGAAGTTACAAAAAAAAGTAAACTAATGAATAATGGTTAAAAAATTAAATAATATGTGTATCGTGCCTGATATTAAAAATAATAAGGTGCATTAAATAAAAAGTTTAAATTAATAATATACGCATGTCCATCGTGCTGGAATTGGGCTAGTGGTAAGTGTACATGCACATGTTAGTCAGCAAATCTTAAAATTAATAACAGGTAAAACATTCTTGTAATTTAATAGATTTAGCATATAGTATTTACCCAAGAAAATCTTATAATTTTGTAAGTGGTGATTCATCATGGTCTAGGTGAGTATATATAACCTTTTAAATAATGACCATTTTCATACTCTACACCTTGTAGTTTWGAAATAAAGTGCATCACTTAATATCACTAAAGAGCTTTCTTTTGACTATCCAAAACTTATTTTTCTTTCTCCCTATGTGACTCTTTTCATTGATTAAATTTTGACCCATGGTCACTRGACTTTTATCTCTTTATCAATTGTATGGTTATCAAAGGCAAACAGGTATAAATYTGTGTTCTATTTTTTCTATTATCAATGTTTGAATTCATTGGACATGGATTTTAAGAATTCCACTGCTTCTTTATCAAGGAAGGAAACGCAAGCATGTGATCAACTATTAATTTTCGAGTTTACTGTTTTTTTTCTTTAGGAAATTTTGAAATTTTTGTTGGGAAATATTCAAGAAATCACAATGATACAACCAACTACTAGCAAAGGGTGGGCAACAATCAGGCTGCAAGATTTTTCATGTTAACAAGTTAGGTATGTCTGGCTTCAGACCCTTTTGCGATTTGCTTATGATGGATTTAGACCTAATTTCTGGTACTTGAATTTGGACTCATTTGGAGCCCATATAGTATTAAAAATTAGGGTTTGGATTCTGGATTTATCATTTTATTTGTTGTCATTTWATTATTTTTAAATTTATTACTATAAATTATGCTTTATGTACGCTAATACATATGCAATGCAAAAATAATGCATAAAATGGCTTACCAGGACACTCTTTTTATGAGATTTCATTGATTGTTTATATGTGAAGCGAACACTCTAATTATGTTAAGTTAGATTTTATTATCGTCCATGCCATGTCTTTTAACTTGGCAGTATCATTCTAAACTCTAGAATGATACTGGAAGCAAATAGTAAGTGCGAATGAAATGGGAGAACAGGCATTGCATTGTGATCAACCACTCTATAGACGAGAAACTGTTACCATTTTCAATCCTTATAAATACTTAAATTTTACCTTTCATTATAATTCATGTTTTGAAATGTCTATAGAATACCCTTAAATTGGGTATCGTAGAATAGTTGTTTACAATTTGGGAAGTTACCAAAAAAAAAAAGGTAAACTAGTGAATAATGGTTAAAATAATATGTGTCTTTGATATTGGAAATAATAAGATGTATTAAATAAAAGTTCAAATAATAATATATAGCACGTGTATGGTGCATAAATCGTGCTAATGGCATGTAAGCATACATGTRCATCTTGGTAAGTAAATCTTATAATAAAGAACAGATAAAAAATTACTTATAATTTAATAGTTTTATCATCATTATTTACCCAAGAAAACCTTATAATTTTGTAATTGGTGATTCATCATGGTCTAGGTGAGTATAAATAACCTTATAAATAATGACCATTTAAATTTCATTTTCATACTCTACCCTTTGTCATTCAAAAATAAAGCGCATCATTTAAGATCCACTAATGGCTTTCTTTCCACTGACTAAACTTGTTCTTCTTTCTGCCAATGTTGACTCATCTCATTGATTAGCTTTTGACYGACTGTCTCTAGATTTTTATCTCCTTATCCAATGTATGGTTATCAATAGTAAGCCRGTATAGTTTTGTGTTTTTATTTTTTCTATTTTCAATGTTTAAATTCATTTGATATGGATGTTAAGAATTCAATCGCTTCTTTTTTCAAGAAAAGAAATGCAAGCAAGTAAGAGATCGAGTGCAATTTTTGAGTTTACTATTGTTTTTTWAGGAAATTTTGGAACTTTTGTTGGGAAATATTCAAGATACCRCAATCRTGGAACAAATTAGTGGCGGCATGGGACAGAATCATGCTACAAGGTTTTCATGTTAACAAGTTAGGTTTATCTGGCTYTAGACCTTTTATGATCTGTTTATGACGGATTTTGACATGATTTCTCGTACTTCAATTTAGACTCGTTTGAAAGCCATATAGTATTAAATATTAACGTTCAGATTCGAAATTTATCACTTTATTTGTTCTCATTTATTATTTTTAAAGTTATATCTATATATTATGCTTTATGTATGCTAATATTTGATGTAGGGTTATGTATGCTATGCAAAACTAAAGCATAACTAACTTTCCGAGATGATCTTTTCATGAGATTTCATTGATATCTTATATGTAAAGCAAAMAATTTAATTACGTTAAGTTAGATTTCATTCAGTAACACTTTCTATCAACCTAAAGAATATTCTAACTAATCTTCAGTCCAAAATGATCTGAGGTGAAATTTTATTCATTATATTCTAATGTGAATAAATACATTCCACTAATCCAACCATCATTAAACAATGAAATACTAGATGTACAAAACTCATCTATTATTTAATTTTTTATAAAAGTAGTAACTTCATAAAAGAACTAAAAGTAATTCAATTATATTAAATAAAAACGTTTAACCAACAACATATAACACGTGCACTGCATGTCAATCAAGAGCCAAATTAATCAAAATATCTAGTAACATGATCACTCAAGAATCTTTAGATGATATACCTATAGAGATTATGGCACCTCACTGTCCCCTAGGTATTACTGGGGCCAAATGAGTTACCACTTGCRTCTCAGCAGTCAGTACTATTCCTCAAAAACGTTTACAGTTCATAATAATGCAGCAAAAATACAACTCATTCCTAAATATCATAGCGAAAGTCTATAACGTAGCAACGAAAGTGCAATTTAACATAGTCTATTGGCATCTCTAGATGGAAACTCCTAAGCATAATAATACTGATGATCTAGCATTAGAAATCCTGGCTCTCATCCACAACACCCAATACCTTGAGATTTGTATTGTTACTAGAAAGAGAGAATACTTTAAGTGCTAGCTCAGTAAGTTTTGCAYGCATGCAATGTGAGTTTAGGCATTTTATAAAAACTATATTGCTAATGAAAAACTTTTGCTAGGAAGATGTTAAAAACGTTGAAAAAAGGTATACTTTGTAAAGACTTATAATTTTAGAAAAGCACAATCAAGTCAAGGGGAAACCGGCCATACTACGTCTGAAACCTGTCGGTTTTCAATAATAGTAACTCAATTCACTCCAAATAATCACAGAGACAATGTCACACTAGGTCTAGAAATACCAACCTTATTACCTTATAATTGCACAATGTGACTATCATCTTATCACACTCATATCAAGCAATGGTACCCACTAGCTTGGCTACAAAAGAGTCACTCGCCGCTGGGCTAAACCTCCTAACCATGGTTAACGAGTGTCCACAATCCAACCAGGGTACCAAATGATGCGATCGTCTCCTTGATGCATTCCCGGTCTGCCACTGCCACAGCAGGTGTTGGCCAATATTGGGCTTACTCTGATATTGTCATCTGGACTAGCTCAAGAGGTACTCATATTAGGGACYAACCAACCACAGTACTTTGCCCATAGTCAGAGCTCGTCAATTGAGATCTCAATACCAATTCCGTCAATTCAATCAAGCAATGAAAAAGTGATCTGAAAATAAGTTTTTGAAAAATAGCTGATAGTTTTTTAAGAAAATAGAGATCATGAGTTTTGGAAAATGTTTTCCATGAACCGTTTTAAGGAAGCTTTTGTAAAYACATTTTTCTAAGTTTTCAAAAATTGAGATACTTTTAAAAAAGGATAGTTTTGAAGAATATTTTGCAGAAAATATTTTGAAAAGGATTTTGAAAACACTTYTGAGGTGACAAATCATTTTCAAGCATAGGGGGAGTGAAAAATCTAATCATAGTACATTTGTCAAAAAATAGGCACGTTTTGATAGTTTTAAAAATCAAAAGATAAAAAATTTGTTATCTAGAGTACGCTGGAAAACGGCCCTTTTTGCGAAATTTTAAAAATAGTATGGGAACTCACATGTGTATCTGGTTRCTTAGTATATCTACTATCTATCATTTCCTAAGAATAATCCACACGAAATATTCATARTGATCACTCTCAAATCATAACTTAAAAACCTAATACAATAACTTGGCTTTATTGTTTTTGTGAGTAAAATCATTTTATGAAAGTAAATATTTTTTGGACTGTGATCAGAAGGTTTTGAAAATAATGTATGAATATATATAACGTATGGTATAACATAAGTTATATATAATAAAATGCATAAAGTTGAAAGTTTTAGGGTTAGGTTTTGGAATCGGTTGTTTGACAGTTGTGGTRTTTCTGCTTTATCTCACAAATTACTTGAAGTGTTTGGGTGAAACTGGTGTCAAAACATTCCTAACACGCTAAGGTTTAATTCTATGCAAAAAAAGAAAAAAAAGGACTTGAAATGGTACAAAAAACTCTTAGAAATATTGATAAATACACAAGTTAGGATTAATTGGCCRGATTGACCGCCCTTCAAAGATTAACTCATACCTTGAGGTTTACTTGTGCAAATGAGATGAAACTTAAACTGAAATATATGTAAGATCGGTGGCTTTCTAATAATCAAAATTATACCAAGAACTCAGACTGTAGTGATACAAAAACAGTGGGTAACTTTCTGGTTCATCTAGAAGAAACCCTATTGTCAAGACTTTATGAAATATAAGACTTAGCATGCAACTAGCAGTATAAATGCAACATATGAACTCTATACACATAATATGATAATGTCATAAATGCAAATATATAATTCTAGTTCAAGATCCATGCAAGAACTCATGCAAAATTGAAAGTAAAACACACACAGAGTCCACGACACACATAATTATTTCTCAAATTCACACTACAATAGCTCACCTAAAATTTAACAAAGACAATGACTATCTAGGTGAATTATAAGCATACGAAAAGGAAGAGAAATATAGGGTAGTGATGGTGTAAAGAAAGGCAAAGAGAAYGGCTAAAAAAAGAGAGTAGTCGGCTGGTTTTGGGAAGGAAATAAAGCTGACTTTTGGCAAGAATTTGCATGGCTTTTGGTATAGGTTTTGGAGGGAGCTTAATGCTCTCTTTATAAAGTTTAAGGATGGAGAAAAYATGTAAGAAGGTTAATAAAAACTGGCAGAAAAATGGAAGAAACTGTGGGTTTCTTTAAGCTAAAATTGGATAACAACATGTTCAAAGTTGCAGCTGTCATTCCCTCATCTATCCTAGCTTCTAGACTTGACAAATTACCAAGCTAGGTTTCCTTCTATCAGCTGATCATACTTCTCTTCTGCAAGTACAACAAATGCAACTAGCTGGACATTTCCTTGCTATATTTACTCTAAAGCTGGCACACACCCAAAGCACCTAGTAGCTAGTATCTATTTGGCAAAAAACCTCTTCTCTTGGTGACATCTATGCACACCCTCAGCCACATGAACAACAAGCAATAGCGGTGATCAATGGTCAAGACTGCATCAAGGGATGAAGGATCAAATGGTAAGGATTGAAGAGGAAGAACAAATCGGTTGAGCAGGTTTCCTTGGCAAAAAATGTGAGGCATACAATGTAAATAATTTAATGACGAAGATCGAGTCAAGATAAGATGGATTAAACGGCTACAATTGGATCAAGAGGAATGTGATGGAAAGGTTGGATTTGAAGTTGAAATTAAGCGGCTACGGAAGAAAATGGTTAAAAGCTTTAAAATAAGTGAAGTAATAGAAAATAAATAGTACATGGTTAATATAAATAGTTTTAGAAAATAGGGTTTATGAAMATAGATTTTGTAAAATTTAAAACTATGATCAAAGAAGGAAATTTTGAGAAAAGGTAGTTTTGAAAATTTGATTAAGCCGATATTATATTTGGGTTTATTCTAATCGTCAATAATTCTATCCAAAATTCTAAGCCTAAAATATCCTAAAGTTAAACTAATTCTGCGCATGATAACATAACCTAGTTCATTCTATTACCTCAAAAATTCTAGGCRTTACAGAGATCGTTGGATTTATGGCAAGGAATCAGTATGAAAGGGGGCTTGCTGAAGCACAAGAGCTGTCATTTTTGGATGGGATCAATAAAAGTATGGGATGGTTTCTTAAGGAGCTGGCTGAGGTGCCTATAGCATAGTTTGCAAAAGTATATCCAGGCTTTACTAGTTCTGAACATCTGTTTTTGGAAAATCAAGTGACCTTCTCTTGGTGAAAGACATGTCATTCATCTATATCTGTTAAGATTCAGTCTCAAAGCAATAAAAGGGCAGAAGTAAATAGTTATCCTACTAAAGATATATATCCTACTAAATATTATAGACCCCAACACAAAGGAATAATAATTAGAAATACAAGTGCTAATGAATCTAGAATGACACTAGAAGCAAATAGTAAGTGCGAAATAAATGGGAGAGCAGATCTGCATCGTTATCTACCACTCTATAGATGAGAAAATGTTACCGTTTTCAATCCTTATAAATACTTAAATTATACCTTTCATTATAATTCATAGTTTCAAATGTCTCTAAAATACTCTTAAATTGGGTATTGTAAAAAGTTATTCACAATTGGTAAGTTAGGAAAAAGAATTAAACTAAAGACTAAAAGTTAAAAACTAAATAATATGTGTATCTTGTTTGATAGTGGAAAYAATAAGGTATATTAAATAAAAAGTTTAAATAATAATATATAGCATGTGCATCRTGTGCGAGTCAAGCTAGTTGCATGTAGGTATAGTATATAGGTTAGACAGTAAATCTTATAATGAAGAACAAATCAAAAATTACTTGTAATTTAATATTTTTWTCAGTATTATTTATCAAAGAAAACACTCATAATTTGGTAAGTGGTGATTCATCATGGTGTAGATGAGTAAAAATAACCTTATAAGTAATGATCAATTACATTTCATTTTCATACTCTATCCTTGTCCTTTAGAAATAAAGCGCATCACTTAAGATCCATTGAAGGGCTTTCTTTCAACTGTCCAGAATATATTTTTCTTTCTCCCAATGTTGACTCTTTTCATTGATTAACTCTTCACCAATGGCCTCTAGACTTTTACCTCCTTAGCAATTGTATGGTTATCAAAGGTAAGCTGGTATAGTTTTGTATTTTTAATTTTTGTATTTTCAATGTCAATTTCACTATATATGAATTTTAAGAATTTCACTACTTCTTTTTCTCAAGGAAAGAAACACAAGCAAGCAAGTGACTGAGTGGTAGTTTACTATTCAAGAAATCACAGTGATAAAACCAATTATTAGCGATGGGGGGCAACAATCAGGCTACAAGATTTTTCATGTTAACAAGTTACGTAAATCTGGCTTAAGACCCTTTACTATCAGTTTATTTTGAATCTAGACTTGATTTCCTGTACTTGGATTCAGACTCGTTTGGAGCCCATATAGTATTAAATATTAAGGTTTAGATTCGAAATTTATCGCTTTATATTTTCTCATTTATTATATTAAAGTTATTGCTATATAGTATGCTTTCTGTGCACTAATATATGATGCAGGGGTACGCATGCAATGCAAAAATAATCAGTAACTAGCTTACCTGGATATTCTTTTTATGAGATTTCATTGATATCTTATATCTAAAGAGAACATTTTAATTATGTTAAGTTAGATTTCATTCCATAATAGTTCCTATCAATCGAAAGAATATTCTGTCTCATTCTGTGTCCAAAATGATCTGGGGTGAAATTTTATTTTGTTATATTCTAGTTTAAATAAATGCATTCCACTAATCCAACTATCATTAAACAATGAAATACTACACATATAAAAGTCAGCTAGCATTTAATTGTTTGTAAAGCTGGTAATTGTGATGACCGCCATCCCCTACGGTCCACTAGGGCCAAATGAGACGCCACCTGGCTCTCAGCAATTAGTATTATTACTCCTAACAATAAAATCTATGATAAAACAGTGAAAGTATAATTGAACAAGGATTGTAGATACAATTACAACTTAGGAYAAAATCCATCTTTTAAGCAATAGACTAGAATATTAGTGTTGTTCTAACACTTCTCTTGTGATAGACGGATGTCCCTAGCTCTCATCCCCAGATCCCAATGGCTAAAAGTCCACGCATGTCACTAAAATATGAGAAACGAGCGAAGCTCAGTGAGTCCTCTATGCGTGTGTGGGTGAGTTTCAAATCAAGCACACGATTTTTGAGGAAACATTTTAAAAGAGTTTCAGTAAAAGTGTTGTTTTCAGAAAAAATGAGTTCTTTGGGAAAATATGTAGTTTTTGAAAAATCAGATCAAGTCAAGAGTGAACCAGAAATATTATGTTCGAAAAACCATCGATTTCTAATAATAGTAATCTAATTCACTTCTRTTGCAGAGACAACAACATGCAAGGTCTAGCAATACCAACTTTATCCCTCCATAGGTATGTGCACTATTTTCTACCTTATCACTCTCATATCAATCAATGATGCCYGCAAGCTAGGGCACAAAAGAAATTTAGTCACCCCGGGATTAAAACTCCTAACCAAGGGTATGTGTGTCCACCATCAAACCTACACCAAATGACATAATCGTCTGCCGATGCATTCGTGATCCAAGCTTTGGTCAATTTAGGCTTACTCTGATACTGTTTTTCGAAAGTTCAAGAGGTACTTGAATTGGGGATCAGCCAAGCACATTACATTGTCTATCAAACTTGYTAGTCAGAGCTTGTCAAATTGAGTACTCAATACTATCCACTCAATTCCGTATATCACACAAAATGTGTTTTGAAATAAGCCATAAACTTGCAAAATAGTTTGCAGTTCAAAAAATCACATGCTTTGTTTTCATGCTTGTTTTTTGTAAATGAAATGCAAATAAAATAGGCTTTTTAGGAAAACATTTATAAAATGAATATTTGAGAATACTATTGGAAAAGGCATTTATGCAGAAAATGATTTTAAGGGGGACTCATCTGCGGCTCGATTGATCAATAAAAGATGTACTGCCTTGTTTCCTAAAATCAATTTCACAACAAATATCCTCAGTAATAAAATCATATAAATCACATCCAAGTCATAGCCTAAAAACCTTGACATAATAACTTGACTTGATAGGAAAATTATCAAACATCTAGTAAAGTTATAACTCAAGAATCCTTAGATAATATACCTGTAAAGATCATTAGATTTATGGCATTGATCCAGTATGAAAGGGGTCATGCAGCAAAAGAGCTGTCATTTTGAGATGGGATAAATAACATTATGGGAAGATTTCTTAAGGAGCTGGTTGGGATGCCAATGACACTATTTGCAAAAAGATATCCTGGCTTTGCTAGTTTTCAAGATATGTTTCAGCAAAATAAAGTGACCTTTTCTTGGCGAATGAAATATCATGCATCTGGCTCTTTCATGATAGGTCTAATCACGATGAAAGAGCATAATTTTATCATCATCCATGCCACTAAATATGTCTTATGAACTTGGCAGTCAACTAAAATACCTATATCTTTCTAAGAATTCACAACCACAACAAAACATAATAACAATTAGCAATATAGCTGCAAATGAATCTAGAATGACACGGRAAGCAAATTGTGAGTGCTAAAGAATTGGAAGAGAAAGCCCTTCAATGTTACCTTCCACTCTATAATCGAGAAAATGTTTCCATTTCCAATCCCTATAAATACTAAAATTTTATCATCCATTATAATTCATACCTTGAATGGCCTCTAAAATGCCCTCAAATTAGGTATTGTAAAATAATTCTTTACTATTAGGGACGTACAAAAAAAATAATAATGAATAATGGTTAAAAAACTAAATAATATATGCATCGTGTGTGATGGAATTAGTCATGTGTATTAAAAAAATAAAAAATAATATTTAGCATGTCCATCGCATGCAMATCTAGCTAGTGGTTAGTATGTATGTGTACATGTTAGGAAGTAAATCTTATAGTGAAGACCAGGTAACTTGTAATTTAATTTTCTTTATTATTATTGTTTACTCGTAACAACCTCATAATTTGATAAGTGGCGATTTCATCTTGGTCTAGATGAGTATAAACAACCTTAAAAATAATGATCATTTGCATTTCCATTTTGTACTCTACCTCTCGTCATTTGAAATAAGGCGCGTCACTTAAGATCCACTAAAGGGCTTTCTGCTGGTTGTCCAAAACTTCTTTCCTTTTCCCCAATGTTGACTCTTTTCATTGCGTACCTTTTGACTGGTGGCCTCTAGACTTTTGCCTCTCTTTATCAATTATATGGTTATCGAAGGTAGGCTAGTATAATTCTTCGTTTTAATTTTTTATATTTTCAATATTTAAATCATTGGATACCAAATCTTTTCCCGATGATTGACTTTCTATTTTATTTTAATGAACTATATATATAACTATACTGCTAATGTTGATTTGGATTCCCCTTTTCAATCTTCCCATTACCTTATAGCTTTTTAGATCATGTATGTAAATAATCCTCATCATCCATCGAACTGAGTTCCCTTTTATTTMTCCCTCTTTTACTTGCTCGTTGGTTATACTATAATTTAATATCCTGCTTGAAGATAATTCATGTGACGGCTAGAACTTTATCTTAAGAAATTTAAAAGAATTATGAGATAAATTGAGACTCATAATTCTCCAATTAATTTTGTGATTCACCGAATTGTTCATTAGATGATGGATTTTGTGAGATTTGCAATACCCCCAATTTAGGAACTATCCTAAACTGAGAATGTTACATCAATCCACTCGAAAATAATCAACTATCCATTTAAACTCAACAATACCCAAAAGAGTCAAAAATGTATTTTAACAAATCCTCACTATCCCAACATTTATTCAAAACAAAAATAGTGGAAGCCTCAAGAATTTAAACCATTCAAAAAAATATAATCATCATATTACATAAAATAAGTTTGAAACAAGTTCCCGGATATCATAGCTCGCCCCATCTGGTCACATATCATCTGAAATTAAACATAAGAAAAAAAGAAATGAGCTAAAAAGCCCAATAAGCAACCTCATGCATGAATGCATAAACATCTCCTACATGTCATGAAATTTTAAGATTTTGCCTCTTAAATGAAAAACTTTCCAAACATTCCCTTTTCAAAATTTCTTTAGAAAACATTTCCTTCAAGATTCGCTTACAGTAAAACATTCCATTTYCTTTCATTCGTGAGCTCACTAGAGTGTAACGCCTAGCCACTAGGCTCTGCAGTGGGCCATCTTATTTGGAACCCAATTTCATTCCTACCGGTAGTACYRCAGAGCGGTTAACGTTCTTTCATCTCTTCACTCCCCGAGGTGAATAATATTACCTACCCTCAGGGTCGAGTGCACCGGCCCTCCACGGCGCATTTCCCATTCACATCCTTCATGGCTAGGTTTACACTCCTTTCCGAAAACTTTAACATTTTCAAAAATTTAACATTTTCCTTTAAAATTTCATTTCCTAAACATTCCCCTTTCTAAATGTGTGAATGGCTCATGCCAGAAATGATGTAGAATTCTAATTACATGCTCGTGACATGAAATGCAAACAACCTTATATAACACATCATTCGAYAAACAGTACAAAATATGAAACATGATAACATATCATACGATATAAAAGTGATACAGGATATGAACACATGTAACATACCACACAATTACGCACATCAACATATAATTCCATACACAACACATTAGAGCAACTAAAAGAGTTGAATTACATTCATTTATAACGTTAATGAGATGGGAGGATTATTTATCTGGAGCTCTTTACGTTAATGAGTTCTTACTTAAGTTGTGAAATGAACTCCTTCAATCGATCTCAATGTAAGGCCTCGAAATGACCTAGTTGATTATAAAAAAAGGGTCTACTTTGTTCAATCGTCCCAACTTAGATATTATGTGTTTAATCCAATAATGTCCTTATCAATTATAARTCCATATTCAGTTCTCATATTATCAATTATCACATTTTTAAGGTTACAATTCAACTCCTTAGCTCGGGTATAAACCTAATCTATATTCTCTCTTCAATTCACTTTAGGGCATAATTATATACAAGTCATACAATATCAGTAAGAAGTGTTAGCGTTTTCACCTTAAAATTCAYGATACCCAATGTTGCGGTTGCGGTATTGAATTCCCGGACGTGCGTTCAAGCGATGCGCACAAAAGCCCTGGGCGTCTGGGCATTGATGYGCCTGGGCGCGCTCTGGAGCCTAGTACTGCTGAGTACCAGGCCTTGTTCTTGGCCAAACAAACTCACGGCTGGTCTGGCACTGCTGAGTACCAAGCCCTATTCCTGGCTAAACAACTCAGTCGATCGGCCAATCTGTTTCTGGTCAACTTTTGGCAACTCTGAAACCGGTGAGGGACTGCAAATCCGATCGAGCAGCACAGCTGTGTGCAACAACAGCTAGCAACGATCTGGCTGGTGCTCCTTATCGCACGACCAGAGCAACGAAACTTTTGTCCACAGTGAGTCACGACCTCGATCGCAATCGGTGAATTTGCAGCGGCAAGAGATCTGGCTTCAGTTCGAAGGAAAAGATATTGAGCAGAGGAAGAAAAAGACGATGGCAGATTTGGTGAATGGTGTCACGCAGATCTGGTCACGCCGAGAAGGAAAGGTGATGACGACAGATCTGGCAAATGATTGCGCAGATCTGGTCACGCCGAGAAGGAGAGGAGGAAGATGGCTTACCGGATCTGGTAGGGGCGGATCCTCCTGC
This sequence comes from Rhazya stricta, assembly GCA_001752375.1. Lineage (NCBI taxonomy): Eukaryota > Viridiplantae > Streptophyta > Magnoliopsida > Gentianales > Apocynaceae > Rhazya > Rhazya stricta. The sequence continues at coordinate 2,878,899 of MEJB01000044.1, forward strand.
CGTGCATCTTGCAGCAACTCGAGCAGCCTCAGCGAACGGCTATAGCAATCGCGAGCTATAGCAGTCTGACTTGAGACCCGAGCAGCTCATTGATCGCAACCTAGCTGGTCAGCGATCTGGCGAGCAGAGGGTGGCCACCTTGAACACAGYGAGCGATCGAGCAGGGGTCATGCAGTCTGGCCAAGTCACGGCAAAATCTTCTAACGGCTCAGCGATTTGTTGTCGATTGGGCGGCATCTCACGGCGAATGGCAGAAAGCGAAGAAGATGGTGGCGGTAGGGCTTCTTCGAAGTGAGYAGTGGCGGCTTAGGGTTTCACGGGGGAGGAAGATGGTTTTTCCTTTTTCTTTTCTTTCTTTTTATTTTCTTATGTATTTTCTATTCTTTTTTTATAATATTTTGGGCCGTAACCCAAACCTATCGGGCCTTCCCATTCAAATCTAACCGAAAATCCATAAATTAAATATAACGGGCTTCCTTTGGATAAAAATCYCAACTTTCGACTAACAAATAAATATGCCCACGAGTCAAGCCTTTAACCAAACAATAACTCTTATTTGACATGGACAATATTTTCGCACCTATTAAATGTGCAATTAAAAATATTAATCACATATAAAATGTCCAATCCTAGTTGGCACATAATTGCAAGTAAAATCAAACAAAATTAATGAAGAAAAAATTTCGCATATTACAATACCTCACCCCATAAAACAAATTTCATCCTTGAAATTTAGGGCTCATCGAACAAGTGTGGGTACTGATCAAGCATTTCCTCTTCTCGTTCCCAAGTAGCCTCCTCAACTGCATGATTCCTCCAGAGGACTTTCACTAGCGGTATCACCTTCCTCCTCAATACTTTTTCCTCCCTTTCCAATATTTCCACAGGCATCTCTTCGTAAGACAGGTTCTCATGAAGATCCAATGCTTCATAACTGAGAATGTGGGAGGGATCTAGAACATATTTCCTTAGCATGGAAACATGAAATACATCATGTACACCTGATAGGGTCGATGGCAAGGCAACCCGATAGGCTAAGTCGCCCATCCTTTCGAGGATCTCAAAAGGTCCAACGAAACGAGGGCTTAACTTCCCCTTCTTCCCAAACTTCATAATTTCCTTCATAGACGCCACCTTTTGGAAGACCTTGTCTCCAACATCAAATTCCAACTACTTCCTCCTTCTATCCGCATAACTCTTCTGTCTACTCTGAGCAGTTCTCATCCGTTGACGAATCCTTWCAAYTGGCTCTGCGGTGTGTTGCRCTAACTCGRGACCCAACAACTTCCTCTCACCCACTTCATCCCAATGAACTGGCRACCTACACTTCCTTCTGTAAAGTGCTTCATAAGGGACCATACCGATGRTAGCCTGATAGTTGTTGTTGTACRAAAATTCCACTAAYGGAAGGAATTCATCCCAAATTCCTCGGAAGTCAATTACACAAGCCCTCAGCATGTCCTCCAGTATCTGATTTGTCCTTTCGGTCTGTCCATCTGTTTGTGGGTGAAAAGGGGTACTAAAATTTAGTCGTGTACTCATAGCCTTATGCAAGCTCTTTCAGAATGTAGAAGTAAACCTTAGGTCACGATCAGACACAATGGACAGTGGGACACCGTGCAGCCTGACGATCTCAGCCACATACAACTCTACATATTTCTCCATGCTATAAGTAGTCTTAACCGGTAGAAAATRTGCCGACTTCGTAAGACRATCCATAATTACCCAGATAGTATTATATCCCTTTTTTGTCCTAGGCAGCCCAACAATGAAATCCATACCAATGCGTTTCCATTTYCATTCTGGAATCATAAGGGGTTGCAGGAGCCCAAAGGATGTTCAACCTTCACCTGCTGGGAGGTAAGATAATGCTGAACAAACTCCTCTACATCACGGCTCATGCTAACCCACCATAAATGTTTTCTCAGATCTCAAAACAWTTTCGTACCTCYTGGGTGAACCGAATAGGGTGTACTATGCGGTGCTCTCAAGATCTCCTCCTTCAAACCCTTATCATTTAGAACCACAAGTYTGTCACCATACCACAGAGCTCCATCAACCATGATTATGAAGTCCGAATGTTTCCCGTCCACAATTCTATTAGCCATTTCAACACCAGGGGGTCATCCATCTGCACATCCCTTATCCTCTCAAAGAGAGTGGGKGYAAGAGTCATATTCGCRAAGTAGCTCGATAAGTCTTGCGACACCATTTCCAAGTCGTGCTTCCAAATCTTTGCCATCAACARTTTCTGATAGACTCGTAAAGTGGCCACAGCTCCATGATTCATCCTGCTAAGCGCATCAGCCACTACATTAGCCTTACCCAAGTGGTAGTTTATTAYGCAATCATAATCTTTTACGAGTTCCAACCATCGTCGTTGCCTCATATTCAACTCCTTCTGGGTGAAGAAGTATTTGAGACTCTTATGGTCAGTGAAAATCTCGCACCTTGTTCCATACAGATAATGCCACTAGATTTTCAACGCAAAAACAACAGCAGCCAACTCCAGATCATGGCTTTGGTAATTCTTCTCATACTCCTTCAATTGCCTTGAGGTATAAGCACTCACCTTACCATATTGCATCAAGACACAACCCAAACCCTTCATTGAGGCATCACTATAAATCACGAACTCTTCACAACTTTGTGGAATTGTCAAGACCGGAGTGGATGTCAATCGTCTCTTCAACTCTTCAAAACTGCGCTCACAATCCGCATTCCATTGAAATTTTGTGTTCTTCTTGGTCAAATGGATCATAGGAGAGGCAATTTTGGAAAATCCTTCCACAAATCTCCGATAGTAACCAGCTAACCCAAGGAAGCTACGAACCTCACCAACATTGGTAGGTGCTGGCCATCATCGGACCACCTCAATCTTACTCGAGTCCACCACGATGCCTTCTTTGGACATAATATGTCCTAGAAATGGCATGCTATCAAGCCAGAACTCACACTTCTTAAACTTTGCAAAAAGTTTCTCGACTCTAAGTACCTGGAGTACCTTTCTCAAATGCTTCTCATGCTCTTCCTTAGATCRAGAGTGCACTAATATGTCGTTGATGAAGACTATGACGAATTGATCCAAATACTCCTTAAAGATTCGATTCATCAAATCCATAAATACAACAAGTGCATTGGTCAACCCGAATGGCATCACCAAAAATTCATAGTGCTCATACCGAGTTCGAAACGCAGTCTTAGGAATGCCCTCATTTCGAACCCTCAACTGGTGGTAGCCAAACCTCAGGTCAATCTTGGAAAAATATCCCGCCCCATGGAGTTGATCAGATAGATCATCGATCCTTGGCAACAGGTATCTATTCCTTATCGTCACCTTGTTCAACTCTCTGTAGTCTATGCATAACCTCATCGATCCATCCTTTTTCTTCACAAACAGTATAGGTGCATCCCATAGTGAGAAAGTAGGTCAGATGAAACCCTTATCCATGAGGTCCTGCAATTGCTCCTTCAACTCCTTAAGTTCCGCAGGAGCCATTCGATAGGGTACCCTAGAGATCGGTGCCGTTCCAGGCGCCAAATCAATGGCAAAGTCGATAAACTCCCAACCCCCCACCCCCCAGACAGACCAATCCAGTTGCCCACTTTGGGGTTGCGCTAATGTTAAAACGACAACAACCAGTTCCCACTTTGTAAGTACGGGTTATTATAACTACTTTCCGGGCAGTCTACTACTTCTTCCGCAGGTGACCCGATAAACCGAAGTACTCCCTCTAAGCACTTTGTCTCGAAGAGCTAACTTGTTTAAAACCAAACAAGCTCTTTAAACACCTGACAAAGGCCTACCTGGAAGTTCCAAATGGTGCAGGTCATTTCCCTTC
>MEJB01000044.1:2895753-2919445 GCA_001752375.1 Rhazya stricta
CTTCGGGTAAAATACAAGAACCACCTTGAAGGGTCGAAAATTTTTTGTTTTTGTTCAAATAACAATGGGTAGAAAGGGTGGTCCTGAATGCGGGTCGTTTAACTTTTTGAGTACTGAAACATCGCTGTCCTCGAAAGTCTTGGTAGAGACCTTGTACCCCTCTTTAAGTTTAAGTCTAATGAGAGGTGACGGAGGCCCTTTCCAAGTTTACAGGTTATCGAAAGGCGTTCAGGGTCAACGGTCTAAATTAAAGGTTCTTTACGTTTCGTATAGTTCTCTCGACATGATTCTTTATACTTTGGCCATACAAGCTCCGTACTTTTAAACCGTTTCTTCAAGAAAGGTTTTTGCGTTTTTTAAGGTTTTTCTTTAGAAGGTAGGGGTTCTCCGGTCTTTTCAGGAACTTCATAAAATTTTCTTCAAATGTGCTGGAATTTAGACGGGTTACGGTACCTAGGGTAACTTGTTCATCCCAGTTAGTGTTTGTAATTAACTTCTTTTTGTCAGAAAAGGGGGGGGTTTGGTAAACCAAGGGTTATCAGCCCCCGCCTTAACCCAAAGGTAGGAACTAGGGTTATATGAGTATTAAGAAGGATTTAAAAAAATTATATTTAAGATCGTGAGTTGAAATTTTAATATAATTTCGGCGGGAAATAACCTATGGTTATTGGGAGTTGGTTAGTTGCATTTTCAGCCCTCTGTATTTTCCCCGTTTACCTTTAACCACCTACTTCTATTTAGTAAACCGGGGTGTACTTATAGGTTTCGGTATTCCGGTTTTACCTTCCTAACCGTTTGCCCTTAGAGTTTGAATTGGTAATTGCCAACATTAATAATATTTACTTAAAATAGCTTAGTGGTGTATCCTTCAGTTACTATCCCTGTTTCCAAAGTTAATGGACTTTGGACTTAAATTCGGCAAGTTTGATGTTTTTCATTTTGGTCTTTGATATGACCGAATGCAAACCTGGCGATATTCAACTATTTTCCATATTTTTCGGACCGCGGTAGGCCAGGTTTTCTCTATTAGTTACTTTCTCTGTTGTATCTATCTTTCTTTTCCGTCCAAAAAACGTAATGGCAACATCTAGAATTCACTACGTGAATAAAGATTTTACGTAACGTCTCCATTCCTCATACTTTGACCTTTACATTTGGTTAGTAAGCATATTCCAGTAAATATGAGTGGATCTGGTTCTGTTTAGTGGTGTGAATTGGAGACATTCTTTTAATTCATATCAAAAAGTTTTAATGAACAACATTTCATTTTAAAATAATTATGTCTGAGTTGTCTAGCATGCACAGTTACATCCCCTAYGAATTCTTTATACAAAAGTCCTAATATTTCTTCATAAGAAAGACCAAACAATTTAGTTTGACTATAAGAACCAAGATTAGCAAACCAATAACCCATAGATTCAGTTAATCCAGAATAAAATTCAGCACGTATGTTTGGAAGAAATTCTTCCTTCTGAAGACTAGAATTTATCCAGGCAATGAACTCTTGTGGTCTTTCTTTCTTTTCTTTTACTGATTGGAACATCATCAATTATAAACCATGGTCCTTTTGAAGCATCTTTCTTAACTTTGGAGGTTGAAATCTAGCTTGTGAGCTTTCAGCTTCATCTTCTTCTTCAATATCTTCAGAGACATATGGTTCTAACGGTTGTGGATCAGCTATAAAGATAGTTGTCACATCCATCTATTCATCTTCTAAAAAAATTGGAATTACCAAAAATTTCATTATCATTTAAACAATTTTTAGTTTCAGAAGAACAATTTGAATCAGATCCATGTGACTCATTTTCTTGAACAGCTTGTGGGTCTGAACTGGATTCAAGATTAATTTTAACCCTGGTTGTATCTGCTACCATGAACTGCTGATGATCAGATTCGTTCTTCATGGTTTCTTCAGCTTCTACTTTCTTCTTTCCTTTGTCTCTAGCTACTTTTGCAGCTTTGACAYGTTCCTCTTTCTCTCTCTGCATTTCCTCATTTCATAGAACAAAGAAATTTGTATAAATAGGAGGCTTAGATACTTSTGATGGAGAGTAATATCCTTCTATAAGTTGACCTGTTATAGGAACACTTGGGAAAATTGGAGAGAATAGGTTAGGAATTCTGATAGAAAGAAASAAATATGATACATCTAACCTATGCTCGGTGAATGTTGGTGAGGTAGGAGGTATCSAGGAAGGAAGACCTTGTGCTTGTCTGTGTCCATTAGCATCTTTAATTTCTTCTCTAAGCTTCCTTATCTCCTGTTCTTTATGATCAAAGACTGGACCAAAAAGCCTCATTGTGATCATGTCTTTTAGATCCCTGTCAAGTTGATTGAATCTTTCAATCATTGATTGATAAAATTTTTCAAGTGGATCTATTCTTCTTGATGACCACTACGTCAGAGATAATGACTGTCTACTATKTTATCAATCCTATTAAGGACTTGATTTTAGGCCAAAGCATTTTGTGTTTTTTCCAGTTAAGAACTTCTTCTTATTCTTGGATAGGAATAGATATTCCCATGTTAATTCCTCTTGCTATTCAAAAGGAGCTGTAGTGATCTTTTTCCTTTTTCTTTCCAAGGGTGGAAAATCAGATGTAGAGGAAAACATCATACACGGAACTTGCTTAGGTTGAGTTGGCTTAACGTAGGTGGAGCTGGAACTTTCAAAAGATCATAAATGGATGGCACATGACTTTTAAGTTGCTAAGTTCTTGAGTAGTTTAGCATGACTTTTAAGTTGGCTTTCTATGGTGATTAACCATGCATACTGGTTTTATGGTTGCAATACTTTATATTCATGTGAATGGAATGATGGTTGTTGTCATAAGATGACAAAGTGTTGACAACTATCTTACTACTAGAAATTTTGATAATAGTTTGGTATGCTACGTTTTTCTATTTAGTTTTACCTTAGAATGACTTGTGAAAATCTAGGATTGATCATGTGATATTATTTCCTCTTAGGTTTAAAACAAACCAAAAACCAATGTAATAGCATTAGTAAATCACGAGTTATGGACTTTTTAAAAATACTAGACAATGTACAAGGATTTAGTTTTCCTCATGGTATTAAGTCTATTCCTCTCATATGAATCAGGGTGATATACCTTATTCTACTCATGAACAGTATATTACTTTGAATATTATGCCTGAGATGATTGCCCAATGGAAGATGAGGGTTATACCCATCTTCACCTTGGAGCAATTCATTTAGTACTAACTTTTTGTGGAAGAAAGAGACTTCTTGTCTTTGTTAAAGTTGCTTTACTTGATTCCAAGCTTACTAATTATGAGTATGCGCTCATAGGCTCTACAGTGACGACTCTGAACTGTGGAATATTATTTTAACACTTTCTCAATTTTGCTGTCTCTTTGAATGATCTAAATCTTTCAACATCACTAAAGGTTCAGATCTAGATCTCTGACTCAAAGCAAGTAGAAACTGCTATCATGTCCAGTTTACATCATCAAATGGTGTACAAGCYAGAGAACCATGCACTTGATCTATGAAAAAGAGGCTCATCAAATGCCTTAATGGTTCTAGCAGATACAGACAATGATGTCTCTACTGTTGTAGAGATACCCAGATAAATCCAAAAGGCATATCTTCATAAATTAATCACTTCTCAGTGGATTACTAATTATAAAAATCTCCATCAACAACAACCAGTACAGGCAACTACATCTGTACTCTCCAGACTTCCAGATAGAAAAGTAGTTCAGAAATTTACCATTCCTGAAGAAGAAGGCCCAAGGCTTTCTTTCTCTCASATGATGGTTCAGCCGATAGACAACAAAGAAGYAAGATGGCAAGAAAAGGTTCCACGGAAGTGTGGTGGGCCTATAACCCACAGGTCACAGGATCATGAGGGGGTTAAGCAGYGATAGCAATGAAAGAAAAGCTTTCTACTATATAATACTGGTATACAGTAATCAAGTTTTCATATAAGAAAGAAGTATGATTCCTACTAACAGTGGTCAGGCTACTTTCAGCAGCAATTCCTGGCCTATTTTCGCCTCTATTCTGCCTTCAGATTTTTACTCTCACTTATCTAATACAACAAACAGCTGCTTACAGGCCAAAACAAGGATCTTGAGAACTGAATATTCAAATGAATACTGAAGAAGAAGAAAGAACACTATAGTAGAGACTAGAGAGTTTCAAGAGACTAAGTGTTTTGCAAAACATATTTTATTTCACATTGAAAGATACAACTTCAAATTCAAGACTATCTGAAATTGAGGTCTAACTTTAGTCTGTCCTTGAACTAATACAAATGAACCCTTATATAGAGGTCGGGCTTTAAATGATTACAAACTTAAATGAAGTAAAGATAAGATCACACTAAGTAACTTTAATAAAGTTACTTTTACAAAGGCTGACATCGACTAAGGCTTCTTTTACAAAAGCTGATGTCGATGAAAGCTGATAAAGTTAAAAGCTGCTTTAATAAAGCTACTTTAATATAGCTAACTGACTSAATATAGAACAATAATAGTGACTTTAATCAGTCATAGCTRTGATTCTCATAATATTCTTCAAAGAATGGATCCTTCCARTAGACACCATGTCCTTCCCAATTTATTTAAATTCTTCATCAGGTATAACATCGTTTTGGGGTGCTGTAGCTTCTAAAGCAGACTGTGGAGCTAGCAAACTTGTATCTGGTTCCATTTCATATCCTAGGGGAGCATATGGTTCATATWTTCCATTAAGCACAGATATATAGGAACAGAAATGTTTGAAGGCCTATTTATCTTTTTTCCAAAGCTTCGTAGTATCTGTAAAGATACTTAATTACTAGATGAGGCCGAGCATTGAAACCATAAGAGGCAGGAGATAGTTTTCACTCACTAATTGATAAGGTCGCTTCGAAATGAGATATAAGAATGGAGGCTGTGTAGAATCTGCAATTTTATCTAACCRTTCTATAAGAGTAGCATACCATATCAAGTAATTCCACAAATAATCTCCAGAGTTCTTTGGTTCTGTCAAATATGATATTGGGTATTAATCTTTATAGCATGATAGAATAAGACTGATACACACCATAAGTAATAATAACCATTTTGAGTTAATYCTGATAAGACATTAATTACATTTTCCCATGGATATTCAAAGTCAAAACTGGGATTTTGGAAGGMTTCTTTTTGGTCAAGATAAGCAGCATGTAGATAATAATTCAAATGTGTCTTTGCATGCTTAATTATCTRAGGCATAGAGAGATATTTAGGTAATCCTAGAGGAAGCAGAAAATTTTRATGATTTGGCGGATTTACCATGAATATAACTGGTATTGGATGAGAAAACTGGCTTAATATCAGATTAGGAAATTGAGTATCCTTTTCTCTGGTTAGCCTATACGAAAGGTATTTTTTTTTTTTTTTGCACAATAGAGATGCTTTAGGCCTGGATAATAGATCTGCAAGAATATTATGTTTCCCTTTTATGCGGTGGACTTTAAACTGATATCGGGAAAATCATTTTTAATCTCAGTAATTGGGCTTGAAATAAAGGATTTTGGGAAATGATGAATTATCCATGTGAATAATGAAATCATGACCTATCAAATGAAACTCAAAGCGTTTAATACCATTTTTGACAGCCAAGATCTCCTTGATCATGGTGTGGTAATGCTTCTCTACATCTTTGAATTCCATTAGCATGTCCACAGTAGAGTCTTTCTCCACTAATTTCTTCAAGTAAAATGGCACCCCAATGTTCATCACTTGCATCAGTCTGTAAGAACCTAAGACCTGTGGTTGGAATCTTGTAAGGCATAGGTCGCTTGCACATTTCTTGAAGGCTTTGATGGCTTTGGTTTGGGTTGTGCCCCAAGTGGGCGGATTTTTCTTTAGGAGTTTGGATAAGTGGCTTGTATAGTGAGAAACTTTAGGTAGGAAATTTTTATGTAGTTGATGATACCAAGGAATTGTTGAATTTCCTTTTTTGAAGATTTCCATAAGGAAACTGCGGGAGGTTTTCAACAAGATAAGATCCTGGTTGAATAGCTCCATTGGCAATTTTCATGCGAAGGTATTCAATCTAAGAAAGACCTATGTGGCTCTTTTTCTCTGAGAATATGATACCATGAGAATCACAAATATCAAAGAATTGGGTTAAAAATTTCTCATGATCTAGCTCATACTTACTGAAGAGAAGGATGTCATCAATGTATACCAAAGCAGTAGGCAATATTGGCTCAAAGATGTTTGTCATCATTTTTTGAAAAAAATATATGGAGCAATCTTTAAACCAAATGGCATGACAGTCCATTGGTATTGAACATGAGGAATACAAAAAGCTTTTTTGTATCATTCTTTAGGAACAATTCCTAATTGCCAAAAACCTGCTTTTAAATCAATTTTTGAAATTTTTTTGCCCATTGAAGATGTATAAAAAGATTTTGTATACCGAGCAAAGGAAATTTATCGTCTTGCAGAAATTGATTTAAAGGTTTATAATTTATGACAAGCCTTTTCTTTCCTCTAATTTGCTCACTTCTTTTGTTCACATAAAATGCTTGACATGCCCAACTAGATTAGTTGGTTCTATCAAGTTTTGTTTTAAAAGCTCTTCACACTCAGCTCTTGCTAGTTTAAGATCATTGGGTGTCATACCTGGGTGAGTCACTTTTGTTGAATTAAAAAGAATTTTTCATTCTTCCATGGTGGCCTTGGATGTTTGAATTTATCATGTGAATTTGCACACAAAGAAAGTAACTTTTGAGATATCAACTTAAATCTATCAGGAACTTCTCTGAGTGCAAATGACAGATAAGGTTGGAATGAATGCTTAAAACGAATTCCCTCGGGTAGAATTCTTAATCTTTGTGCTTTACTAATAGCATCCCATCCAAGCAAAACATTCTTTCCATCAAGTCCATTTTCATAGACCTTTAACCAAACAACTCATTCAGAAAAGAATTTAATCTCAATGGGTCTCTTGGATATTAATCCAGCCTCATATGTTGCACCATTGGCTGCTACAAATTTTATGTGGGATGGTTCCCATATATCTCCTATTAGCAAATCAGGATCTACCATGGTCTTGTATGCTCCCATGTCAATCATAGTTAATCAGCTTAGCATACTTTGATGTTAATAAAAAAACCTGCACATGGGGTTGACAAGTTATAAAATTAACAGGCATTATAGGATAAACAGGAAAAGAATTATCTGAACTAATATTAAAATCAGTATCAGAATCACTCCCTGTGTCGGTGACTTCTATGGCAAATACTGTATCATCATCTGGTCGACTCTACTTAAAGTAAACTGATTCAAGATCTAAATCTAGATGATCTGCCATCATTTGTGAAATCATCTTCATTGACTTTGGTTTCTTCTGAGGACAATTCTTTGCAAAATGTCCCTCATATGTGACATCGATCTGTTTTGAAGTTTTTTCCAAATTTCTTCTTCCTGAAGTACTTCATGAACTTTCTGCCTTTTTTTGATAAAGATTTCTTTTGGAATTTCTTCTTTTTGGAGGACTTCTTGCAGACACATTTTCATGCCTTTGAACACCCAATCTCTTACTTTTTAGAATGCGCTTTCTTATTATCCTTTACGTTTCTGGAATAATCAGCAATGACTTGCTGACTATGACATAATCTTGTATGAGCAGTGAGGAGTAATCACTCCCTGTATCGGGTGACTTCTATGGCAAAATACTGTATCATTATCTGGTCGACTCTACTTAAAGTAAACTGATTCAAATCTAATCTAGATGATCTGCCATCATTTGTGAAATCATCTTTCATTGACTTTGGTTTCTTCTGAGGACAATTCTTTGCGCAAAATGTTCCCTCATATGTGACATCGATCTGTTTTGAAGTTTTTTCCAAATTTTTTCTTCCTGAAGTATTTCATGAACTTTCTGCCCTTTTTTTGATAAAGATTTCTTTTGAATTTCTTCTTTTTGGAGGACTTCTTGCAAGACAATTTTTTCATGCTTTGAACACCAATCTCCTTACTTTTTAGAACGCGCTTTCTTGATATCCTTTACGTTCTTGGAAATAATCAGCAATGAGTTGCTGACTATGACCATAATCTTGTATGGAGCAGTGAGAGTAATCACTCCTGTAATCGGTGACTTCTATGGCAAATGCTGTATCCATTATCTGGTCGACTCTACTTAAAGTAAAACTGATTTCAAGATCTAAATCTTAGATGATCTGCCATCATTTGTGAAAATCATCTTCATTGACTTTTGGTTTCTTCTGAGGACAATTCTTTGCAAAATGTCCGGATCATATTGTGACATCGATCTGTTTTGAAGTTTTTTCCCAAATTTTTTCTCCTGAAGTTAAGATTTCTTTTGGAATTTCTTCTTTTTGGAGGACTTCTTGCAGRCACATTTTTCATGCTTTGAACACCCAATTTCTTACTTTTTAGAACACGCTTTCTTGATATCCTTTACGTTCTTGAAATAATCAGCAATGGYTTGCTGACTATGACATAATCTTGTATGAGCAGTGAGAGTAATATGATGAATTTGTCCCATACCAAGATGTTCGAGGCTTCTATTGGCTTCAAGCATTAGCTTTTCAATATTAGGATGTAATTCCTATGGAAGAGATGTCAGATAAACTTGCTTTAAGTCTAGAGTTCCACCTAGAATATAAAATATTTCAGACATTCTTTTAAAATGTTTGTTCGAATCAGTAAGTTTTAATGAACATTATTTCATTTTGAAATAATCATGTYTGAGTTGTCTAGCATGCAAAGTTACATSCGCAACAAATTCTTTATACAAGAGTTCTAATGTTTCCTCATAAGACAAACCAAACAATTTAGTTTGATTGTAAGAACCTAGATTAGCAAATCAATRACCCATTAAAYGAGTTTATCGATAATAGAATTCAACAAGCATGTTAGGAAGAAATTCTCCCTTTTGTAGACTGGAATTTATCCAGGCAAAGAATTCTTGTAGTCTTTCTCTTTTCTAATTGACTGGAACACTATCCATTGTAAACCAAGTTTTCAGTTTCATCTTCTTCATCAATATCTTCAGAGACATATGGTTTTGATGGTTGCGGATCTGCCATAAAGATAACTGTTACATCCATTTGTTCATCTTCTGAAAAACCTGAATTACCAAAAATATCATTATCATTTAGTGAATTTTCAGTTTCATAAGAGTAATTTGAGTCAGACCTCTGTGATTTATTTTCTTGAATTGCTTCTGGATCTTGTAACACCCCCAGATTAGGAACCTTATCCTAACCCAAGAATGTYACAATTTGCTCACTGACACGAATTTGCGGAAGCTCAAAAGAATTTAAACCAATTAAGAAATACTTTAATAATAAACAAAAACCATTCCAGTCAACAACCATCTTAATCCATAATACTCATTTAAAATTAACTTCAGGGTATCTTGGTTTGCCTACAAGGGACCTCCTCGCACTTGCAAAATGAGAGAAATGGAATGAGCAATAAAGCCTAGTAAGTAGATCTCATGCATGAATGCATGAACATGCCCTACATGTCATAAATTATAAAATCTCATTTTCTCAATGAAAACTTTCAAATCATTTTCTTGTATAACTTTTCCATAAAATCTTTCCTTTCAAAATGCAAGGACTTTGCAAAAACCTTTCATTCCATTACTTTCGCGAGCTTATTGAGTGTAACGCTTAGACATTAGGCTCTGCAGTGGGCCTTCTTATTCAGGACCCGATTACATTCCTACCGGTACTACTGCAGAGCAGTTAACATTCTTTCATTTCTTTACCTCCTCGAGATGAATCATTACCTACCCTYTTTGAGAGTAGGGTCGGCTGCGCCAGTCCCCCACGCCCCATTTTCCACTCACATCCTTCATGGCTAGGTTTATACTMCTTTCCGAAAACTTTAAAATTTTTCTGAACACGTTATAATTTATAAAATGCATTCCCTTTCAAAATTTCATTTCCTAAACCATTCACTTCTCAATGTATGAATGGCTCATGCCAGGAATGATGTAGAACACTAATTACATGCCCATGATATGAAATGCATACCACTGTATATAACATATCATTCGACATAAACACAGTAGAGGATATGAAACACATGAAATATTCCACACAATTAACACACCTCATGATACAATCCCATAACACAACACATTAAACCATCTAAAAGAATTCAACTACATTCATTCATAAGCATTAATGAGATATGAAAATTTACTCACCTAGAACTCAGATTTAATAACAATCACACATATATGTTAATGAGAATGTGAGAGTTTACTTACATAGAACTCAGCAGACTCAATACACATTCAATTCACGTAAGAGCAATTATAACCACAACACATATATGTTTATGAGAATGTGAGAATTCACTTAATCGGAGTCCTTTACGTTAATGGATTCTTATTTAAGTTGGAAATGAAATCCTTCGACTATTCTCAATGTTAAGGCACTCAAAACGACCTAATTTTGATTACAGAAGGAAAGTCCATTTAGCACAACTGTCCCAACTTAGATATTCAGAGTTTATTCCAATAATGTCATTTGCCAACTCCATTCTTAGTTCCCACATTACCAATTACCACGTCTGTTTAAGGGTACAATTTAAAATCCTTCGTTCAGGTATTAAACTTAATTTATGTTCTCTCACAATTTTACCTTAGGATATAAATTTCATAGGTCACAAATTTCAATGTTAATTAATAATGTTTTCACCTTTTAAGTCGCAAAGTCCAAGTGTCTCAAGAATGGTAATGGGTCCTTGGGCATGTGCTCACGTGGCATGCGCAATAGTCTGGGCAGCTGGGTGCTTGGGCGTTAGGGCATCAGGCGCCTGGGCATCAGACCAACTAGCAAGGGAGGAAGAAGAGGGAAGAAATGGCAGGTTCTGGGCKGAGCGACGGCCGGCGAGGAGCTAGTTGGCCATGCGGCAGAGCAACCGAGCGGCGGTAAGACGCGCACAGATCTGGTCAAGGGAGAAATCAATCTGGATGAGTTTTGCACGTCGAGCAACAGCGCACTGTCTTCCCTCTGTTCTGGTGGTGCAACGGTTTAGCCACGATCCGAGTAGCTGGAGTGCGACAACCGAGCAAGCGCAGTAAAGCAATGAGCAGAGTGAGTGGCAAGGATTCCCAAGCAGTCATGGCAGATCGGATCTTTGTGCGGCTATATGATGTGGGGATTAGCCACAAAGCTTGGATCTAGACATAAACACCAAGAAGAAAACAATGGAAGATGTTAGACCAAAGTYAGCAATGGAAGAAATCAAAATAGAAAGGATAATTGAAAGAAAACTAAAAACCAACAAGGCAACAACCCTTGATCTCTTGAGATCAAGAACCAAATACCAATGAGAATTCAACCTTCTTGCTTTACAACCTTACACAATGGCCATGGCAGCCACGCAAAAGGAGGATACTCAATGAAGCTTGCTAGCACCAATCCCTCGAAGAATTAACACACACAAGACAACTTAAGCCAAATCAACAACAATGCACTCTAAATCTCTCAAGGGAAATTCGATGCATTCAACCAAAAGGGAAACCGTGTTTTGTGTTCTTAAACAAATGAATTCTACCCTAAAAGTGAAGATAAGGAAACCTTTTATACCTAGGTGGCTTACTTGTCTTCAAACCATGGAGGTCACAGGTTCGAATCTAGAGGCTTACCTTGCTATAAAGGAAACTAATGCATAAAACGTAAAATAAGCTAGAAGACCATGTCTTAAAAATCCATTACATATCCTAWAAGAATCCTCAAACATCCTTGAGGTCTTCTTGTGCTCCTATGGCCACCATGCTCAACAAATGAGGCTTAGGAAGATCCTCCAACATAGCTAGCTCCTTGARCAAGTAGAATGCAACTACATTGTCGAACTCTTGTTGGATCTTCTTAGCCCTAGCTCTAGTCATGGGGCCATCAAATGTAGACACCATAGGTGGTGTGGTGAGTGGTCCCTCATCATCCTCCCCTTCTTGGATAGGACTCGACCTCGAGTCATCTTGGTCTAAGTCTCCTTCTTCAAAGAAAGTAAGGTCACCCACATTGAATGTGGCACTAACTCCATAGTCTCCGGGTAGCTCTAACAAATAGGCATTGTCTCCAACTCTCCTCTTGATCTTGAAAGGACCATCTCCTCCAAACGCCAGCTTGAACTTGCGCCTTTCGGGGAAGCGTTCCTTCCTCAAATGCACCCACAAGAGGTCTTTGGGCTAGAAAACAATCCCTCTCCTTCCTTTGTTAGCCTTTAGCCGCCACTTGTGCTCCCTTGGCAAGKAACCTCTCCTTTGTCCTAGCATGCAACTCCTTGATGAACTCCACCGGTTATCTACATTAAAATCTGCTCGCTCCTTCATAGGCAACAGCATAAGATCAATTGGGGTTAAAGGATTCAAACCATAGACATACTGAAAAGGAGTCAAAGAGGTACTAGAATGAATGGCCCTATTATATGTAAACTCTACATGTGGTAAGGCATCTTCCCAAGCCTTAATATTCTTCCTAATGATAGCCCTCAAAAGAGTTGTGAGGGTTCTATTGGTGACCTCTGTTTGGCCATCTATTTGTGGATGACTAGAAGTAGAGAACAAGAGTCTCRGCCCTAGTTTCCCCCAAAGTATCTTCCAAAAGTAACTTAGGAACTTCACATCCCTATCACTCACTATAGTCCTAGGCACCCCATGCAACCTAACTACTTCCCTAAAGAATAAGTTAGCCACATTAGATGTATCATCAGTCTTATGGCAAGCATTGTAGTGAGCCATCTTAGAAAACCTATCCACAACTACAAAAATAGAGTCCCTTCTCTTCTTAGTCCTAGGCAACCCCACAATGAGATCTATCCTAATATCCCCCCATGGGGCTGTGGGAATAGGCAAAGGGGTGTACAAACCATGAGGCTTAACTCTAGACTTGGCCTTAAGGTACTCTATATACTTCCTAACAAAGCTATCAACATCCCTAAGCATATATGGCCAATAAAAGTGTGTGTGCAGCATATGATAYGTCTTATCCCTCCCAAAGTGTCCCATCAAGCCCCCTCCATGGCCTTATSAATAAGTAATAACCTCAAAGAACACCTAGGAATGCACACCTTATCAACTCTAAACAAGAATCCCTCAAACAAGTAAAACTTATCTAAAGAACCCTTAGCCATGCAATGCTTATAAGTAGCTCCAAAATCAGCATCATCCTCATGCAACTCTTTAATGTAAGTGAATCCTAACACCTTAGAGTCTAATGTGGTGATCAAAACATGTCTCCTAGAAAGTGCATCAGCTAACATTATCTTTTCCCTTTTTAAACTTAATCACATAAGGGAATGTTTCAATGAACTCTATCCATCTACCATGCCTCCTATCAAGTTTATCTTGACTCCTAAAATGCTTAAGTGACTTATGATCAGTATGCAAGACAAACCCTCTAGGCCATAAATAATGCTGCCATSTCTKAAGTGCTCTAAACAATGCATAAAGATGATGAGGMACCACTCACCATACCACCTATGGTGCCTATATTTGATGACTCCATGACTAGAGCTAGGGCTAAGAAGATCCAACAAGAGTTGGACAAGGTAGTTGCATTCTACTTGTGTGGCCATAGGAGCATAAGAAGACCTCAAGGATGTTTGAGGATTCTTTTGGGATATGTGATGGATTTTTAAGACATGGTTTTCTAGCTTATTTTGTGCTTTATGCATTAGTTTCCTTTATAGCAAGGTAAGCCTCTGGATTCGAACCTATGACCTCCATGGTTTGAAGATAAGTAAGCCACCTAGGTATAAAAGGCTTCCTTGTCTTCACTTTTAGGGTGGAATTCATTTGTTTAAGAACACAAAACACRGTTTCCCTTTTGGTTGAATGCATCAAATTTCCCTTGAGAGATTTAGAGTGCATTGTTGTTGATTTGGCTTAAGTTGTCTTGTGTGTATTAATTCTTCAAGGGATTGGTGCTAGCAAGCTTCATTGAGTATCCTCCTTATGTGTGGCTACCATGGCCATTGCRTAAGGTYGTAAAGCAAGATGGTTGAATTCTCATTGGTATTCGGTTCTTGATCTCAAGAGATCAAGGGTTGTTGCCTTGTTGGTTCTAGTTTTCTTTCAATTATCCTTTCTATTCTGATTTCTTCCATTGCCGACTTTAGTCTAACATCTTCCATTATTTTCTTGTTGGTGTTTGTGTCTAGATCCAAGCTTTGTGATTAATCCCCACATCAAATTGGTATCAGAGCTTTGGTCGACATCAAACACATCTCTCTATCTCAAAAATCACAAAAAAAAAAAAAAATTGAGTTTGTCCACCATTGTTGAGTCTTGAGTTGTGTTTTGCGTTTCTCACCATATTGTTGTTGTTCTTTGTGTGTTAGGATCATCCCAAGTCTATTGGCGTGCCAAACTCACTTTGAAATAGATCTTTGGAGCTTGAGAGTCACCAAGCCTATCTAACCAGGCGCCTAGCCTTTGTTCACACAACTGATCACCAAACAGACCATCCAAGACCATCATACAACCTTGCATTCGTCCATCATAACCCTGCAACACATTCAAAGCCATCCACTCAGCAAAGCAAGGCAAATCCAAGGAGAAATCCCTCTAGGCAGCGCCTCAACCCTACACTACCCCAGCTATCCAAGCTGCCCTAACCACCCCAGACCACCTCGGAATTCAAAAATCTGTATCCTGCAAATTCGCTAATTCAGAAATTCAGTTGGCGTGTTCGTTACAACCATATCCTACAAATCCTCCAATTCAAAAATTCAGTTGGCGCATTGGTTACAACCATATCCTACAAGTCCGCCAATTCAAAAATTTAGTTGGCCTTGACTTGTAACCAACTCTTCCACATTCCATCCAACTCTTATTATCAAGGCGTTTGTTACTCTTGTTTGTTATTTTTGAATTCAAATAGCATAGGATAATTCTTATCTTGTATTTTATTGTTGAGATAAAAAAAGAAGAAAAGAAAAGAAATTCAAAAAAAAAGAAAGAAAGAAAAGAAGAAGTCTCACATATTACTAGACTTAAGTTGAAGACTTGGAAGACATCAAGGTACCCTACCTCTTACCCTMAGCCTACGCCCTACCCTACGCCAAGCCAYTTCCTCATGCTATTCTCAAGCTTCAKTAGCATTTTCAAGGCTGAGTAAAGGTATGCCTATCCGTCTCCTCAAGTCCTAAATCTTCCTCTAAAGTCTTGATTGCACATTCTTATTGCAAATCTAGAGTCTTGTCTTTAGTCTTTCTTTCCCTWTTGTTGAGTCTTGTTCTTACTGCCAATACATTACAGCTTATACCTCTCCTTATTCACTTCATTTTGTGGTTTGAAAGTAATCTAATCCTATTGGTTATTGATCTATACAAGGTAATCCATCAAACCAAGTTTGAATCAGCAACAATTGAGAGAGAGTGATCACAAAAAGGGCATACATGTGAGGTTTTTGTTGTATTTCACTAAACTAACAAGTTTRTGTGTTGAAGTTTGTTGTGACAATGTCTAGGTCACCTAGTCCAAGGCGTGAAGAAAGTCCTCAATCCAAGAGCAGCGAGCCATTGCCACCCTATTTGTTCACCATTCTCAAGTGCATGGGAGATAACTTGGCAATCTTGGCCACAAGGATGGAGGTGCTTGAAGCTAGGACCCCTCCACCAGTCCATGTGCCAACCGTAGGTCAAGCCTTGGCACCAATTTTGATATAGGCAGCCCTAGYCATGATCGCCCAAGGACCTCATTGCCAGACCAGYAAGCTGCCTACCAAGCTTCTAGAGAGGCATCTAGGGCATCTAAGTGCTATGTTGAGCCATATGTCCAAGTGCCATACCAAAGCGCTGGTCCTTTTGTGCATAGGAAAGTCCATTTAAACCATCAATCACCTTGCTTTAGAGCTCCTTACGGTCACAATGCTTTTGATGCTTTTCAGGGTTACTAAGGAGATGACATGGAAGAGCATTGGAGATCTGAGCCACCAAGACACTTCCAACCAAGAAGGGGGCGTGAGGTTGAGCAAGATGGTCCAGGAAGAGTTAAGGGGAAGATCCCAACATTTGAGGGCAAGTGTGATCYAGATGCATACATGGAGTGGGAGACTAAGATAGAGCAAATTTGGACGTGCCATAAATTTCCCGAGCATAGGAAGGTTTAATTGGCAGCCCTTGAGTTTACTGATTATGCCTTGATTTGGTGGGACAATCTCATCAAAGAGAGGAGGARGACCCTAGATCCAACTCTCAACACTTGGGATCAAATGTAGGCACCATATGTGGTGTGGTGAGTGGTTCCTCATCATTATGGCAACTCCAGTCTCGATCGAGCAGACGGTGGCACCCGTGCGTATAGACTAGCAATGTCACGGACCGCGAGAGAGCCCATCACGGGCCATCAATGAGCAGCGTCAGTCTCGGCCTGGGCAGCAAGGATCGCTACGAGAAGTGAAGAAGAAAGAGGCAGCGTGTGTGGCGGSGAGAAGTTTCAGGAATGGGGCGGTGGTTAGGGTTTTTCTGGGAGTGAGGGCGAAGATGAAGACTTAGGGTTTTTAGGTTATTCTTTTTAATTAATTAATTAAATTTTTTAACTTGGGCCCTAACCCAAATCTTTCGAGCCTTCCCATTTCCTAATTAATTTTAATTGTTAAATTAAATTCAATCGGTTTTCTTTCGATAATGATCTAATTTTTGACGGAAAAATGAATAGGCCTAACAAGTCGAGCCTCTAACCAACAAAGGACCCTCATTCGATTAACATGATAATTTCATACTTATTAAACATACAATTAAACAATAACCACATAGAACATTATCCAACCATAGTTGGCAAGCAAATTCACACGATAAAAAAAATCCATAAAAAAGAAATCTCGGGTATTGCAAATCTGGACTTCAATCAAGATTAATAACAATCTTACTTGTATTTGCAACCATGAATTATTGATAATCAGACTCCTTTTTCAAGGTTTATTCAGTTTCTATTTTTCTCTTTCCTTTGTCTCTAGCTACTCTTGCAGCTCTAGCATGTTCTTCTTTTTCTCTTTGCATTTCTTCATTTCTTCTTATAAAGAAACTTGTAGAAATGGGAGGTTTAGAAGCTAAAGATTGAGAGTAATAWCCTGATGTTGGCTGAGCTGTTACAGAACACTTGGAAATATTGGAGAGACTAAGTTAGGAGTTCTTATAAAAGAAAATAGATAAGAGATTTCTGACATTTGTTCAGTGAATTTGGTGAGGTAGGAGGTAATGAAGATGGAAGACCCTGTGTTTATTGTGTCTGTCTGCATCTTCAATTTCTGCTCTGAGCTTCCTTATCTCTTGTTCCTTTTGATCAAATACTGTACCAAAATGTCTCATTCTGATCATGTCATTTAGATCCCTGTCAAGTTGATTGAATCTATCAATCATTGACTGATAAAGCTTCTCTAGGGGATCTACTTTCTTCTTGATGACTTCCACATCAAAAATAACCCTTTCTACTCTGTTATCAATCCCATTAAGGACTTGATTTTGGGCCAAAGCATTTTGGGTTTGCCAATTTAGAACTTCATCTGATTCTTGAACAAGAACAGATCTACCCATGTTATCAGTTCCTCTTASTRTAATAAAAGGAGCTGTGGTGATCTTTTTCCTATCRTCCTTTCTTCTTTCCAGGGGTGGAAAATCAGAAGTAGAAGAAAACATCATACATGGAATAGGTTCTGTATGGTTGTCTTTTTGACATATGATGATTTGTCTGCTGAACATCTTGCCAACGTAGGTGGAGCTAGAACTTTTAAAAGATCATGGATGGATGGCATCCTTCTTGGCTCAAAGGGTTCATAGATATCTTAAATGGACTTCTTTGTTCTAAAACCTCATTGAGAACTGTCACGTTTATCATCAAGGTAGGCAAAGGCCATCTTKCAGGTTCCCTTCTTTTTCTTCTTAAATCTATCCATTTTGGGAAAATCATCATTAGAATCATACTCATCACATAAGCAGTCTGGATCACACAWTCCTGTACCAGGAACATCCCATATAAACTGACCATTTATTTTGTTAGTATATGAGGGATTTCCTAGTGCATTGAAAGAATGGACTAGAACCTTTTCTTGCCATTTAGGTTCTTTAGTATCCACTGGTTTGATCATTATTTGAGAGAAAGAAAGCCTTGGGACTTCTTCTTCAAGAATTATGAACTTTTGCACCACCTTTCAGTCAAGAAGTTTGGAAAGTACAGATGTAGTTGCCTGTACTAGTTGTTGTTGTTGATGGAGATTTTCATAATTACTAATCCACTGTAGGGATTAATTTATGAAGATCTATCCTTTGGATTTGTCTGGGTATCTCTAAGGCTATAGAGACATCATTGTCAACATMAACTAGAACCATCAATGCATTGAAAGAGCCTTTCTTTTGTAGATCTAATGCATGGTTCTGCAGTCTATACACTATTTGATGATGTAAAGTGGCCATGATAGCAGTTTCTACTTGCTTTGTATCTGAGATCTGGATCCAAACCTTTAA
Organism: Rhazya stricta; assembly: GCA_001752375.1. NCBI lineage: Eukaryota > Viridiplantae > Streptophyta > Magnoliopsida > Gentianales > Apocynaceae > Rhazya > Rhazya stricta. Next base: position 2,914,214 of record MEJB01000044.1, read on the forward strand.
TGTTGTTGAAAGATTTAAATTATTCAAAGAGACAGCGAAATTGGGAAATAGTATAAAAATAACACTTCCACAGTTCAAAGTCGTCACTACTGAGCCTATGAGCGCATACTCATAGCTAGTAAACTTGGAACAAGTAGAGCAACTTTGGCAAAGACAGGAAGTCCCTTCCTTTCACCAAAAGTTAGTACTAAACGAACTGCTCCAAGGTGATGATGTGTATAACCCTTAGTCTTCCGCTGGGCAATCATTTCAGGCATAATATTTAAAGTAATATATTGTTCATGAGTAGAGTAAGGTATATCACACGGACTCATACTTGAGGATTTATAGTATTCTTTCATAGCAGGGCTACTAGACTTAAGCAATTGACGAATAGATTTAATACTAGGAGGAAAATATATTATAATGACTAATTGTAATTCTATTTGACTCGGGAATTATAGAAAATTCTATTAAAGATCTTACGTTTTATCATTTAAGGATTTTCTAGGTAAAGATAAATTACTAAAAATACGTTTCAGATATGAAATAGATGTACCATTATCAGATATTGAACCAGAAGTTGAAGGTGTGAAATCCATGATGTTTGCTTTGATACTCTTTACTCCTCAATAATCTACCAAAATACTATTCATTCTTCCCCTCCTCCAAAAAACGTTTTTGGAAACCAAACGATTGTCTGTTCTGGCTCTGATACTATGTGAGGGGGTTAAGCAGCAACAGCAATGAAAGAAAAACTTTCTACTATTTCTAGGTAAAGATAAATTCCTAGAAATACTTACTAGATCTGAAATAGATGTACCATTCTCAGATGYTGAACCAGAATTTGAAGGTGTGAAATCCATGATGCTTGCTTTGATGCTCTTTACTCCTCAATAATCTACTAAARTACTATTCATTCTTCACCTCCTCCAGAAAAATTTTCTAGAAACCAAACGATTGTCCGTTCTGGGTCTGGTACGTGAGGGGGTTAAGCAGCAACAGCAACAAAAGCAAAGCTTTCTACTTACTTTCTCTATGTGCAGATTCACATGATAAATTTAAACATCCAARGCTGCTATGGAAGAATAAAGAATTCTTTATTAAGCTTYCYTTTAAGCTTAATGAGGATGCTAATCCAACAAAAGCGACTCACCCAGGTATGACACCTAATGATCTTAAACTAGCAAGAGTCATGAAGAGCTTTTAAAATAAACAACTAAGTCTAGTTGGGCATGTTAAGCATTTTATTTGAACAAAAGAAGTGAGCAAATTAGAGGAAAGAAAAGGCTTGTCATAGATTATAAGCCTTTAAGTCAATTTTTGCATTTCATTTGCCTAATATACAAAATCATTTTATACATCTACAAGGGGCAAAATATTTTTCAAAATTTGATTTAAAAGCAGGTTTTTCGCAATTAGAAATTGTTCCTCAAGAACGATACAAAACAGCTTTTTGTATTCCTAATGCTCAAGACCAATGGACTGTCATGCCATTTGGTTTAAAGATTGCTCCATCTGTTTTTSAAAAAACGATGACAAACATCTTTAAGCCAATATTACCTACTTTTTTGGTACACATTGATGATATCCTTCTCTTCAGTAAGGATGAGCTAGATCATGAGAAACTTTTAACCTAATCCTTTGATATTTGTGATTCTCATCGTATCATGCTCTCAGAGAAAAAGAGCCACATAGGTCTTTTTGAAATTGAATACCTTGGCATGAAAATTGCCAATGAGCTATTCAACCAGGACCTCATCTTGTTGAAAACCTCCTGCAGTTTCCTGATGAAAATCTTTCAAAAAAGGAAATTCACAAGGAAATCCCTCATATATTGACAAAATAAATGGTCACTTTATATGGGATGCTTCTGGTATAGGAATGTGTGACCCAAACTACTCATGTGATGAGTATGATTCTGACAAGGATCTTCTAAAAAAGGATAGATCTAAGAAAAAGAAGAAAGGAACCTGCAAGATGTCCATTGCATATCCTAATGATGAACCTAATAGCTCTCAAAAGGGTTTTAAACCAAAGAAATTCACTTCGGATATCTATGAGCCTTTTGAGACAAGGAGGATACCATCTATTTATGACTTTTGAAAGTTCCAGCTCTACCTATGTTGGCAAGATGTTCTACGTACAAATCACCATATATCAAGAAGTCAACTCAGCTTGATCCAATTCCGTGTATGATGATTTCCTCTACATCTGATTTTCCACCCTTTGAAAGAAAAAGGGATGAAAGGAAAAAGATCACCATAGCTCTTTTTGTTATGACAAGAGGAATTGACAACATAGGTAGATTTATTCTTCTCCAAGAATTAAAAGAAGTTCTTAACTGGCAAACCCAGAATGCTTTAGCCCAAAATCAAGTCCTTAACAGGATTCAACAAAGTAAACAGGGTTATCTCTGACATAGAGGTCATCAAAAAGAAAATAGATCCACTTGAAAAGCTTTATCAGTCAATGTTGAAAGATTCAATCAAGTTGACAAGGATCTAAGGGAGATGATCAGAATGAGGCTTTTGGTCCAGTGTTTGATAAAAAAGAATAGGAGATAAGGAAGCTCAGAGCAGAAACTGAAGACGCTGACAGACACAAACAAGCACAGGGTCTTCCTTTCTCATTACCTCCTACCTCGTGAACATTCACTGAGCATAGGCCAGATGTATTATATTTATTTCCTTCCCTCAGAACTCCTAATCTAGTCTCTCCAATTTTCSCAAGTGTTTCTAGAATAGCTCAGCCTATAGCAGGATATTACTCTCCATCAAAAGTATCTAAACCTCCTATTTCTACAAATTTCTTTGCATTAAGGAATGAGGAAGTGCAGAGAGAAAAAGAGGAACGTGCCAAAGCTGCAAAAGTAGCTAGAGATAAAGGAAGAGGAAAGCAGAGGCTGAAGAAACCATGAAGAAAGAATTTGATCAACAATAGTTCATGGTAATAGATACAACCAGCGTTATAATTAATACTGAACCTAGTTCAGACCCAGAAGTCGTTCAAGAAAACGAGTCATAGGGATCTAATTCAAATTGTTCTTCTCAAACTGAAAATTGTTTAAATGATAATGAAATTTTTGGTAATTCAAGTTTTTCAGAAGACGAACACCTTATGGTTGATCCACAACCATCAGAACCTTATGTCTCTGAAGACATTGATGAAGAAGATGAAGCTGAAAGCTCACAAGCTAGATCTCAACCTCCCAAGATTAAGAAAGATGCTTCAAAAGGACCATGGTTTACAATTGATGATGTTCCAGTGAACAAGAGAAGAGAATGATTGCAAGAATTTATAGCCTGGATAAATTCCAATCTTCAGAAGGGAGAATTTCTTCCAAACAWACTTGCTGAATTTTATTCTTGATTAATTGGATCTATGAGTAAYTAGTTTGCYAATCTTGGTTCTTATAATCAAACTAAATTGTTTGATCTTTCTTATAAAGAAACATTAGGAATTTTGTATAAAGAATTCGTAGGGGATGTAACTTTGTATCCTAGACAACTCAAACATGATTATTTTAAAATGAAATGTTGTTCTTAAAACTTTCTGATTTGAAMAAACATTCTAAAAGAATGTCTAAAGCATTTTATTCTTGGCGGAACTCAAATTTAAAGCAAGTTTATCTAATGTCTCTTCCACAAGAATTACACCCCAACATTGAGAGGCTCATGATTGAAGCTAACAAGAGCTTAGAACATCTTGGTATGGGAGAAATTCATCAGATTACTCTGACTACTCATGAAAGGTTTATGTCATAGTCAGCAAGTCATTGTTGATTATTTCAAGAACGAAAAGCATATCAAGAAAGCATGTTCTAAGAAGTACGAAATTGGATATTCGAGGCATGAAAAATGTGTTTGCAARAAGTCCTCCTAAAAGAAGAAATTCCAAAAKAAATCTTCATCCAAGAAGGGCAGAAAGTTCTTGAAGTATTTCAAAAAGAAAAAGTTTAATAGAACATTAAATCTAACCAATGCCACATTTGTAAGCAAAAAGGACATTCTGCAAAAAACTGTCCTTAGAAGAAACTTAAGGCAATGAAGATGATTTCACAAATGATGGYAGATCATCCAAGTTCAGATCTTGAATCAGTCTACTCTGAATAGAGTMGACCAGATGATGATACAGTATTTGCCACGAAATAGAAAGTGATTCTAATACTAATTATGATATTAGTTCAGATAATTCTTTCCCTGTTTATCCTATAATGCCCATTAACTATGTAAACTATCAACCACATGTGCAGGTTTCTTTACTAATATCTAAGTATGYTAAGCCTGCTAAGGCTATAGCTATGATTGATACAGGAGCATAKAAGATCATGATAGATCCTGATTTGCTATCAAGAGATATATGGGAGCCATTCAACAGAAAATTTGTAGCAGTAAATGGTGCAACTTATGAAGCAGGAGTAATATCCAAGAGTCTCTATTGGGATTAAGTTCTTTTCTGAGTGTGTTGTTTGGTTGAAGGCCTATGGAATGGACTCCATGGAAAGAATGTTTTACTTGGATGGGATGCAATCAATAAAGCATAGAAATTAAGAATTCTCYCTGAGGGAATTCATTTTAAACATTCATTCCAACCCTCTCTGTCATTTACACTTGCAGAATTTCCTGATAGATTTAAGTTGATATCWCAAAAGTTACTTTCTTTGTGTGCAAATTCACATGATAAACTCAAGCATCCAAGGCCGCTATGAAAGAATGAAGAGTTCTTTGTTAGGCTTCCTTTTAAGCTTAACGAAGATGTTAATGTAATACCCCTAGGTTAGGAACCGTCCTAAACCGAGAGTATTACTAACCAAACAATAGAGATCTGAATACTTGTCTAAAAATTTTATAAATATTTCGACAGAGTTTCCTCTATAATTTCAACAACTACCCCCTGTATACAATTAAAAAGTTTCCAAACATTTTCAATACTCGTAAATAGCATGCATTCCAACCCAACAAACATCTAATATAAATAAATAGAGTATTCCAAAAAAATTTACTAACTTAACATTTATGACAAATTGAAATTTGCTGGGAACTATGAAAGAATTTTAAAGCACGAATAGTTAAATCAACTAAAGAAATTAACTTAAAGCAATAACATAAAACCTCTCTAATACAACATATTATCACTTATTCCAGCTGCAATATTATTAAAATAAACACATTGCGGGGGTATTCAGGCTGGCCCATAAACGACCTCGCAACGCAGGCACCATATGGGCATCCTTGGCTAATGCAGAATGAA
>MEJB01000044.1:2952404-2971722 GCA_001752375.1 Rhazya stricta
TATGTAAGTAAATTATCACATTTCATTAATACATATGAATGGATGTATCTGAATTCCTTTAGGTGGATTATGTTGTATATGAAATTCTATGCAAGTAAATCCCCATACTGCCTATCTCTTTCGTTGTGTGTTATATAGTGACGGTATGAGATTATATTATGAAATGTGTTGATTGTGTGGAATGTTTTCACGTGTTTCATATCTGATACCATTATTATGTCGATTGGCATGTTAATTATAGTTGTATGCATTTGACGTCACGGGCATGTAGTTATAGTGTTCTACATCATCCTTGTCATGAGCCATTCATACATTTAAAAAGTGAATGGTCTAGGAAATGAAATTTTGAAAGGGAATGTTTTTTATAAATTGTAACATGTTCAGGAAAATGTTAAAGTTTTTGAAAAGGAGTGTAAACCTAGCCATGAAAAATGTGAGTGGGAAATGGGGCGTGAGGGACCGGTGCACCCGAACCGACCCTCTGGGAGGGTAGGGAAATGTAATGATTCACCTCTTTGAAGGTGAAGAGATGAAAGAAAAAGTAAAGGAATGTTAACCGCTTTGCAATTCCACCGGTAGAAATGTAATTGGGTTCCAAAGAATAAATGGCCCACTACAGCTTAATGGTTAAGCATTACACTCAGTGAGCTCACAAATGTAATGAAATGAAAGGTTTTTACAAGTATACATTTTGAAGGGAAGGATTTTGTAAGAAGGTTATGAAATGGAAATGTCTAGAAAGTTTTCATTGAAAGGGTGAAGTTTTATAATTCGTGACATGCAGGGCATATTCATGCATTCACACAAGAGATTTACTTACTGGGCTTTATAGCTTATTCCATTTCTCTCATTTTTCATTTCAGATGATGTGTAGCCAGATGGTGTGAGGAGGTCGCTTGTGGGCAAACCAAGATACCCTGAAATATACTCTAAATAAATTTTAAGGATTAAGATAGTAGTTGACTATTTCTTATTTGGTTTAGCTGATTGTGTTTTAAATTCTTTATCAAGATAGTAGTTGACTATTTCTTATCTGGTTTAGCTGATTGTGCTTTAAATTCTTTTGGGTTCTTCAAAGTTTAGTTTGAATAATTGTTAGGTTGGTAAATGATTGGTTGGAGCACATTATTCTTTACGTTGGATGTTTATTTGGGTTGGAGTGTATGTTGTGAATGGGTGTTTAAAAATGTTGAGAACTTTTTGAATGTATGCATGGGGTATTTATGAAAATTATAGAGGGAAACTCTATCRAATTTTTATAAAATCTTTGACAAGGGCTAAGACTTCTTTTATTTCCTATAGTAGTTGATTGTTCTATGAGTAAGATAATGTAATATTCTCAGCTTAGGACAGTTCCTAATCTGGGAGTGTTACATTTATTCTTCCTCTCCTACAAAAGAAGACTTTTGCAAACCATACAGTTGCCTATTCTGGCTCCGATACCATGTCAGGGTTAAGCAGCAAAAATAATAAGGAAGAGTAGGATTCATCACCAACTTATAGTGGTCTTGAGTACATTCAGTGGCACTTCTGGTCTATTTTCCCCTCTATGCTATTTTTAGAGAACTCATCTCACTCATSTCTATCAATAGCTGCTTATAGACCACAAAAAAGGATCGATATTYAGAGATGTATATTCCTTGAAGGAAAGAAATATTATTATAACCAATATAGAGTTTCAAGAGACAAGGAAACTTCTTAGTAGACCATAGTATTATTGATAATACTCAATATAAAGGTAAAGGCTAGTCTGCCTCTTTCTTTACAATAACTAAATCCTTTCTTTTATAGATGAAGGATTCTCTAGACTTCAAACTTCGATCAAATCTAATTGAATAAAAGATAAACATCCCATAAAGTCACTTTATAAAAGTTACTTCAATGAAGCTTATTAAAAGTAAAAAATATACAACATAGCAATAACTTAATAAAGTCACTTTAATAAAGCTATTTTTAGAAAAGTCAAAAATACACCTCACACAATGCAACAAGCAACTTTAAAAGAGTAACTTTAATCAGCATCATAAATAGTGATAATACWCTTCTGAGAATGGCTCATCCCAATATAGACCATATCCATCCCAGTCAATCATGTGTTCGTCTGCATGAGGGCTTTCTATCATACTGCAACCAGGTAGCTCTTCATGAGTATCATACTGAGGACCAAGATATGTTGTCGTGGGCATAACTCTATCCTATATATGAAGTAAATTTTCCATTGAAAGAATAACATATTGATTAAGCTGTTGTGACCCTTGATGATCATTTTCTATTGGTTGATAAAATTTGTAAACTCCTTTGATTTCAGCYTGATGTCTTGATCTATAGCCATAAGAAATAGGTGATAATTTCTCTTGATTAAGTTCATTTGGCCTTTTCACAATCAGACACAAAGTGGTTGAGTTTCTTCTGTATACTTTTCTAACCATTCTTCAAGAGGTTCATATCATAGCAGATAGAGCCAAAGATAACCACCAAAATGTTTTGGCTCTGTCAAGAAGGCTTTAATTTCACAGATATTAARTTTAATGGGAGTTAAATCTGCTAAGACATTAATAACATTTTTCCATGGATAAACAAAATCAAAGATAGGGGGTTAACAAATACATTATTTCTTTCTTTAAAGTTTGCATGCTGATAATAAAACAAATGTTCTTKTGCACGCTTTATCAATTCAGGAATAGAAGGCGTATCATAGACTCCTGTTGGGAAGGATAAGTTAATTTGGTCAGCATAACAAATCAAAGGTATAGGTTGAGAACATTTCTTTGTAAAGAAGATAGGCGGATTTTCATGCTTTTACATGATAGAATATTTTTTGGTCGAGATGAAAGATTAGCTAAAATATTATTTTTTCCTTTCACGTGCTGAACTTTGAATTGATATCTCGAGAACCAATATTTCAATCTTAACAGCTGGGCCTATGGAATCATCCTGTTTCTAAAGTCAAGAATTTTAGCGAAGGATGAGTTATGCWTGAAAATATGAAATTCATGTCCTATCAAATGAAACTCAAACCTCTTTATGCCATACTTGATTGCCAAGATTTCTTTGCTTSTTGTTGTGTGGTAATGTTTCTCAGCCTCTTTGAATTGACCACTTGCATGTCCATGATAGTGCCGCTTCCCATCAATTTCTTCAAGTAACAAAGCTCCCAAGTATTCATCACTAGCATCTATCTGCAAGATCCTGAGACCTGTGGTTGGAATTCTGAGAGGTATTGATTGCTTGCATAATTCCTTGAGCTTTTGAACTGTATTGGTTTGATCAGGGCCCTAAGGAGTGGATTTTTTTGAGTAATCCAGAAAGGTGGTTGGAATAACGAGAAACTTTGGTATAAAGTTTTTGGTATAGTTGATAATCCCAAGAAATTATTGAATTTCTTTTCTTGAAAGGTTTTCATCATGGAATTGAGGAAGGTTTTCTACAAGATGAGGACTAGGTTGAATAGAACCATTGGCAATTTTCATGCCAAGATGTTCTACTCAGATAGTCCATTCTGAAAACATAATTCCACAGGATTTCACAAGATCAAAGAAATGGGTTAAAAGGTTATCATGGTATCGTCATCCTTACTGAAGAGAAGTATGTCATCAATGTAAACCAACTTGTGGAAAGAATTGGCTCAACTGACCATGGGTTTTTGAAATACCGATGGTGCAATTTTCAAACTAAATTGCGTTATTGTCCATTGATACTGAGCATTAGGGATACAAAAAGCAAATTTCTTTCTTCAGGAAAAATCCCCAATTGCTAGAAGGATCTAGTTTTTAAATTAAAATTTTTTGCCCCTTGTAAATGAACAAAAAGATCTTGAACAGAGGGCAAAGGAAATTTATTATCCTAAAGGAACTGATAATAAAATGCCTGGTAAGCCCAACTAGATTTAGTTGGTTCAATCGGACCTTGTTTTAAAAGCATCTCATATTCTGTTTTTACATGTTTTAAGTCATCAGGTTTAATACCTGGGTCAGTTGCCTTTGTCGAATTCAATCTTCATTAAGCTTAAAAGGAAGCTTAACAAAGTATATCTCATTCTTCCAAAGTGGATTTGGATGTTTAAACTGATCATGTGAATCTACAGAAAAAGATAGAAGTTTAGTASTAATCTTTAAATTTTTCTGGAGCTTGAGATATTGCTAAAATAAGATAAGGTTGGAAGGAATGTTTATACCGAATTCTAGGAAGAATCCCCAATTGATCTGCTTTGATGATAACATCCCATCCTAACAAAAGCTCTTTTCCTATGAAATCCATTTCCATAGACTTTTGTCCATTAATGTATCCTGACAAGAACTTAATACCAATTGGAACTTTAGTGATTAGTCCTATAGAATAAGTTTCACCATTGGATGCATCAAGATTGGAAATTGGACATGAGGCCTTATTGGAGATGAATCCTTTGAATTCATTTGAAAATTGGAAATGAAGTATCAAAATCACTACCAGAGCTTGTAAAGTCTAAATCACTTGTAGCGACTTGAACGACAAAATTGTATCTTTATCAGACTGACTCTGTTCTGAATATACATATCTAAATCAGAATCTGGATAATCAATCATCATTTGAGAAATCATTTTTACTTCCTTATTCTTTTGAGGACAATTCTTGGCAAAATGTCCTTTCTTCTTATGGATATGACATCTGMTATTTTTGAATCCCCTGAACTTTTTCTTCCTGAAATATTTGAGAAATTTCTTYGCTGGCTTTTTCTTTGAGTTTTTTTCGAAAATTTCTTCTTTTTGGAGGACTTCTTGCACACATATTTCTCATGCTCTCAAACAAGCCTTCTTGATTTTTTTTCCTTTCATTATGAAAGAAATCTGCAGTGGCTTGTTGATGATGACATAGTCTTTCTCAAGCTGTCAAAGTAACCTAGTGTAGCTCTCCCATTCCAAATGACTCCAATAATTTTCTTGATTCAAGGATTAATTTTTCAATTTTAGCATGTAATTCTTGTGGTAAAGAAGTAGCATATACTTGTTTCAAATCATTAGTACCACTAGAAATATAAAATATTGGAGACATGCTTTTGAATTGTCTATTTAATTAGATACTCTTAAAGAACAACATTTCGTTTTGAAAAAGTCATGTTTTAATTGTCTAGCATGTAGTGGTGGATCACCCACAAATTCCATATATAATAAAGTTAATGTTTCATCAAAAGATAATCCAAACAATTTATTTYGTTGATATGGTCTGCATTACAAAACCAACCACCCATAGAACCAGTTAATTTTGCATAAAATTCAGCAAGGCTAGTAGGAAGAGATTGGCCCTTATGAAGTTTGGAATTGATCCAAGCTATGAATTCTTGCAGTCTTACTCTTCTTTTTTCAGTTGGAACATCATCAATTGTGAACCATGAACTCTTTACTGAAGAAGATTCTTTCTTTAGAGGCTCGGGTGGGGGTTGAGTAGATTATGTCTGAGCAGTTTCTTATTCATCATCAAATTCTTTCTCTAGATTGTGTATCAGCCATCAAAACAGCAGCGACATCCATTATTTGTGATTCATCACTTTTGAAGATATTAGAATCATTATTAGAAGATGATTATGTCATTATTTGTATCATGAGAATCATTAGAATCAAGAGTTATTGTTCATCATGAGAAGGAACAAAAGAAACAGGATTATGTGTATCAAAAACAAGCTGTTGAAATCTTCTTTCTTAAATAGATCTTCTCCTTCCTGTTTTTCCATTTTTCTCATTTCCTTTTTCCTTGGCCAATCTTCTTGCTTGTCCATGTTCTTCTTCTTCTTTTCTCATCTATTCACTACGCTCAACAAAAAAGTGAGTAGCAATCCTGGGAGTTGCAGAAGGAACAAGATTATAATAACCTTGTGGAGAAATTGGAAAATTTGGGAACATAGGTGGAACAAAAGTAGATGGAYATACAGATGGAAACATATAAGATACTTTTGTTTTGTAACAGGTGATGAGGACTGAGGAAAATAAGATGGTAGACCTTGTGATTGTCTATGCCGATCTGCATCTTGAAATTCAGCTTTCAATTTATTTATTTTCTATTCTTTTTGATWAAAAAAATAGGACCAAATACTCTTATTCTGATCATATAATTTAGATCTATATCAAGCTCGTTGAATCAGTCAATCATGAAAAGATAAACTTTTTTCAGTGGATCAACCTTCTTAATGGTCTCTACATCAGAAGTAACTCTATTGATTTTGGGCAACAGCATTCTGTGTTTGCCAATTCAGAACTTCATCTGATTCTTAATTTGGAATGCTTCTTCCACAATGATCTACTCATGTTTTGGTCATGAAAGGGGTGCCTGTGACTTTCCTCTATTCATCTCTTTTCCTGGACAAAGGAGGAAWCTCAGAGGGTGAAAACATCATACAAAGCATAGGCTGAAGATGGATGAGTTCTTTTTGGTGAAGCTTCATAAAGATTTGACCTCTTTATGGGAGATTTGATAATCTTCTGAGGTTGTAGAGGCTCTTCATCATATGAATCATTAGGACAATCTATCCTATGCTTACGTACTTTTTTCTTCTTTATTGTTTGGATTTCTTAGGAGAATCTTTATCTGACTCATACTCATCACATGAGCAATCTGGTTCACATATAGTTTTATCAACATCCCAAAAAAWGTGTCCATTGACATGACTAGAGTATTATGTCTTTTGAGATGGAGAAAATGAGCTGACAGGAACCTTTCTTTGAAACTTAACATCCTTATGATCTATGGGCCAAATCATGAATTCTAAGAATGTAGATCGGGTGTTTCTTTTTTAGGAATGACATGGCTTATACCAGCTGCTAAGATCCATGCAAAATTTCATAATTAGTGATCCAAGTTGTAGGGATCAATTTATGAAGACTTGACCTGGAGATCTACCTAAGAATCTCTACAACAGTAGAGACATCTTTATTAGTATCAGCAAGGACCATCAAGGCATTGGAGAAACCTTTCCTCTGAAGATCTAGAGAGTGATTTTGCAGTCTGTACACCATTTGATGGTGAAGTGTGGCCATGATGGCAGCATTCACTTGCTTTGTATCTCCTATCTAAAATTGAACTTTTAGAGCATTGGATAGATTTTGATCATTCAGGAGATAGCAAAGTTTGAAMAAAGTGTGAGAATCACACTTCCACAGCACTACTCATAGCTAGTAAATATGGAATCTAGAAGGGCAATCTTTGCTAAGACAGGTAACCCTTTCCTACCACTAAAAGTTATTCTAGCTGGAAAAGAACCACAAGAAAGATTAATATTGTAAGGACTGATTAAAGGAGGAACTGATTATTCTATTCTGGATGACTCCGAAATAGATTTAAACTCTGTCAAAGAACCTATATAGATAGAATTAAAGCTGAACATGGTAAAGGTAAACTACTGAAATTTGAACGAGATTTGAAATAATAGAAGTGTTACCAGATGTTAAAGCCATGATTCTGAGARASACAACTCGTTACCCCTCTATATTCAATTATAACATATTCAATCTTCCCTCCTCCAAAAGATATTTGAAAAATTTCTTCACTGGCTTTTTCTTTGATTTTTTTGGGAAATTTCTGCTTTTGGAGGACTTCTTGCACATACATTTTTCATGCYTCTAACAGAAGGCATGGACACTGCACTGATGCAACCCATAGACGCTAGGTACTATCCATGACTCGCGATTTAGGGCATGGATGCTTTTTAAAGTCCTTATTTCATCCGTAACCTTTTATACTCTTATTCTTCCTATCTTTCGAAACACTCTCAACCATGATTTTCTCTCTTCCAAAACTCCAATTCCCTTTGTGACGCCCCCGCCGACACCTAGGTATGACTGGGGCCGAACGACACGTTGCCTGTGTCTCGACAATCCATACTCTCTCAGAAAAATATAACTTAAATCACAGKCCAATATTACATTCAATAGGGACTATAGATCATAAATAAAATTACAAATTTAGAAAATTACACCATAATAATAGCAATTATAATCTAAAACATCAAGTGTAAGATTTAAAAACACTGCTCTAGCACTTCAAGAAAGATGAGTTCTCCTAAGCGCTTGATCTCAAACCCAACATCCTAGGAATTTGTACCTGTCACTATGAAAATAGAAGAAAACTATGAGCGATAGTTCAATGAGTTCGGCACATGTGCAAAGTGAATTAGAAAATAAACAGAGATAAAATAAGTGTTCAGGGATAGTTTAAGACAAAATATATTCGAGGATAAAACTTAACTGCTTTCCTCACTTTCCAAGCATTTGATAAAATAAGAAAATTGACTATTCAGTCAGAATAGTAATAMAACCATTAGCTTAAAACTCTATGAGTAAAGTAATACCGGCCTTATCAGTCCAATTTWCTCATGTGAGTCACCCGTCCCTGGATTAAAAATCCTAATCAGGGGTATGACCATCCACAATAAGCCATGGATACTGGTGGCTCAACCATCAGCCCGGTAGGTTGCGATCCGCCACAAGTATTATCCACCGACTTTGGCCAATTCTGGCAAACTTTGATATTAACGTACGTGTAGCTCAAGAGGTCCTCGCACTGCAAACTGGCTAAATGCTGCACTTTGCCYGCCGGGCTAGTAATTCAGATATGCCAATTGAGTACTCAATTCAATACGCAATCCTCAATCATTCAATCAATAGTTTCAAAATAGTTAAAAATTTCTCCAAACAATATTTGTTTCAAACATTCCTTCAAAATCTTGAAATCTCAAGTGAATAATATACATTTCTAACGACTTGCAATGAATTCATTTCTGAAGTGACTTATTTCAGCAATTTCAAGAAAAGCATTAGAACTATACTTTAAGAAAAGCTCATAAAACTTTGTGCGTTCGCGGAAAAATATTTTAATGAACTCACCTATAGCTGGGTAATCCTAAAAATAATTAGCTAMCTGGAGCTACCTAAATAAATATTACAAGAACCCTTAGTTGCCTGTAAATAGTAAAACCAGTATGCCAAATGCTCATAACTAATCATCATGAAATTTTAGAGTTAGTGCATCGTAAATGAATCTGGCGAAACATTTTCTTGGGCCTATACTTGATATGCGTTTTATAAATGCCAAACCTAGTTTCTAAAAATTTCTGCAAAATAAGACAGAGAAATTAGTTTCAAAGGAACATTTCASTGTAGCAAATAGAGGTTTATCCAGGGTCTAAGAAGTCAATGAAAAAKATTAGTGAACATTTCTATCCAGCCTGGACAGAGGAAAATAAATCGTGCATAACTTGAGTTATAATAGAAGATTTTGATCAAGGTAAGTTGGAAGTTTTAATCCCAAAACAGAGGGCTTTCTAGCAATGTGGATTATTCCAAAAGGAGAGTCATGGTTCTTCTGTTTTGAAGCTAAAACTGTGTGAGAAGAGTATGGACAACTGAAACTGGTGGCAGGCGATATATGGTTTAATTCTCTTATCCTACGTTGAATTACCTAAAGAATTCAGCGACATGTTATCCTGAAGACGTAAAGGATTTCATAGCTTATATGCATTGCAGTGTCTATAATATTTCATTTGGTAATCAGATTTGATGAGAAAGAAGGATTTAATGTTAGTCGGCCTTTACTTGACCAGTTCTCAAAGAGTGTTGTATATCTTGAGTTTTAAAAATCTAAAATGGATGAAACTAGTCCATAAACACTCCTAGGCTTTCAAACCATATAACTTAAGGAGGGTTTCACTTTGTGACCAAGTAATTACATTCTATAATGGTTGTTTATCAAGTCGAACATTAGACACAAACAGAATGACCAAACATCGTTTCTAACCTTCTAACTTTTAATCAAATCCTTAGTCTTGTTTTTGTTCTGCTAACTTCTTTAAATTGCAGATTCAAACTTCACCATACACCACATCATGCATTTTCACCAATCTACCTAGCTCTTCAACGAATCACAACATTACACAAAGCATGTCATATCCCATACTTGCATGAACTCTTTATCTTAGCATTCAACAATCAATTCATAAAGGCCATAGTCATGCAACACACTATAGACAAGGAGTCATAGAAACAAACTACTATCATGCCATTAATAGAATCACAACCTTACTCTAATCATCATTATCTTCCAATTTTGACACATGAATCATGATTCCTCCCAAGAGACACCAGCTATACTAACCTGGAATTTGCAGAAAAACAATCAAAGAATATCCTTGTTCTTCAACCGRTGAAATGCTAGGAGTAAATGCTACAATGTTGGGATGATGGACAGCCTACTGGACGATGCTGAAGAGGTTTTCTTAGCAGCTYACCTGATCCRATTTGATGGAAAGATGAAGTAGGGTGTAAAGGGTTAGCTGAGAGAAAGAAGGAGTGGTTTGTTTGTGAGTTTCTTACGGTGAAGTGAAGTGGGTTAGCCAGTCAAAGTGGAGATGTTTCTTATAGGGTAGAAACCTTACTAATTTAGGGTTAGAGTCTTCTAGGATATTTAACTTAGTTTTTAAGACTAGTTTATGGCTTCTCCAAAAAGCCTCTTAGGTAGAGTGTTCTGGGCTGCAAAGGGAGACTGAATCGGCTAAGAAAGAGGGAAGAAGAGGAAGAACGATAGGCTTATAGTTTCAAGGATATGACAAAGGAAGAGGAGAATTCAATTTACAGCAAAAGTCTAGTAATATTTTATATAAAACTTAGGAGTTAGAAAATAATTTAATAAGATGAAATGGTAGTTGTAAGAATAAGGAATAAAGTCCAAAGGATTCATTCGGTTAATCCRAAAGTGTAGAAGACACAACATTCAAATTAAGAAAAAGACAAAAGAACAAGCATTCYACTTTTAAGAAATATGGTCACCATGCATGGGTAGAACTCAAAATCTGAAATTTAAATTAAACTTTGGTAAATTGGAAGAAGAATTTTGAGCTATCAYCCTTGCATGCATGCAAGGTGGCCAAAATTCAAGTATTATTGGTCACTATTTGGGTAAATTTGGAATAGACTTAAATAGGGTTCGAAATAGGCTTTTAACTAGGCAAGAAAATTTCCAGATTCATTGTAACAGAATTATTCTAACTCAAATTCTATGTTACTATGATTCAGACTTAAAGTATCTAAATCCTTAACATSTGATATCCTATTTCCAAAAATCACTAAATTCGATAACTCTATTTTTTGAGCACTCCTATTTCCTATACATATATATATATATATATAAGCTAAACTCAAAATCTTGAAGACACTTCCTACACACATTCCTGCTAGTTTAGAAATCCTTGTTAATTTATATTTGTCCAAAATCCTTCAAGTGAAGGATTWGAAGAAGCAAGTTGACTTTCGACAGTCCGAAGCCTAGTTACTGTGGAGTCCAAAATTCAGATGCACAGCTAAACTTTGGTCATCCGAAACCTATGAGACATATAGGAAGTGAACTTGGACACAAAATCTCCAACTGTTTCGGTCATTTAGATTAAATATGTGCAAATTTGGATATTTGCTTGTACGAACAGAACTTCAAACGAAGATAAAATWTGACTGGTAGTGCTTAGAATTTTCCAGCTGGTCGGGACGGATGGCTGGGTTGACCAACCGGGCTAGAAGATGGCGTTTCAAGTGTAACACAACATGATCAAAGTCAATTATACTCGAAGGTTTCTAGATCTTGATTCCTTTTTCATTCAGGTGTGGGTCCTTAAGGTAATTCTAGAAAGCCCTCTGTAGCGGCCCAGCTCACCCCTATGTGCCACTAGGGTTGGGCAAGTTACAGCCTGTCTCTTGAGAGTGTACAAAAATTCCAAGTACTTAATAGGGAATTCATAATCCTAACATAAATACTAGTACTTGACAATATACATTACAACTTCTTAAATRAAACGCCCACAAACCACAAGGAAAAGTCACTCTAATCCAGCCTAAAAAACACCTACACTGATAGAGAAGTAAAAAGATCACAAGGCTCTAACTATTGGACTCTAGTCTACTAGCTCAGCATGCGATCCTGAAGAAAACATATGGAAATAGAGTGACCTAGGCTCAGTGAGTCCTCTGTATGTGTGAGAGTGTACATTATTGGTGGAAAATGTTCCGCAAAGCACTTTACATCAAATCGAGAAAAGAAAAGATAAAACAACTACTTACCCAAATCATTCTTYTTGAAGAAGTAAGAGCAAATCTTCATTYAAGGAAAATAATGCATTTCTAAAACCATGTCAAGTCATGCAAAAACATTTCATGAACAATGTAGAGTCAAACGGTACAAATCATAACTGCAAGAATTTAACTCTATGGGGTCAAGTTACCAACCTTATCACTTTGAGTACGTATATAATTTACAACTGAACTCCAACATTAATAAGTKTTCGGCTGTACAGCTATCAACGTCATCTGCCCTCGGGTTAATCTCCTAATCAGGGTTATGAGTGTCTAAACAATCAACATGGGTACCATATGACATAACCGTCTACCTGATACAATTTCGGCCTGCCATTGATTCTGCTTAAGCACTATCATTCGAGTAGAGTAAGAGGTCCTTGCTCTGGGGAACAGCCAAGTGCAATACTTTTCCCATCAGACTAGTACTTGGTGTTGTCAACTGAGTACTCAATCTTCACAATACACAGTTCAAAATTGTATCAATAACAAGCTCGATGCATGATAAAATTGATAAAATATTCGAACTCCATGATCAATATAGTGTCAAGTATGAAAATAGTCAAACGATATCAAAATCCAGGATTTCATACCATTCGGGTAAAACAAATCGTGTGATTCGAATAAAATAGTTCATGCAATAAAATATTCATACAAAAACCATAATGCGTAAAAACATTTTATAGATAGTATGTACAATAGTTTTCCAAAATGGCTTTGAAGGAAACTCATGTTAAAATATTCGAGAAGACTTGAAAACACATCTCTAGAGTGTAATGAATAAAACCACTTACTTTTGGAAGTTCATAAGATGGAGGGACTCACTTGAGAGTGACTGAGATGCGGGGGAAGTCCTAGTTCCCTTGGCTATCGTGCCCTAAAGACGCATCATAAGACTATTCTTAGTCTATGTCCCAATTAAGAGTTACGATAACTAAAGCAAACAATCAAATCTCATTCACTACCCGAGACTTAAAATCTTAATGAATCTGGACTTAGGGTTGTAGGTTTAGGGTACAAGTTACAAAATTGAGTAGATGGAATCCTACATACATCTGAGTACTACAATGAAGTAATTTTGCAAAGCTACCTGGAAAACAGTTTCACCTATAAACTGTCAAGGTTCATGGAAACAGGCATATCTCAATTATTTAATATCCTAAACTCGTGACTTCAGATTCCTAAGATTTAGGGCTTTCTATACATATAAAAATATTAGCATGAAAATACTTTGGTAAATGACAAAAATTTACAGAAAATAAGGTCATAATTACTGCTGTAATAAACTGGCGGCAGTTAGAAAAATGCTTATAAATTAGGTTCATATAGGTAAACCACTTTACCAGAAATGCATGAGAAATTCCCAGATTCCACTAAAATAGCAAGGTAATGCAGAAACTGACACAGACTGGCAGAGTTCAAAGACTAAGTCATATCTTGACTTATGGAAATCCATTTCAAGTGAGACTGAGCTCAAACTGATCCTAAGACATCAAGGTTTCTATCCATATAGAATAGTCTCTATTTTGTTTCACCGATAAGTCACAAAACTATAGGGTAAAGTCATTCTTGAACTAACTGGTAGGGTTCGATCTCTTGCCTATATCTTGGGTTTTAGATGGTGTTTTCTAGTGATCTTAGTCTTATTAGACTTCTAAGAARAACAGATATCCACAAAGAACAACCATGCAAGAATTGAGAAGGACATTCATTTAGAAACAAAAGAAAAACCATCATTTAGAAAAAAGGATAAACAATTACCAAAAAGAGAAGGAAAGGAGAGATAGCTGGTCATTCAAGCCTTTGAAGCTTCT
Organism: Rhazya stricta; assembly: GCA_001752375.1. Taxonomy (NCBI): domain Eukaryota; kingdom Viridiplantae; phylum Streptophyta; class Magnoliopsida; order Gentianales; family Apocynaceae; genus Rhazya; species Rhazya stricta. The sequence continues at coordinate 2,966,299 of MEJB01000044.1, forward strand.
TGGAATACTTTGTTGCTGCTGGACAGAGAGCATAAGAAATGCAAGAGGGAAGTTGAAGGAAAGAGTGGGCAAGAGAAGTACAAGCGTGTGTGTGTTTCGGTGATGAAGAGAATAGAAGAAGAAGAAGAGGAAACAAGGTGAGCAAGTCTTAGGTGGCATGACAAAGCTTCAAACAAAGATGCATGTTAAAGACAAGAGAGAGAAGATGACAAATAGAGCTAGATGATCAAAAAGTGTCTAAATGAGGAGGATACAAGTGGACTTAGATGGTCTTACATATGGCATGAACAAGTTTCTCAAGGTGCCAAGTGTGCAACCAGTTGGACACATGGAAGTAGAAAGAAATAAGTGAAMTTGAAGAGTCTTACAARTGGCAATGGGAAGAGCTCTCATTGTTCCACTTGGGAGGTGGCCCTTGTATGAATGCGGGGYGGCCAAGAACTCTCATGCATTGGTCTATCTGGTTTTACGATTTAACCAAGTATTATCCGGATTGTCCTACAAGAAAACTATGATCAGCGAGTCCATTCTAAATAAGTCTAAGAAATCTAAATAAAAGAGCATAACTAAAATAATCCATACCTGTATGCACAATTTACGATAATCTATAACTGAAAACTATCCCGTAATTGGCTCGAGGGTTCTACAATTTCCCCTCTAAGAAAAATTTCATCCTCAAAATTTCATCGTACCTGAAAACAATCCTAGGTACTTTTGCTTCAAGTAGTCCTCTGTTTCCCAAGTAGGCTCCTCTATACCATGATGCTTCCACTTGACCTTCACAAGGTGAATCTCTTTATTTCGGAGCTTCTTGGTGCTCGACCGAGTACTCGCACAGGTCGCTCTTCATGGGACAATAGCGTTGCGGCCGGATGTCTTCGTTGTTCAACACATGATATGGCACTGGATGCTATTTCTTGAATTGAGATACATGGAATACATCATGTAGACTTATTAGTTTCGATGGCAGTACTATTCTATATGCCACATTCCCAACTCTTTCTAGTACCTCAAAAAGGTCTAATATACCTAGGGCTTCGCTTTCCACCTCTCAAGTGTCTTAGAATTCCTTGCTGGGATATTAATTTCAAAAATACCTCATCACCCATATTGAATTCCAAATCTTTTTTTTCAGGTGTCAGCATAATTTTTCTTTCAGCTTTGAGTCGCTTTCAAGCGCTCCTGAAYGAACTTAACCTTTTCCCAACGTTTCTGAAACTCAATGAAGTCCCTAAAGTTTTTTGAACTTAGGTCAAAGATGAAAAATGAATATGTGTCTGCATTTATAAGTACCCTATGAAGATGATCAATTCCTTGAATAGATATATGAGCCAACCTTTCCTCATATCGGGCTTGGACTTCCTTAACTCGTTGTCTCATTTTGGATCAGCACTAACTATAAACAATCTTACAACACCACTATCTATCACAACTGCAATCTTTCCTCCAAGGATCTTGCTTCCTTAATTCTTTATGTTAGGATTAAAAGAACCATTCAAGTATCTAATAAGAATACATTTAACAACATATAAATAGAATTCTTTAGGGCAATTGAGCATATAAAAGCATATGACAAACATTATGAAAACAACAAATTACCAATCATGCCTCTATACAAAGATTCATTTACTGTTTTGCCCTTTTCATCTTTATCAAGCTTTTAATGACGTGTTACAAGGAGTTCAGTCTCTTAAGCATCTAGCATCCAAACCTCTTACAAATTCCTTAACATATTTAGCTTGATCTATGAAACCTTAATTTTTTTTTTTTTTGGGTTTGTAATCCCAAGAAGAAATTTACTCACCCATCATAATATTTCACATTCATTTGGCATAATTTCAGAAAATTCTCTACATAGTCAATCTTTTATAGCACCAAAGATAACATTATATTTGCACAAGTAAAATATCATTTTGATAATTTGTTTTGATAAACAATGTAATATCAATTTTTCCTCTTGAAAAACCTTTTTTCCAACAAAAATCCAACAAATCTTTCATACCATGCTGTAGGAGCTCGTTCTAAGCCATATAGTGTTGGTAGGTTGTCTTACAYGTACTTCTTCACTTATAAAACCATTTAAGAAGGCACTTTTAACATCCATTTGAAACAAAAAGCTAATAATATATGAATGGATCCAAGTATTGCTACGGCTGCATATGTCTCAYCGTAGTCTATCATTTCTTCTTAATTAAATCCTTTGGCAAAACATCTAGCTTTATTTCTAACTATTGCACCATTTTCATCAAGCTTATTTCGAAATACCCATTTTGTTCCTTTGATATTATGATCACTAGGTTTAGGAACTAATTTCCACACTTTGTTCCTTTCAAATTGATTTAATTCTTCTTGYATAGCAACCATCCAAAAATGATCACATAAAGCATCATCAATATTACTAGGCTCAATTTGTGAAAGTAAAACAAAGTTATCCACAAAGTAACGTCTAGTTCCAATACCTCGAGAAGGATCACCAATATTATAGTATTTGGGATGAATAGGTACATACCTCCATTCCTTAGGCAAGTCATCTTCTTCATTTTTGAAATGCCAGAGGAGGGAGGGGGTGAATTAGGACTTAACAATAACTCTACCCTCAATTAAATTAGGCTAACCAATCCAGTACCAAAATATGTTTAATAAAGATAATAAAAAATATATGAGAAACTATGATAATGACAATYCAAAGTATAACCAATAATTGATAAGATTCAACAAGATAAATTTCTAATAAAACAATGAAATATGTATTCAATATACAAAGGGCTCAAATGAAACTATGTAAGGTATAATAAATATAGATCACTAGATAGAGATATGCAACATAAATCGAAGTGATAGCAAGAGACAAGAGACAAGAATTTATAGTGGTTCGACTTCTTCAAAATCTACATCCACTATTCAAACTTCCATTAATCTTGTATACTTACKAAGTTTACACAATCACGGTTGGTATCATCACAATCAACCAATATCCAACTCAAGAGAGGTGCACCCTTCCTAGGATTTTAGACAAGTAACCTCTCAATCAATTTTAAAAGAAATATTCAATCAATGACTCACTTCAAATAAGATGAGCTTTACAATAGCAGCTCAAGATAAATCTTTCCAGGATATATTACAACTTCAAGCTCCAATCAAACCTTTGAGACAATTTATGTAAGAGAAATAAAGCTCAGGTGATGTATCTTCTGGAAAATAAAGATTTTGCTCAATAAAAGATGTTTTTAAGGTAATAAGCTCAAAGATCTTGCCCTTGTATCAATTGCAAGTTTCAAAGCTCTAAAAAAGAGTATATATAAGAGTATATATATAAAAACAATGGTTTTACAAAATATCCGTTGAACTAGTCGTTAGACACTAAATTTAAAAAAATCTGAATGCACGGATGCATTGCTATGTCCTGAGTATCATCCCTAGTTTGTCCTAAAGGGTTTTCAACTTTCTATGACCGTCCGTGCTTGTGTCAAGGATTATAACTAAGAATGGTTCATCCGTCAGTGGCATGCGTCCTTGCCCACAAAATATGTAAAAATCAAACTATTAAGGAAAATGTGCTATGGTATGTAAGGCTAGTTTATTTTAAAAACTCATTTTTAATGTGAAAATGATTTGCAACGAGTTTTCTAAAGAGTTTTTATGAGTTTTATAACCTCAAAATGAACTCTCAAAGGGATTAGTCACAATAATGAAATAGAGTATTAAACCTTAGTAAAATGTGACCAACCGTGTGCAGTGCTTTGCTCAGCCCGGCTAGCACTCTAGTCAGCAATAGGTACCAACTTCCCATGTCAAATCACATCATCATTCCCTAACCACTATTCGAGAAGATTTCGTATCCGTGTTACATGCAAAGATGAATCATGCACCTTATTTTCCAAAACTCAGAAATCAASTGTTTATTCCAAGACACGAGGTCAACATGGTTTTCATGCACATTTTTCCAAAGCGAGTGTTGTGAAATAATTCCACACTTTTCAAGAAGCATGATAATCTGAAATAAATGCACGTTTACAAGAAGCTTGAATAACGTGAAATAAATGCATGTTTTTCAAGAAGTATGAGTCGTGAAATAAATGCATGTTTTTATTTTTGATGAATAGAGTATGGAAAGCARAAGTCCATATTCGGAAGTTTTTAAAGAATAGAGGAACTCACAATGATTGAAAATAGTGATCTATGACATAAAGTAAAAACAGCATAGTTTGATAAGTTTAAAAGTTTGAAAGGAACTTATCTGCTAAGGCTTTGGTTGGTTAGGTCATCGTGTGTTCGTTTCCTACATCAATAATGGGTTCGAACTTAGTTAACAAATCACAAGGTTTAAATTATTTGAGCACTAATTTCTAGGACTAAGTTCATGCTTAAGGTCTCGGTACTTAAGTCTTAACTCGAGACTTGCTAGGCAACTAAGCAAGATTGGTCCTAAAAAGATTTTTAAGATCTTAAGGCGTGCAGCCATGTGTTCTATGGTTTTTTGGATTTCCTAAATTGCCCTCAAATTGAATTTGAAAGTTAGCATTGGGTTTGCCTTATACTCCCAGCATCCAAATTGACAGGGTTGGGTTAATCGATTATATTTCAAATTTTACTAAATGAATCGGGTGAATTTTATACCACATTAATCCTCTAATGCTAGGGTATAACACCCCAGATTAGGAACCTTATCCTAACTCGGGAATGTTACAATATTCCACTCGCAAATAATCAAGTATCATTTAAAAAAAAACCTCAGCATTTATTCAAAATAGAAATACAGCGGAAGCCTCAGGAATTTAACACATTTCAGAAATATTAATCTTATTACATAAATCGATTCGAAAACTAGTTTCAAGGTATCATAGCTCTCCCACAAGCGACCTCCTCGCCCCATCTGATTACATATCATCTGAAATGACACATAAGANATTCGAAAACTAGTTTCAAGGTATCATAGCTCTCCCACAAGCGACCTCCTCGCCCCATCTGATTACATATCATCTGAAATGACACATAAGAAAAGAAATGAGCTAAAAAGCCCAGTAAGTAACCTCAATGCATAGATGCRTCAACCTATCCTACATGCTATGAAATTATAAAATTTCGCCTTTAAATGAAAAACCACTTTCCAAACATTCCTTTTCAAAATCTTATTACAAAACATTTCTTTCAAAATTCACTTACAGTAAAACATTCCATTTCCTTTCATTCGTGAACTCACTAGAGTGAAATGCCTAGCTATTAGGCTGCAGTGGGCCATTTGTTCTTTGGAACCCGATTACATTCTCTTCCTTTACTTTTCCTTTTTCTCTTCACCTCCCAGAGGTGAATGATTACCTCCCTTCCAGAGGGTCRGTTTGGGTGCGCCGGTCCCCGATGCCCCATTTYCCACTCACATCCTTCATGGCTAGGTTTACACTCCTTTCCAAAAACTTTAACATTTTC
>MEJB01000044.1:2972324-2992781 GCA_001752375.1 Rhazya stricta
CAGAGAGAGATTTTACCGCGTGAACCTCTGGTGAGAGCAAGAAGTCCTGCCATGATTTGTCCGCAGAAGCAGCAATCGTGGTGACGCTGGATGTCGCGGCAGCGTCGTCGAACGAAGCAGAAAAATATGAAGGCCAGCGTCTAGCTGCGCGATAGAATGTCCGAGCAGCGCTATGAGTTTTGCCGCCGGCCTCGGATCGCACCCTCTGGTGTGCCTCGCACTACCACCAGCTTGCACAGCAGCAACGATAGCAGTAGACAAGACAGCTCCCAGTCCACGTCAATCTAGCAACTCCAGTTACGTCAACGAACAAGTGGTCAGCGATCTCGACAAGCGGAGGACAGGCGACCCTCAGGCATGGCGCGAGGAACCGAGCGCGTGGTTCGCCCAGCCAGTCCTGGTCGCAGGCCTTGGATCTGGACGACCTCAAACAAGCAATAGAGATGGCAACCGAGCGATGGCGGATCTACAAGGAGCGGCTGCGTGAAGAGGAAGAACTGCAAATCAACTGCGGCACGCGGCAGTCCTCGACGGTGGCAGCGAGAAGTGGAAGAAGAGAAGGGCGGCGGTAGGGTTTGGCAGCGGCAGCGGGAGGAAGAAGATGAGAGTTTCTTTAGTTTTTTTTTCTTTTTCTTTTCTATTCTTTTTCTTTCTTTTTATTTTCTTATATGTTTTCTTTTTTAAATTTATATTTTGGCCCTTAACCCGAACCTTTCGGCCCTTCCCATCCAAATTTAACCCAAAATTCGTAAATTTAATATAACCGGCTTCCGTTCGATAAAAAGCCCAACTTTCAACTAACAAACAAATAGGCCCACGAGTCGAGCCTTTAACGAAACGATAACTCTTACTCGACAGAACGAAATTCTATACTTATTAAACGTGCGATTTCAAAATATTAATTACATATAAAATGTCCAACCCTAGTTGGCACACAACTCCATACAAAATCAAACAAAAATTCATAAAACTAAAATCTCGGGTGTTACAATAATTGTAAGACCTCGAAACAGAGTGGCTGATATGATAAATTTGATATGATTTGATTGGTACTATCCATACTATCAAGATGCATCTTTTTTTCGGAAGCTCATCTCATAAGAACTTYAGTGTTAAGCGAGCTTGACCTGAGGTAATTCTGGGATGGGTGACCCATTGGGAAGTTCCCGGTGAGCGCGTGAGTGACGACAAAAACGTGCTGAAAAGATTYGTGGTGGTTTATGAGGTCAGTCCATCAAATCTAATAAAGTACCGACCCAGTGTTTTGGGGCGGGGCATTACATAGGGTTTATATTTAGTACTAATTTTGTCAAGTAAATGTGTCCAAATTGTATGTAATTTGGCCTGTACAGTTGAGATACATAAATAATCTACTTCAGATAAGCAGGATGTTTTCCTATTAACAGTGGTCAAGCTACTTTCAGCAGCACTCCCTGGCCTATTTTCGTCTCTATGCTATATTCAGACATTATTCTCACTTATCTATAGTAATAACAGCTGCTTACAGACCATAACAAAGATCTTGGGAACTGAATATTCAGAAAAATACTCAAGAAGAAGAAAGAACAGTATAATGGAGACTAAAGAGTTTCAAGAGGCTAAGTGTTTTAGCAAACCATACTTGTATTTCACAATATGAAATCTCAAACTTTGTTTATATCGAGTTCAAGTCTCAAATCTAGTCTGAAATTGAGTTGGTCCAAGAACAATACAACTGAGYCCTTATATAGAGGGTGGACTCCGAACTTCTACAAACTAGAATGGATTAAAAGATATGATCATACAAAAGTAACTTTAATAAATTTACTTTTACAAAAGTTTGACATCGATTAAAGCAGCTTCAACAATGCTACTTTTACAAAAGCTTATGTGAACTAAAGCTGACAAAGACAAAAGCTACTTTAATAAAGTTGACAAGATAAAGCAGCAATAATGGTGACTTTAATTAGTCACAGTTGTGATATTCATAATACTCCACAGAAAATGGCTCTTTCCATTTGATGCTGTGTCCTTCCCAATTTATTTCGAATTCTTTATCAGTAATATCTTCTTTTTGAGGCTCTGTAGATGTAGTGGCTTCTGAAGGAGATCCTGGAGCTACTAGGTTTGGGCTCTATCTTGTATCCTGGTTGGGTATATGGTTCATATTTCCCATTGAGCATGGATACATAGGAACACAAATGCTTGAAARCTTGTTTGTCTTTTTCCAAAGCTTCATGAGATCTGTACATATGCTTGATATCTGGATATTGATGAGCTCAATAGCCATAAGAAGTAGAAGAATGTTTTTCACCCACCAATTGATAAGGACACCTCAAAATGAGATACAAAAATGGAGGCTGTGTAGGATCTACAATGTTATCCAACCATTTTRTAGGAGTAGCATATAAAATCAAGAAATTTCACATATAGTCTCCAATGTTCTTTGGCTCTATCAAGTATGATCTTAAATCATGGGCATTAATTTTTATAGTGTGATAAAATAATACTGATACACACCATATATAATAATATCCATTTTGAGGTAAACTTGATAAGACATTAATTACATTCTCCCATGGATATTCAACATCAAAACTGGGATTCAGGAAGGCTTCTTTATGTTCAAGATAATAAGCATGTCGATAATAATTTAAATGTATTTTTGCATGCTGGATTATATGAGGGATAGAAGGGTATTCAGGTAATCCTGGAGGAATAATAAGATTATTATGACATGAAGGATTGACCATAAACATAACAAGTATAAGGTGAGAACACTAGCTTAGTATTAGGTGAGGAAATGTAACATTTTTGTTTTGGGCTGGCCTATATAAAAGATCTGCTTTTTWACATAGTAGAGAGGCCTTTGGTTTGGCTAAAAGATCTGCAAGTATATTGTGTTTTCCTCTGATGTGTTGAACTTAACTGATATTTGGAAAAATAATTTTTAATCTCAATAATTGGGCTTGAGGYATCATTTTGTTTTTGAAATCAAGGATTTTAGGAGATGAAGAATTATCCATGWGAATAATGAATTCATGGCCTATCAAATGAAATTCAAAACATTTAATACCATTTTTGAATGCTAAGATCTCCTTGATTGTGGGGTGGTAATGCTTCTCAGCATCCTTGAATTGACCACTAGCATGTCCACAATAATGTTTTTCTACATTAATCTCCTCAATTAAGATGACACTCCAATATTCATCACCTGCATCAGTTTGTAAGATCTTGAGACCTGTGGTTGGAATCCTGAAGGCATTAGCTGCTTGCATATTTCCTTTAAGCTTTGATGGCTTTGGTTTGGGTTGTGGCCTAGGTGGGCGAATTTTTCTTTAAGAGTTTGGATAGTTGGCTTGTACGGTGAGAGACCTTTGGTAGGAAAGTTTTTATGTAATTGATGATACCAAGGAACTATTGAATCTCATTCTTCGAAAGGTTTTTATCTAGAAACTAAGAAAGTTTTTCAACAAGATGAGGTCCTAGTTGAATAGCTCCATTAGAAATTTTCATGGCAAGGTATTCAACTTCGGAAAGACCTACATGGCTCTTTTTCTCGAAAAGCATGATACCATGAGAATTACAAATATCAAAGACTTAGGCTAAGAGTTTCTGATGATCTAACTCATCCTTAGTAAAGAGAAGGATATCATCAATGTCTATCAAAGTAATAGATAAAATCGGCTCAAAGATTTTTGTCATCACTTTTTTGAAAAATAGATGGAGCAATCTTTAAACGAAATGGCACTATAGTCCATTGGTACTGACCATTAGGAACCCAAAAGGCTAGTTTGTATCCTACTTGCCAAAAACCTGCTTTTAAATCAGATTTTGGGAAAAAATTTGCCCACTTGTATAAAAAGATTTTGTATACTGAGCTAAGGAAACTTGTCATTCTGCAAAAATTGATTTAAAGGTTTGTAATCTATAACCAATCTCTTCTTTCCTCTAATTTGTTTACTTCTCTTATTCACATAAAAAGCTTGACATGTCCAACTAGACTTAGTTGGTTCTATCATGTTTTGCTTTAAAAGCTCTTTACATTCAGCTCTTGCTAACTTAAGATCATCAGGTGTCATACCCGSGTGAGTTGCTTTTGTGGGATWAACATCTTCATTAAGCTTAAAAAGGAAGCTTAACAAAGAATTTCTCATTCTTCCATAACGGCCTTGGATGCTTGAATTTATCATGTGAATTTGAGCACAAAGAAAGTAATTTTTGAGATATCAATTTAAATCTGTCAGGAACTTCTGTAAGTGCAAATGACAGATAAGGTTGAAATGAATGCTTAAAGTGAATTCCCTCAGGGAGAATTCTCAATCTTTGTGCTTTACTAATTGTATCCCGACTTGCAAAACATTCTCTCCATTGAGTCCATTTACATAGACTTTCAACTAAACAACACAATTAACAAAGAACTTGATTCCAATGGGTTTCTTGGATATCAATCCTGCTTCATAAGTTGCACCATTGGCTGTGACAAATTTGTGTTGGATGGCTCCTAGATGTCTCCTGATAATAACTTAGGATCTATCATGGTTTCAAAAGCACCTGTGTCAATCATAGCTATAGCCTTGACAGGCTTAGCATACTTAGATGTTAGTAAAGAAACCTGCATATGTGGCTAACAATTTACAGAATTCTAACAAGCATTATAGGATAAATAGRAAAAGAATTATTTGTATTAATATCAGAACTAGTATCAGAATCACTCCCTATTTCTGTGACTTCTATGACAAATACTGAATCATCATCTATCGACTCTGTTCAGAGTAAACTAATTCAAGATCTGAATCTAGATAATTTGCCATCATCCATGAAATTATTTTCATTGCCTTAGGTTTCTTTGRGGATAATTTATTACAAATATCATTTCTGCTTGCAAATGTGACATCGATCAAATTTAAATTTCTTGTTAAACTTCTTTTTCCTAAAATACTTCAAGAACTTTCTGCCTTTCYGGGATGAAGACTTCTTCTGAAATTTCTTCTTTTTGGAGGACTTTTTGCAAACACACTTTTCATGTCTTGAACACCGAATTTCATACTTCTTAGAACATGCTTTCTTTATGTGCTTCTCATTTTTGAAATAATCAGCAATAACTTGCTGACTATGGCATAGCYTTTCATGAGCAATGAGAGTAATCTGATGGATTTCCCGTAGCAAGATGTTGTAAGCTTCTCTTTGCTTCAATCATGAGCTTCTCAATGTTCGGGTGTAATTCCTATCTTTTTCCAAAGCTTCATAGTATCTATAAAGATGCATGATTTCTGGATGAGACTCTGAAACCATAAGAGGTAGGAGAAAGTTTSCTGCCTTCAGAGATTACATTCACTTATCTATAGTAATAAACAGCTGCTTACAAACCACAATTCCTCCCATAATTAGTTACTTATAATATATATAGACAATGTGACAGTTTTCCCCATGCTATTAAGTCTATTCATTACTGAAGTCCGATTCTCCTGCTATGAAGGAGTATGTTCAGTCCTCTCATATGAATCAGTGTGATGTACTTTATTCTACTTATGAATAGTATRTTACTTCGAATATTATGCCTGAGATGATTGCCCAATAGAAGAYTGAGGGTTATATTATGAGTAGTTTGTCTAGTTCTAACTTTTGTTGGAAGAAAGGGACTTCCTATCTCTGCCAAAGTTGCTGTACTTGATTCCACATTTACTAGCTATGAGGATGCATTCATAGGCTCTGCGGTGATGACTCTGAACTGTGGAAGTCTTATCTTAACGCTATTTCTCAATTTTGCTATCTCTTTGAATGATCCAAATCTTTCAACAGCATTAAAGGATCAGATCCAGATCTCTGACGCAAAGTAAGTAGAAACTGCTATCATGGCCACTTTACRTCATAAAATGGTGTACAGGCTACAGAACGACACACTTGATCTACAAAAAGAGGCTCATCAAATGCCTTAATGGTGTCTCTGCTATTGTAGAGATACCCAGATAAATCCAAAAGGCAGATCTTCATAAATTAATCTATTCTCATTGGATTACTAATTATGAAAATCTCTATCAACAACAATAACCAGTRCAAGCAACTACATCTATACTCTCCRGATTTCTAGATGGTAAGGTGGTTTAGAAATTTACCATTCCTGAAGAAGAAGCCCCAAGGCTTTCTTTCTCTCAGATGATGGTTTAGCCCGCGGATAACAAAGAAGCCAGATGGCAAGAAAAGGTTCCAATTCATTCATTTGGAGCACAAGGAAATCCCTCATATACTGACAAGATAAATGGTCACTTTATATGGGATGTTCCTAGTATAGGAATGTGTGACCCATACTGCTCATGTGATGAGTATAATTCTAATGAAAATCTTTTAAAAAAGGAATAGATCCAAGAGGAAGAAGAAAAGACCTTGCAAGATGACCATTGCATATCCTGATGATGAATATGATAACTCTCAAAAGGGTTTTAAACTAAAGAAATCCATTTCAGATATCTATGAGCCTTTTGAGACAAGGAAAATGCCATCCATTTATGATCTTTTGAAAGTTCCAGCTCCACCTACGTTGGCAAGATGTTCTACATACAAATCACCATATATCAAGAAGTCAACTYAACCTGAGCCAATTCCGTGTATGATGTTTTCCTCTACATTTGACTTTCCGCCATTGGAAAGAAAAAGGGATGAAAGGAAGAAGATCACCATAGCTCCTTTTGTTATGGTAAGAGGAAACATGGGAAGATCTATTCCTATTCAAGAATCAGAAGAAGTTCTTAGCTAGCGAACCTAGAWTGCTTTGGCCCAAAATCAAGTCCTTAACAAGGATTGCTAACAAAATAGACAGGGTTATCTCTGACATAGAAGTCATCAAAAAGAAAATAGATCCACTTGAWTAATCATGTCTGAGTTGTCTAGCATGCAAAGTTACATCTCCTACAAATTCTTTATACAAAAGTCCTAAAGTTTCTTAATAAAAAAGACCAAACAACTTAGTTTGATTACAAGAACCAAGATTAGCAAACCAGTCACCCATTGAGCTAGTTAATCGAGAATAGAATTCAACAAGTATATTGTGAAGAAATGCTCCCTTTTGAAGACGGGAGTCTATCCAGGCTATGAACTTTTGCAATCTTTTGAAGCATATTTCTTAGATGGAGGTTGAGAACTTTTTGCTTCATCTTCTTCTTCAATGTCTTCAGAATCATAAGGTTCTGAGGGTTGTGGACAACCATAAATTTAGTTGTCACATCCATCTGTTCATCTTTTGAAAAACCTGCATTACCAAAAATCTCATTATCATTTAAAGAATTTTCAGTTTTAGAAGAACATTTTGAATCARATCCATGTGATTCATTTTCTATAATAACTCCTAGATCTTAGATGGGTTCAAAATTAATTGTAACCCTGTTTATATCTGTTATGATRAATTGTTGATGGTCAGATTCTTTTTCATGGTTTCTTTTGCCTCTACTTTCCTCTTTCCTTTGTGTCTTGTTACTTTTGCAGCTCTGGAATGTTCCTCTTTCTCTCTCTGAATTTCTTCATCTTAAYACAAAGAAATTTGTAAAAATGGGAGGTTTTGATACTTGAGGTGGTGAGTAGTATCCTGCTGGCGAAAATTGGAGAGACTAGGTTAGGACTTCTTATAGAAGGATTTAAATAAGAAACATCTGATCTATGTTCAGTGAATATTGATGGAAGACCTTGTGCATGTCTATGCATGTGAGCGTCTTCAATTTTTGCTTTGAGCTTCCTTATCTCATGTTCCTTTTTTATCAAAAATTGGACCAAAAAGCTTCATTTTGATCATGTCCTTTAGATCCCTGTCAGGTTGATTGAATCTCTCAACCATGGAATGATAAAGCTTTTCTAGATGATCCATTTTCTTTTTGATGACCTCCATGTCGGAGATAACCCTATCTCATTTGTTATCAATACTATTGAGGACTTGATTTTGGGCCAAAGTATTCTAGGTTTGCCAGTTAAGAACTTCTTCTGATTCCTAAACAGGAATAGATCTTCCCATGTTATCAATTCCTCTTGCCGTAACAAAAGGAGCTGCGGTGATCTTTTTCTTTTCATCCCTTCTTTTTTCCAAGGGTGGACAACCAGAGGTAGAGGAAAACATCATGCAGGGAATTGGCTCAGGTTGAGTTAGCTTCTTGACATATGGTGATTTATATGTGGAACATCTAGCCAATGTACGAGGAGTTGGAACTTTCAAAAGTTCATAGATTGATGGCATCCTTCTTGGCTCTAAAGGCTCAAAGATATCTAGAGTAGATCTCTTTGGTTTAGAAACCTTTTGACAGTTGTCAGGCTCATCATTCAAATATTCAATGACATCTTGTAGGTTTCCTTTTTCTTCTTTTTTATCCGTCCTTTCTTAGGTGATCCACTTCAGAATCATACTCATCACATGAATAGTTTGGATCATGCATTTTTGTACTAGGAACATCCCACATGAAGTGACCATTAAATCTTGTCAGTATATGAGGGATTTCCATGGGCTCCAAAGGAATGAACTGGAACTTATTCTTTAACCATCATCTGAGAGAAAGAAAGTCTTGGGGCTTTTTTTTAGGAATGATAAACTTTTGAACCACCTTTCCATCCAGAAATGTAGAGAGTACAGATGTAGTTGCATGTATTGGTTGCTGTACTTGATGGAGATTTTCATAGTTATTAATTCACAGAGTAGGGAATAATATATGAAGATCTTATCTTTGGATTTGTCTGGGTATCTCTACAACAGGAGAGACATCATTTTCTGCATCTGATAGAACCATTAAAGCATTGGAAGAGCCTCTTTTTTGTAGATCAAGTGCATGGTTTTGTAGTCTGTACACTACACCGATATGTTTTCTCAGCACTTTCCCCGCTCAAAGAGACGTGAAGTTTAGGATAGATTTATTTCCTGGTGTGTTGCCAGCCTAATTAAAGGATCTGAAGGAGCAGTTGAAATAGCTTATTATTAGACCTAGCATATTCCCTTGAGGTGCGTAGTACTGTTTGTTAAARGAAGGACAATACCTTATGGCTATGCATGATTTATAAGAGCTAAACAGTGTGACTGTTCAGAATAAATACCCTGTACCTCTCATTGATGAATTATCTGATCAGTTGCAAGGTGCTAGATACTTTTAAGTTAGATTTAAGGTAAGGATACTACCAAGTTAAGATTCGAAAAGAAGATATTCCAGGAACTGCCTTTAGTACTAGATACGGGCATTTTGAGTTTGTAATGGTGCTGTTTGRATTGATTAATGCTCCGACRAATTTTATTGCTCTAATGCATAGGATATTCCAACTTTTTCTCTAGATAATTTAGGACRTGGGAAGACATTTAAGGATGGTGCTGCAAAAGCTAAGGAGCACCAATTATATGATAAGTTCAGTAAATGTCAGTTCTGGCTGATTGAGATTTCCATTTAGGACATACAATCTCACCGGAAGGAATCACGGTCAATCCCTCTAAGGTTGACGCTGTGTCAAATTGGAAGAGACACGAGACTCCAACAAAGATATGGGGTTTTCTTGGAGTTGATGGATATTATAGAGAATTTACATAAGAAGTTCTCTAAAATTGCCGATCCCTTGAGTAGGTTGACATATAAGAGTTTATGAGATAGAAGTACCCTGAGWTATTCCCAGATGCAGTTAAATTTCGGGGATGAAGTTTGTAACACCTCCAAATTAAGAAACTTTATCCTAACCCGAGAATGTCACCATTTACTCACTAACATTAATTTGCGAAATTTTRAAAGAATAAAAATCTTGAAATTTAAAATAGAAAACAGATTTATAAAAATCTCAACAGAGATTCCTCTGTAAATTCAATAACTACCCATTATATACAAACAAAGGTTCCTAAACGTTTTCAATACTGGCAAACAACATGCATTTCAACCCAACAAAAATCCAAAATAATAAACATTGTTTGCCAACCATCCCAACCTAACATTCACCAAAACTAAAATTTGCTAAACTTGTTGGAATTTAGAACACAATTAGTCAATCAAATAAGAAATATCCTAATGATACACAAAAATCATTCCAGTCAACCATCCGTCTTATTCAGTAAAATTTATTTAGAAAATGCTTCAGGGTATCACGGCTTGCCCACAAGCGACCTCCATGCACCATCTGGCTACATATCACCTGAAATGCAGAGTGAGGGAAATGGAATGAGCTCTAAAGCTTAGTAARCAAATCCCAAGCATGAATGCATGTATATACCCTACATGTCATGAATTATAAAATCTCACTTTCTCAATGAAAACTTTCGAAACATTTCTATTTCATAATCTTTTAGTAAAATCTTTCCTTTCAAAATGTAATTCTTGCAAAATCTTTCATTTTCATTATAGTCATGAGTTCATTGAGTGTAACGCCTAGCCATTAAACTCTACAGTGGGCCACTATTCTTTGAAACTCGATTACATTTCTACTGGTAGAACCACAAAGCGGTTAACATTCCTTTACTTTTCCTTTCATCTTTTCACCTCCAAAGAGGTGAACATTACATATCTCCCTACCCTCCAAGAGGGTGGTCAGGTCGGGTGCGCCGATCCCCCACGCCCCATTTCCCACTCACATCTTTCATAGCTAGGTTTATATTCCTTTCCAAAAATTCTTAACATTTTCCTGAACATAATTCATTTATAAAATTCATTCCCTTTCAAAATTCATTTCCTAAACYAATCACTTTCTAAATGTATGAACGGCTCATGCCATGAATGATGTAGAATACTATAACTGTGCCCATGACATGAAATACATACAACTATATTAAAATACCATTCAACACAACAACAGTACAAAATATAAATCACGTGAAAACATTCCACACAATCTCAACACATTTCATAACACAGTCCCATACAGCCACCACATAGCACACAACGAAAGAGGCAGGCAAGTATGGGATTTACTTACTAGAACTCATAGGACAACACATTCGATTTTCCTAAAAGGAATTTAGAGGCATCAATACATATGTGCGTAATGAAATGTGAAAATTTACTTACTTGGAGTCCTTTTACATTAAAGGTCTTTTTTAGATTGCGAAAATGGAAATCCCTCGATCGTCTTCAACGTCAATGCGCTGAAAATGACCTAATTATGATTACAGAAGAAAGTCCATTTAGTATGATTGTCCAGCTTAGATATTCAATGTTTATTCCAAGAAATGTCATTTGCCAATTTTTTAATCCATACTTATCTCACATTACCAATTAACTGCATTCTTTAAATGTACAATTTAAACTCCATTACTCCAGAATTAAATCTAATCTATGTTTCTCCCCACCAATCCATTTTGGACATAATTATACGATAGGTTCATAAATTCCAATATCAGTTAGTAATGTTTCTCACTTTTGAGTTCCATAAAAATCCAAGTGTCGCGGGAAGTGGTGTTGGGCCCTGGGCAGTGCTCAGGCAGCGCATGCAACGGGCCCTGGTCACCTAGGGTGCTTGGGGTGCTAGGCATCCTGGCATCGGGGCACCTAGGCGCCTGTTGGCTCAGAGAGCCCTGGGCACCCGTTGCTAGGTGCTCTGATCCGGGAAAACTGGTAAACAGGCAGCCAAGAAACCCAGTTTCAAGCTACTGCTGTCTCGAGCACTTTATCTGGCGGATGAAGGCGGCACGCAACCTGCAGTGGCGGCCTGCCGAAACACCACGAGATGACGCTCGGATCTGATGTTCGAACTGGACCGTGAGGAAGGGAGAAAGTCAATGAGAATAAAAGCTCGGGCGTCTGGGCCGCGAGCTGCACGGTAGCAAGCAACTATGACGACATGCACATAGGTGGGCGATGGCTGGCCCACAATAGGCTTCGATCGAGTAGCAGTCAGAGATCCGCAGACAATGGAGATTAGAAGCGCGCTGCTCGCGAGCAAGGAAGCAGAATAGCAACGAGTGGCATYGCGTGGCTTACCTCTCTGAGCAGTCGTAGATCTGACGGATCTAGACAATTGCTGAAATCGACAAGCAAAAAGGTCTAATGTCCCTTCAGATCTACAAGCCTAACAGGTGAAGAGGTGTCGAGCAGAGAGGAAGTKAGCAACCAAGACACTAGCAAGCTCTGGATCTGYACATGGCAAACAAGGAGAACCATCGCAAGCAATCCCATCGAGTAGTGAGCAGTTCGGCGGCACCCACGCATACCAAACGAGCAAGGAAGCGGTGATGGCACAGACTGCRCGGGAGAAAGATCTGGGCAGTAGCAGCGGATCGATGACACAATGATTGCAGCATCGGCAGCTCTGGACAAGACCAGATCCGATCCAAAGACACAGCGATTTCATGCGGGTCTAGGCGATTAGCGGCCGAGGGGCGTGCTGGCACACTGGAGAGCGGCGGTGGCAATGATCTGTACGGCTTCGACTGAGGGAGAAAGAGGCAGTGTGAGTTGCAGAATTTCTRGGAGTGGGGCGACGGCTTAGGGTTGGCTAAGGTTTGGGGAGGAAGAAGAACGGGGTTTTTCCCCTTTTTTTAACTYGGGCCCTAATCTAAATCCTTTGGGCCTTCCCATTTCATAACTAGTCCAATCCATTAAATTAAATTTTATGGGCTTTTCTTTCAATAAAAATCTAGTTTTCGAYAGAAAAATGAATAAGCCCAACAAGTCGAGCCTCTAATCAACCAAGGACCCTCATTCAATTAACATGATAATATGATACTTATTAAAAATACAATTAAACAATATTAACCATATAGAAAATTATCCAACCCTAATTGGCACACAAATTCACACGATCAAACAAAATTTATAAAAGTAAAATTCTRGGTATTACAAAATTTCTATTAGTAGGGGAGAATGTAATGACCCAAATGTTTTGACGAGTGATTAGAGTTATAGAAYCGTGTCTTTTCACGAATTCAATAKTAGTCTATGTATTGGGAAAATAGAACTCAAAAAATTAGTGGTTTTCAAAATTAGGATATTGCATATCAAGAATTAGTTCCGATTAGTTCAAAAAAATATTTGATAAGATCGATTATTTTGATTTGCGTAAATCTGCACATTTTCTTGGCTGAACCAGAAATCCTATTTTGAACCCTACCTGAGTTTTGATGGAATTTCACTCTTTAACTCTAKCTATGGTCCGAATCTACATAGGTTTTAATTGGTTCSTAATGTTTTATTTAAATTTCCTTTTTATTTTCCTAGTCTTCCGTACCTGATTTTTCCTCTCTATTCTTTCCTTTTCCTTTTATTTCTTCTTTTTTCTCTCTCTTGTGTTAAATTAGGCTTATCAATAAAGCTATTTCTACACTTACACTTGAAGCTTCTATTTARTCTTATTATGGAAGCCTTTCTATTTCTTTTCCTTAAAAGGAATTTAACTCTCTTTCCTCTATTTATACCCCCTCTTGGTAGGCACTTCCTCTCCCATTTCCCTTGAAAGGAACTCTCAAAATGCTCCTGACTCACTACTCACTCTCTCTCTGCCTCCCCTCACCACCATCTACCACCCTTGCACCACSACTTCCTCAACTGGTAGCCACCTTCTTCCTCTTTGAACCAGTGGTTCATCTGATTCACCAAGGTAAGATATCACCTTTTCGTGAACTCTATTTCCCTTCCCCAAGCTTGTTCTCKTATTCAAAGTGTTCCTCTCTTCTTTCCATCCTTGATCAACCATTGACAGCTTCCAAAACCTCATCCAAGACTCATCTTTTTCATTAGTTAGCATTTTTGTCCCATTAGGATTTTATGGTTTTAAATAGATAGAATTTAAGCATGATGATAYGAGTATATGGTGACTGTTTTGAGGTTCTTGTTGTTGGATTGTTTTTTAGGTGATTGAGGTAATTGATTTGTTTGGTTCATAGCATTTTATCATGTCTATTAAGTGACTTTGTATGGATTTAAGCATGCCTAACTTTTCTGTGATTTTAAGGCTTTAATTTGATATGAATAGCATGATGGATTTGCAATGGGTAGAAAGGTTTCATGATTGTTGGAATTTCATGAGGACAATTTGTTGTGCTCTGTTTTGGTCTGAAATTGCATTTCAATGAGGCACTGAAATGAGGTTTTGATTTCTTTATATGCTAGCTTTAGTTCGTAGTGCTAAAAAAATATATATATATAGCTTAAGGTTATAGCCTTCATAAGTTAATAATTATAGATAAGCGTTATAGATCTTACAAAAATTCTGGAAAGTATACTCAAACTAAGTTCTTGCCTACAGTCTTGGGTTAGTTGTAACTTACAGTAAGCTTAAATTTTGTGTATGATACATGTTTGGATATCTTACTGTTTTTTTAGTATTTTAAGACCAATTTCATGTAATTTGAGTTAGTAGAACTTGAGATACGATAAATACAGTAAGATCCTTACATTACAAGCTGCCAATTTGGCTGGCTGATGGAACATCCGATTGCTTTAGTAAATTTTGAATTGGTTACTAGTTATAACTTTTCATGAAAGGTACATTTTGATATCTATGAATCCTAGGAACAATTTGAGASTGATTTTGCACAATTGGAATAACCAGAAGTAGATATATGGTCAAACACTCCTACCCGTCAGTTTAGACTTCCCCTGCTATGCAATTAAATATGAACCTTTTTGCTGCTGAATTTAATATTAAAGTGTTCCTTAATGTATAAGGAACCAAATGGGCTTGTCTCATATAATTTCCTTAGTAAAATTCGAGTTATACCTCAAAGAACCAACACTACTCTTCTTTATCTACACTGTACTGTTTGCTGAATTGATATAGACCTTTTTGTACTTAACCATACCTTCGAAATTGGATTTCCATATAGACATAGAAATATATTTCAAGGAATTCATATACGATTAATGTTATTAGGTAACTCACTATGTAACTATAGTTATTTGAAGAGCACCAAAACACCGAAACTCCTTTTTCCTCCTTCCCTTTTGTTCAAGTTCTTGGATAGAGCACAATCAAGACCTCATCTAAGATTCTTCTTCTTCCTTTCAAGGTTAGCACTTTCATTTCTTGATTAGCTAAACATGTGTAGGAACTTTACAGCTTTAGTTAGGATAGATAGATCATGTTTATAACTATGTTTATATGAGAATTATATGGTAGCGGTTTGGAAGTTTGASTATGGTTGTGAATTGCTAAGTTCTTGAGTAGTTTAGTATGACTTTAAGTTGGCTTTCTATGGAGTTAAGCATGCCTACTATTTTCTATGATTTTAAGGCTTTATCTTGTATGAGTAGCATGATGGTGATTGGAATAAGATGAGAAAGGACCGACAATTATCTTACTACTGGATATGYGGATAATAGTTTTGGTATGATCTATTTTCGGTTCTGTCTTGCCCWAAAATAACTTGTGGAAATTTAGGAATGATCATTCTATGTTATAGTACCGCCTCTTAGGTTTAAAATAAACCAAAGACCAAAATCATAGCATTAGTAAATCATGATTTATAAACTTTTCAAAATACTGGATTGTGTACACAGATTCTGTTTTTTCTACTGTCTTAGGATTATTCTTGTTTAACCATATGTTGAAGTTTTGAAAATGCATATGATATATGGATAGGTATATTAGTGTCTTGGAAGCATTTTAAGAGCCATTTCACCAATTGAGCTAGTAGAATCTGAGATATGATAAAAATATTAAGACCCTCATGTCATCAACGGCCAGCTTGGCCGGGGCTGACAGAACACCAAAGTGTTTTAGGGAACTTTGAATTGGTTACTGGTTTGAATTTTTCGTATTAGGTATGGTTTGATATATATGAATCTCAAGAACAATTTGGGACAGGTTTTGCATAATTCGAATAACCAGAATCGAAGATAAAAAAACACTCTTACCCTGTCAGTTTAGACTTTCCCTGTTACACTCCTCTGTTTGGGTGAATTCTGGAAATTAAGTAGGGGCTGATTTTACCTATATATGTTCCTTAATGTTATAGGAACAGAATGGGACTTGTTTCATTAATTTGGCCTTCTCCAGTTATTAATAAAACATCTAAGTTGGACAGTTTAGTTGGTAAAACACCGAAACCTATTCTTCTAACCAAATTGCGATCTATCCATTGCTTGGATTTCATCATAACCAGTATGTACATTTAGCCTAGTGTCCTAGGTTCATTTCCATAAAAACAAATGTATAAGGAAACTAGAACCAAGACTCGATTTATGACTATTTTATTGAAGATTGTCCATGTCGGGCAAACAAGTTGGTATACGACCTCACATGTAATATTTTTGGTGTGATAACTTAGCCGGACTAATAAGTCAAATGAGGATGCTTTTACTRCATGTTTTATGACATCTTATTCCGGAGTTTTAATTGAATAGATTTACGAGCTCAGTTAAGTCCCTTTCTCTTTTAATAATCTCGCATACACTTGAATGTAAATTTCTTCGTTTTATATTGATCCTCAAAATGCGTGAAATTCAGTTACTCAATTGAAATATTCTAAGTATTTCCAAATCATTGAGTTTTGACAAAATTATCCCTTTTTACTACCATTTACAAATAATGGCTTCTCTATGAAAATACAGTGATTTTGTACCTTCTTTTAGTAGGCCCGCCATTGGTATCAGAACCATAACAAATGACTATAGTATAGATATTCGATTTAACAGTTTAAGTTTAAATGATGAAGAATATATTTCAAATGAAGATTTTTCAGAATTTGAACAAAGATATGCTCAGGAATGGGATAATAATAGTATAATATATYGTGATAATGTTCCAATTAGACTTTATAATGATAATAACCCTRTAGATGATGAAGATTGGCATTACAATTCTTCTTAAAAATGGATTGCTGCAAGAKATGTGATGATATACTTTATAAAATTAAAATAATAGATAATAAAGTAAGAGAACTAGAAACTCAAAAAGATTACAACTTGCAGAGATATGAATATTTAAAAAACTACTGAAGTTCATAGAGAAACCCATAAGAATAATACAAGAAAGACATGAAAATTACTTTTTCGACCATATATGTGCTAAAGATGAACAGATAAAATTCATAAAAAATTAACAAAGCATTAGAAAGAATATCATCTAAATGAATAAGAATCACTATAAAAGAATAGAAACTAGAGATAGTCCTTTAAAAATAGAACAAGATTTAGCAGAAATACAAAAGACTATTATTTATTATGGAGAAAGGATATTACAAGATCTAAATGATTAGAAAAATTCAAAGAAAAAGATACCCCGACAATGAGTAAATCAGACAATAAAATAAAAAAAAATCATTTACTAAATATCACAATCCCAAAAGGATATAAAAGAATAATTTAAGATGGTRGATTCAGATTCTGATAATGCTGATGTAGATAATTTAATAACTAACATAGGAGATTTAGAAGTAAACAAAAATCCAGATACTTATATTAATTTAAAGCCTGATTCAATTATTAAAGATGAGATGAATTGGAACCCAAACACTAATGATTACCAAGTACAAGTAATAGAACCCCACCGATTAGAGGATGGAATAAACCAGCCCTAGGATATGCAGGAATAAGTTCKTCAACTTCTAGAGAAACTCATATTCCCGTAGAAGCTAAGAAAAATGAACCGATAAATCCATTTGAAATTTATTTAGACCTAGATTTGTGTGAGTAATATTGAAGAAGCTATAGATAAATGGGAAACAACTACTAGAATAGTTGTTTCTGTTAATAAAATGGATTACAAAACTACTAAACACTTTACTGAAAGGAATTAAGTTAATAGTGCATTAAGATTTTGGCAACATCTAAGTGATGATGCTAGAAATATGATATTTAACACTGACAATAATATAGCAAACTTGATATGTAGAGCGAGAGAAGCTTTAGGATTAGAATTTACAAGTGAAGGAAATTTGATAAAAGACCCAGCCATAATAAACAAWTATAATATYGCACTTCTTAGATTACAATTATGTGATATGTGCGAAATAGAAAGATATATTTRCATATTTCAAGATTATTACTATCATATTTATGATAGAGTAGCAAATACATAAAGTTATTTGCCTATGTTTTATACCAAGATTCCATACCCTTGGGGAAAGAGACTAATAGATACCTATAACCCAGGAACTGCAGATACTTTAGGGAAAAGGATGACACATTTAAAGGATAAAATGAGCAAATTGTGTGGAGATGCCATGTTAGCCAAATTAATAAAAGGACTAAGAAGAAGAGTTTTCTTTATGTTGTGATAATACTAAAATGCCATTCATGGTAGGATGTGACAGCCCATATTACTATAAATAAGATAAAAAGAAAATAAAAAAAGAGAAAGACATTTAAAAAGAAATATCTTCAAAAGATAAAAGCAAGATATTACAAAAGAAAGGTTGTGAAAAGAACAAAAAGCCTTCCTATAAAAGAAACAATGATAAAAAGGATCCAAAAACCTGTAAATGCTACTATTGTCATGAGATAGGACATCTTGATAAAACTCTAAGTCTATTACAAGATTTTAAGGGAAAGGAATTTTTCATCAATAAAATAGACCCTATTCGATTACTTGTATGATTTCTTATGCGAAACCTAACACCTATCATTCTGATTGTTTTGAAATAAAAGATACTATAGAATTTCCTTATTTGATGAAGTAAGTTAAATATAAACACTTAGTTTGCCAAGGATACAAGAAATAGAAGAAATCCAAACAGATTATTTTGTTGATATGGTCCTAAATTACAAAACCAATCACCATAGAACCAGTTAAATTTTGCATAAAATTCAGCAAGGATAGTAAGAAGAGATTCTCCCTTCTGTGATCCAAGCTAATTCTTGCAGTAACCATAAACTTTTTAATGAGGAAGGTTTTTTCTTTAGARGCTCAGGTGGTGGTTGAGTAGATTGTGTCCGAGAAGTTTCTTTTTCATCSTCAAATTCTTCCTCTACATAAGAAGATTGTGGATCAGTGATCAGAACAGCAGTTACATCCATTGTTTCTAATTCATCACTTTTGAAGATATTAGAACCATCATTAGAGTATGGTTCTATCATTATTTCTATATCAGGAGAATCGGTAGAAACATGAGTTATTTGTTCATCATGACAAGGAA
Organism: Rhazya stricta; assembly: GCA_001752375.1. Taxonomy (NCBI): domain Eukaryota; kingdom Viridiplantae; phylum Streptophyta; class Magnoliopsida; order Gentianales; family Apocynaceae; genus Rhazya; species Rhazya stricta. The sequence continues at coordinate 2,991,313 of MEJB01000044.1, forward strand.
CAAGAGAAATAAGATTAGGTTTATCAAACAACAAACTATTGAAAATCTTCTATCTTAAATAGATCTTCTTCTCCCCGTTTTTTCCATTTTTCTTTTTCCTTTTTCCTTGACCAATCTTCTTGCTTGTTCATGTTTTTGTTTTTTTTTTTCCCTCATCTGTTCACTATGCTGAACAAAAAAGTTAGTAGCAATCTTGGGAGTTGTCGAAAGAACAAGATTATAATAACCTTGTAGAGAAATTGGTAAATTTAGGAACACAGGCRGAACAAGAGTAGATGGACGTAGAGACAAAAACATATAAGATATATCTGACCTTTGTTCTGTAACAGGTAATGAGGACTAAGGAAGATGAGATGGTAGCCTTTGTGATTGTCTATGTCGATCTGTATCTTGAATTTAAGCTTTCAACTTCCTTATTTTCTGTTCGTCTTGATAGGACCAAATATTYCTATTCTGATCATATCATTTAGATCTCTATCAAGTTTGTTGAATCGGTCAATCATAGAAAGATAAAAGTTTATCTAGTGGATCAACCTTCTTCTTGATGGTCTCTACATCAAAAATAACTCTATCAATTTTAGAGTCTATTATGTGTAGTGCTTGATTTTGAGCAAGAGCATTCTGTGTTTGTCAATTCAGAGCTTCATCTGATTCTTGATTTGAAATGCTTCTTCCACAATGATCTCTTCCTTTTTCAGTCACAAAAGGAGTGACCGTGACTTTTCTTTGTTCATCTCTTTTCCTAGACAATAGGGGAAACTCAGAGGGTGAAATCATCATACAAGGTATAGGTTGTACCTGAGAAACTTCCTTAACATAAAGAGACTTCTATGTGTTTGATCTGGACAATGTGGGAGCCTTTGAACCATTGAAGATCTCATGCGGAGATGGATCCATTCTTTTTCGAAAAGCTTCATAAATATTTAACCTCTTTATGGGAGATCTAATAATCTTCAAGGTTGTAGAGGCTCTTCATCATTTGAATTACTAGGATAATCTATYCTAAGATTACATGCTTTTTTCTTCCTTTTTGTTATGGATTTTGTAACACCCCTAGATTAGGAACTGTCCTAAGCTGAGAGTATTACTGACCCTACTCATAATCRTATCAGTACTATAGGAAACAAAAGAAATCTAAACACTTGTCTAAAAAGATTTATAAAAATTTTGGCAGAGTTTCCTCTATAATTTCAACAACTAACCCCTGTATACAATCAGAAGGTTCTCAAACATTTTTAATACCCGTAAATAACATGCATTCCAACCCAACAGGACAGGGATGGTCTGCCAGAACATACATAATCACCAGTTCCCTATATAAACGTATAATAATGCACTTAATAGTGGGACATTTAGTACAATAAAATTTAAAAAGTTCAAATAGCGTTTAAGTCAAAAAACCATATATAACAATCCCCATACCATATTTTATGCCGCGGACGCTATCCTTTGCAGACAACCCTGAGTCC
>MEJB01000044.1:3010066-3049876 GCA_001752375.1 Rhazya stricta
TCCTGACGGGAACACCTCTTACTGCCAGGACCACCTCACATGGGCTGACCAACGGACTCACTATGCTGACCAACGCCAGGGAGATTTTGAACCCGTGACCTCTAGAAGCGAAGTGAAGAACTCATGGCTCTGATGCCACAGTAAGAAGTCTCTCTGATCGAAAACATAATAGGAATCATTCTTATTGGTAGAGAGACGAAGATTGTTCAAAGAGAGTAAGGTTTTAGGCCATCCTCTTCTCTTTCATTTCATTTAATTTATAGAACACATTCAGTATGAGTACAATAATTGTGAAAGAAAAGTTACTACAGTAAAAGATATTCTATAGTACAATAATTAAGATTCTTCTGATAATTTTGTTTGCCACTTCTTCGACTTTATGTCATGTTTATTGATGAGTCATTTTGCAAGAATCTTCAGCTTTATATCAAATTTGAGTCATCTTTTTCGTCAATTTGTTGTCTGCCACAATTCTTGGAATCTTTCTTTATGTCAATTATCAATTGAGTCATCATCTTTCTGTCACTTCATTCTTCAAAAATAATGAGGTGGTGTCTGTGCATTAGGACCTGCAAATTAGATCAAATTCATCTGTTGCAGAATTGTCTGGTGTATTTTCTTTGCCTTCTTTGATTAAATCTTGATACATCTTTTCTAGATTTTTCTTCATTTCATCTAGTTCCTTGTGTCTATCTTCCTTACTCTTTTGTGATRATGTTGATGCCTTTGCTGATAAGGTCTTTTGTTCATTTCTTTTGGTTTCATCAAATTGAATCCACCATTTAATACGAACTGATCTTGATAAAATGGTCTGTCCATATCTGTCATTTGATTTGCAAAATTGCCAGACTAGAATCCAAGGAAATTTAACTTTAAAGAAGGAAGTCATTTGTTTTTCTGTTAATGAGGTAAATTTGGAAGACATTTTCATAAATGATTCATATTTGCTCAAAATATAAGGCAGTAAAATATTAGAAGTAATTCCATATTTTTCCTACGAAGGATAAAAMCATCGATGAATTGGATCTGGTAAATCGATCTTGATATGTATAAACCAAGAGTGTGTGTAAGGTCTGATAAGCATGAAATTTTYCCAAGTATGCATATAATCGAAATAGGTAAAAGCAGAGGGTTTTATGTTCAGAGAAGATGGAAATGCTATAGGAGTATTCAGTCAAGTGCTTTTCCGGCTTTTTGGCAATAAAATTTGTAGTATTTTACACTTAGAATAAGCTAATCTCTCACAACCAGGTTTCTCTSTATCTGGTTGCAGAGCATGCTGTGTTTCTATTGATTTAGTAAAGAGAAGGATGGATTCATACCATTCTTTAGTTTTCAGAGGATTGGTAGAAATGTAGTAGAAGTCTATGTATAAATATGTAGAAAATATCTCCTTAAAACTAAGTTCTTCGTGTTCTTCTAAGGTGATAATCTGTATAGGAGGTTTCTCAAACCATTCACCAAGTTTAACATGGTTTTCTATTGGAAGAGATGATGTAGAGGATAAAGWGAGAAATTCAGCTAATCATGAATATAAAGCTTCTTTAAAATTTGAAGGGGATGGAGGGGTCTGTTCAAAAAAATTAACTGATCTGTTTACAAATCTTATTTGAGAAAGAGTAGGAGGAGCTAATACTAAAAATTTATTCTGTTGTATAGGAGCTTTAGGTCCTGCTCCTAGTGTAACACCCCCAAATTAAGRAACTTTATTCTTACCCGAGAAYGTCACCATTTACTCACKGATATGAATTTGTGAAATTTTTKAAATAATAAAAATCCTAGATCTCATATTAAATCRTATTTCGATATATTTCTATAATTATATTCTCCTTTTATTTATTCGTACGAACTTAAGTTTCACATTAAACATATTTCATATTTTTCCTTAATTATTATTACATAATACAAAACCTACCATTCGATTAATTTAAATAAAGAAACTAAGGATTCACCTTGAATCCTAAAACTTAGGTGTGATATCGAGTCTAAGATGTAATGGCATCAATCATGCCTGGGAAAGAAATACGCTCCGAGCGTGCGAACGGCAGTCCTGATCACTCACGTGTTGCGTGCCTGTAACTGGCTCGAGCGGATGGCACACGGTGCCTAGTCGCCTGGGCGCCTGGGTGCCTAGGCGCCTAGTCACTTGAGGAGAACGGAGGAGATGGAGTGGCGTTTGGCACCTGTAGAGAAGAGGAGAGAGAGAGAGCAGAAAGGCCGACATCGATGAGGGCAGAGGGAGGAGGAGGCGGTGGTGAGGGGGTTAAGTTTTATATTTAAGGAAGAAGATGARCAGTCATCTTCTTCAGGTCGTATATATATATTTTGAAAGCTAACTTAACCCTAATTAAAATTTCTTCGTGGGCCATTTTTATTACTTAACTAACTAAGCCCAACTAAATTAAAATCTATTAGTTTTCTCCTGGCCCAAAATCGAACTCCGAATCCAGTTTTAGATTTGAATAAAAAAGAGGATGGGYTCTAACGGGTCAAGTCTAAATTAATTAATTAAGACTTCTAATTAAAGTTAAGTGATAAAATTTCACCTTTAAATAAACATACTCACACATTAGCGCATAACAGATAATAAACCAAGGAAATAATTATTTATTTCTAATTGGCACATCGAACGTTACGGCCTCCAAGTCCTTTCGCCATAAATTAATCAATTTACTAGCAATCATGAATACTAATTAGTGAATTAGAACATAAATTGTATATATATATGTATGTGTGTATATATATATATATATATATAAAGTTAGAAAAAAAACATAAGTAAATCTCTGGTATTACAAAAAGTTTGGGAGGTTCTTCAACATACACTTCTTCACTAATAAATTAATTTCAAGGAATCACTTTTAACATTCATTTCAAATAATTTAAATTTCTTGCGACGAGCAAAAGCTAACAATATACGAATAGATTCAAATCTGGTTACAAGTTCATAAGTCTCATCATATTCTATTCATTCTTCTTGATTAAAGCCTTTGGCAACAAGTCTAGCCTTATTTCTAATAATAGCACTATTCTCATCAAGTTTGTTTCTAAATACCCACTTTTTTCCTATAATAGCATGATCATTAGGTCTAGGAACTAATTTCCACACTTTATTTCTTTAAATTGGTTTAATTCTTCTTGCATAGCAACAATCCAAAAGTCATCACACAAAGTATCATCAATATTACAAGGTTCAATTTGGGAAAGTAGAGCAAAATTGTCTACAAGGAAACCATCTAGTTCTATCACTTTGAGAGGGATCACCATTAATATATTCCTTAGGATGATTGAGTGCATACCTCCATTCCTTAGGCAAATCTTGTTTAGCATTTTTGTCTTCCTTGCCATCTTCATTGTMMTTTTTCRCAGTTGGAGTTTGTGAATTCTGCTCTTGAGGATTGTTTAATTACCAATGATTGAGTTTGACAATGTTCATAAATATCCACGGAAGTTCCTAAATCATCTTCCTCAACTATCTTCTTTACTAYAACATGTTTTCTTTTGTTATAAATTCTGTATGCCTTTTTGTTAGAAGAATAACCAAGAAATATACTAGCATCTGATTTTTTTTTTTTGTCAAATTTACCAAGATTGTCTCTATAATTCAAAATAAAACACTTACAACCAAAAACTTGAAATAAGAGATAGAAGGGATGTTACAAAATATAAACTCATAGGGAGCCTTTCTAAGATAGGTCTAAGTAAAAAACAATGCATCACATAACAAGCAGTATTTACGGCTTTTGGCCAAAAATACTTTGGCAAATTGTTTTCACAAACTTGTGAAGTACAATTTTTGTGTGCAACTACCCCTTTTTGTTGAGGAGTCTTGGCATCTGAAAAATTAATGTAATACCATTTTTATCACATAAGTTTGYAACATACTTGTTTGAAAACTCTACCATTTTCACTCCTTATTAAAATCAATTTGCATTGTACTTCTCTAAAAAGCCTTAAGAATTCTTGGAAAGCTTTATCTTTTTATGCAAGAAATACAGCCCAAGTAAATCTAGAGAAGTCATCAATAATAGGAAAAGCATATCTCTTACCACCTAGGCTTGTAATTCTCATTAGTATAAATAAATCCCTATGAAAAGTTAGTGGTTTAGAAGTAGAAACCATTTTCTTTTGTTTGAAAGATCTTTTGATTTGTTTTCCAATTGGCATGCATCATGTAGACGATTTTCTCAAATCTTATTTTTGGTAAGCTTCTAACCAAATTATTCTTAGATAAATCATTCAAAAGGTCTATACTAACATGACCTAACCTTCTATGCCACAAATAACCATCATCATTATTAACAACAAAACACTCAACCTCTTGGCAAATAAGATCATCAAAGTAAATCACATAAACATTCCCAATTCTCTTGGCAACAAAGATAATACTAGCCTTATCAAGGATAGAATACATATCTCTTTCAAATTTAACATTAGAACCATTATCACACAATTATTAGATATATTTACAATCATACATTCATTTGAACATAATTTTCGTAAAGTCAATTTATTAAAAAATTAATAAATTAAAGATGCCAAACATATTTATCCTAGAATAAAAAGTAAAAGAAAACGAATAGTTTTGCAGGAAAAAAATAAAATCATAGATTATTTTTTAAAAGAATTATAATATAATCAAGCTTTCAAAAACTTGTGATTAAAAAGAAATATGTGAGGGGTATTTCTTTACCAATATTTCAAAAAAAAAAAAAGAATTGAGCAAGATTCCAAAAGTATCCAAGGGCAGAAATGGAGAAGTACGTWACTAACAAATGACGTCTACTACAAGAGTSGGCCACCTCAAGTGATTGCACATCCACTTGTTATTTGTAATAGAATAATCAACGAAAGGCAGGCCGCGTCTATTCCATTCMATTTTCTTCGTTTTGATTTCTCAGTCAAAACAAAGATCATTCTTATTAGTCATCGGATCGAGAATCACTGATAATTTCATACTGATTTAAGATGTGCTCGTTGGAGAAGAAAGGCAATCTCTTCGTTTTAACCATTACTGGAAATCATGAGCACCGGTTAAGTCCAACTCTCATAGATTCCATCCGGACCGCTCTGCGTCGTGCTAAGGCTGAGTCCATTGGGCCTTCCGTCCTCATCACTACAGCACAGGGCAAGTTTTTCTCCAACGGTTATGATCTTGCCTGGGCCAAATCCAACATAACCCGTTTACGCCTGATGGATTCGAAGCTCCGCTGTCTAATTTCCGAGCTCATCGAATTTCCCATGCCTACTATTGCTGCCGTCACCGGCCACGCCACCGCCGGTGGTTTCGTGCTTGCCCTAGGTCACGACTATATCTTAATGCGTAAGGATCGGGGGTTTCTTTACATGAGCGAACTTGATATTGGACTTAAAATCCCTGCTTGGTTTGTGGCTTTGTTGAAATCGAAGGCTGGAGCGCCGACAGCTTGGCGGGAAGTGGTATTGAAGGCGGCAAAGATTACGGCTGAGAGGGGAGTGGAAATGGGGATAGTAGACTCGGGGCATGTTAACTCGGAGGAGACGGTGAAGGCTGCGGTGAGATTAGGAGAGGAGTTGGTGAGGAGGAAATGGGACGGACAACTATACGGTGAAACTCGGAGGACTATGCTTGCCGGTGTATTGGCTGTTGTTCAATCCGATGAAAACGAACATGATCATGCGAACAGCACTATCAAGAATTTGTCAAAGCTGTGAACTTTGCTGTCATTTTTTGGTTGATAGTTGGGAAGTTCGTTTACCAGATTGAAGGGAAAGAAACATGGAAACATACTCCTCGTTTTCTTAGATCGCCATTGTTCTGGGTGAAGCTTTCCTGAATWGTTTCTCCTCACGACTACTCAATTCTCAGAAAACCAATTTGCTCGAAGTACTATCGTTATATTCATAGCTTGAAGCGCCTGCTTAAATATTTGGTCAATTACGAATTATATTGTTTGTGAGCTTGAGTTCTCATAAATGTATTTCCTAGCTGGTCTGAAACCTGTTGAAATTGCTAAGGAAGGAAGATTCGGCTCCATAGTAATGAATGGTATCAACAGAATTCATCCACATTCTAAATTATTCTTCTTTTAAATCATATATTGCAATATCTATTTCTGTATATCTAGAATTAGGTACTRTTTCTCTTGCGTGGTAAAAGGAGAAATAACAAGTGCTTTGTTTGTTCAAAATTATTATTATTATTATTTTGTGGCAGGATTGGTCRAGTAATGGCATTAAATCTTAGGAAGCTTTTGGAGACTAGCATCGAGAACCAATATTACCAGTGAAAATTCAAATATCAGAATATTGGAGGTAGACATTTCGGATTTTTGAACTCAAACTTGACGGAGCTCATGCCTTTGTCTATATTATTTGTTTAATGACTCGTATAGATTTTCCTGGACCATTGCCTCTTTCCAACCAAAGGCTTAACTAAGTAGCTCAATATCTCTATGGTGGTATAATTAATGCTCTAAGGTAGTTCAGGCCGTATTTTTGTTACTGCTGCTTGTTTTTGTCTTTGCTTTTACTGAATACAAGGTGCCAGTACTGTGATTTAAATTTTTTAGTCAAGGTTGTTTTTGTAGAATAAGGATAAGTTAGCTTTGTAATTGGTTTGGATAATATTGTGTCTTAAATTACTTCTGCTCTATTTGTCTGATATCTTCTTGTTTAGTAATTGGTTCAGTTAGTTAATCTCAATTTCTCGAGCTAGATTCTAATCTATTACTTACAAAATTTCGGAGTTATGCTGCTACATAASCTCGCAAAATTTTCATGAGTTACTTTGAAAAGGGTGGATATCAATGGCTCTTTGCAATTAGTGGTAAGTTATAAATTTTTATCCTTTTGGTTACTATAATGTGATAAAGTAGGAAGAAATGATGATGGCTTGAGCTATCACAGCAGGCGAAGAGCTAATGCAGAGACAAGAACTGCTACTAATGCAATTGGTGGACTTTTATTTTTAAACAAAAAGAAGTCCAAGTTAATTCTAGCAAAGTTGACATCACCAGAACCTMGCTGACCCTTGCCATGTATCCAGAAATTATTCCGCCAAGCGTTTTATTTGTTTCTGACATTCATCAATCCTGCCAAAGTAATGGCATGTCTTTGCTCAGTAGAGAGTAGATTGAAGACCTGATGGAATGTGCCCTAGTGTAATGGCAAAATATGTTAATGATCTTAAGGCTGAAATTGTTGCTAGAATGTGCCCTAGTCTAATGGCCTTAGTGTAAGAGATAGAAGGAGCAATGAGACTCAGGAGGTTGGAATTGGAAGAGGCAAGGAAGMAAGCCAGTGCATCAGAAAAGAGCAGTCTTGATAATATGTTAAGGAAACTAAAGGAATCAGAAGAAAGACTGAAAATTTTCTCTTTGTCATGCAAAAGTGTGTTCCTTTGCATTTTTCAAACCAGTTATATATATACATCTTCAGAGAATCTAGTAAAACTATCTCCCTTATCACTTATGATTCTGGCTACTGACCAAGCTAGCAGTTTTCTAAGATTAACTTTTCTAGTTAGTCAATGAAGCTTTTCGTTATGGAGGAAGATCAACCTAAGAATGAGGCTGCTGCAGGAGATACTGAGAAAGAAAAACAATTACTAGCACCGGACTGTCCATTTAATATGAAAAGCTTCTAGGCACTGTAACTCAGGAAAGAAAACACAAATCAGGGAGAGTAAGGACGTCGATCAGTTGCAAGTTTAGATAAAAGAGCAACTTGCCAAGGCTGTCCTCAAACTCCAAAGATGGATTCCAGGATACCACTAGGCTCCTYACCTTGAGCAGCAACTCAAAAAAATTGCTGATGCAAGGTATACATTCCGACCGCATGCCTAAAGTACTTCATACTGCTTTTCCATGCTTTGTTGGCAAATCTTGTAGCAATTGCCATGCTTCCCGCATAAACCTATTACTGTAAATAGATGGTTTACCAAAAGCATATGCCTTTCTTTGATGAGCAATGGACTAGAGTTTGGTGTTGGTCTAATAAATGTTTTTTTATAATCCAAATKCTTTTATTGTTGAATGTTTAGTACTTAGTGTGTAAATTCTAGAATCAATGATTAGAAAGCATTGTATTGGTATCAATAATTACTGATGTAAATCTACAGAGTCCAGAAAGGTTAAGAGCATCACCAACATTCCTATATACTYGTAAGCCCATGCATTATTGACCACTACTTCAATGCTGATTGGTAGCTTTAAGGAACCCAGTTCCATCTTTGGAAAACTGTTATATTGTGTTACCCTTCACAAAAACATTGTTCATCAAATGCTGCTTCAATTTTATAAAACATTAGTGCTTATCATATGGTCATGCATTTATGTTACATAATAACATCTATATTAATAASTCAAGTAATGTGAACACATATACAATGTTCAGGAATGACTTTTGCTATTTTGAAATCCATGATTGTGGCATGGATGAGTGTCTTAATTCTGATGGTTCTCTGTAACTTGACTACAGAAACATACAGAGCCAAGAAAATAGCTGAATTGGTAAAGCTCACCTCACCTCCTTTTTTATTTCAAGAGACAAGTTTTTTGTTTTTTGTTTTCATTTTAGATAGAATCCTTTTTCGTGGCACAAAATTCTTTAACTTTGCATGTGTATATAAACATGCTATAATTGTGTAAATTAATGGATAATATGCAYAGGAAAATGTCCAAGGGTTTAAATGATTTTCTATTGAATACTATGATACCTTGTCGTGTTTACTAAATCTGTGTTGGATAAGCACTAAGAGTTTACTTTCAACACAACTTGATAAAGTCTMACAAAAATGAAAATATCGAAACCAAAAACACAACACTATAATCATATTCGGTTAAGCCCTATGGTAACTCCTTAATGATAATTATTATTTTGTATTATTTTACCTTATTTTCCTGGGTTAGAAATTTTTAAATTGAGTAATATGGTCTAAGCTTCATAATTTACTTTTCTATTAACCTGTTCATTCAAGCAGAAACCAATTTTATATCTTAAATTTCTCTTCTTGTTTGATGTTTCATCAATTATCCAATGCCAAGTCACATTATGCCACCTTCTGAGGCTTTCCAAGAAGGGTAGCAAAGCATGCATAAAAATGTGAGTTTCTATGTTGGTATTTTTTTGCATCCTACCGGAGCAGCACAATTGATTTGAATTTACAAATTGCAATTATGTAATGAGAAAAGGGGAAACGAGAAGTAGTTAATTAGTTGTCTAACTATATATAAGGTTTAAGAAAGGATGAAGTGAGGTAATCTGGTCATCTTCGTTAACGTATTAGATTTCCTCTCAAGTTCAAACAACACAGTTGCATGTTGGTAAGAACCTATCTTGTGTATTGGCTAAAGCGACAATAGTCACATATTTCCTTGCCGAAGATTTCAAAATAATAGTCACAYTGATATTCGTAATTTACTTTTGCATGAACTTTGAATAAAAAGTCAAGTAAATTTTGAGCTCAAGCTTTAATTTCTGAAATGAAGAAGCAGATAAGCTCACTCATTTGGCATCCTTAATGAGTAGACATTATCCAAGAACTCATGTGCCATTTTTACTTGTAATTTACTCAACGTATGTCAGCTTAAATCAAATACAAAAGTACATAGAGAAKTATATAAAATCTAATCCATTACATTATATGGTAAAAACTTTTGCCCATATACAACGTTACTCGTACGCGAACCAAGGTTCCTTGTGCTGCCGTCATAAAACTCCATTTCTAATTTAAAATTTTCTTGCACTGTAAGAAATAAAATAAAAAGGAAATTGTAATTAATAGCTTTTCTGTCCTTATTTTCCTTTTGTTTGTTTCTATTTTGGCTGGATTCGTGGCCAATAGTTTTGCAACGTCCTTCTTAGCATTGTTCTGCCCAATTGAAGAATAATCACACACATCCAGCATCTACCTTTTTTCCCTCATAAAAATCAGAAGAAAACCACAACCTTTGATTGTACTTGATTTTCCGATCAGGCCCAACATCCATTGACATCCAAACTGGATCTTTCCTCTCGTTCAAAACAACTCAAAAAGAATAGAAAATCCACCGTCCTCAATTTGTCCTTCCATCTCTATCCATCTATCACTATAAAAATCCACAATTTCCTTGCTTCGCCGTCTCTTCTCACATTAAGCACAACCGCTTAACCTCCTCTCTCTATCATCTACTGCATTCTCTCTCTTGGTTTTGCAATGGCTAGCGATAGCGATAGTCAACCGCAACAATTGCCAATTGATGGAGAAGGCATCTGCATGCTGTGCAAGGAGAAGCCTAATGAGGATCAAAGGCTTATCTGTGTCATGTGAACCACGCTGTGGCACGTCGCATGCCTCTTGGTGGTTCCAGAAACCCTTGCTTTAGCTGTGAATTTTAAGTGCCCGGACTGTTCTGGTGTCGGGCTCATCGGAGTCGCAGCACCGGCTCCTGCCTCCGGCGGTGAACTCATATCTAAAATTCGTGCCATTGAAACTGATGCATCACTGAATGAGAGCCAAAGGGCAAAAAAGAAACTGCGACTTCTTAGTGGAATGGATGCTGCTGTAGACGATGAGGAGGATGTTGATGACNTGTTGATGACGAAGGAGAAGAGGGGGAAGAAGAAGGGGAAGAGGAAATGAATGAGGTTTTGAAACGTCTCAAGGACTYATTCATGTGCGCCTTCTGTAGACAGTTTCTTGAGACACCTGTCACGGTATAACGGTATAATCTTTATTCCTTGTCTATCTATCTGTTGAATTTTTCTCTGCACATGCATATATGATTTGTCTATCAGTGTTGTTTATACACATCAATATACATAAATTCTTCTGTACGTGCTGATATACAATCACTGCTTTATGAACTATTAGTTTTGAAGTCTTAGGTTGAAGTCATAAGTACGCGTGTCTTTCTATACAAACACAATTTTATAGCATAGGATCCAGTGTAGGCATAGAAGAAATATACATCATTGATTACCATAGAAAAATAATTTCTTGACCCTTTATGCCACTTTTTTTATTACTAAAATATGGGGGGAACTTTAGGATGTCTTTTCTTTTGATTTGCGGTAGAGACTATCAGTTACCATTTCTTGTTTATATGTCTAAGGTGAAACTTATAACAATTTTATCACTTAATGGTAAAGGCATCTTCACTCCCATCTTAATGTCTGTGGGACTTCTTGTGTTACTTAAGGAATGTGTTGACAGTTCATATTGAATTCTTGCATGGCATTTCACAAAGTTAAGGTCAGGCTGATGAATGATAAACTTGATAACCCTTTTATTATGATGAGATAGGGAAAACAGATTATTCGATCTCAGTTATTTAATCAAGCCATGTATTTTCCAATGACATAATGTCTTGAGATTGTTATTAATTGACTAAATATTTGTAGTTCATATACCTAGATTTCCATCTTTTGCCCCCCCCCCCCCCACTGTCCTCCTACTGCTGACCTTCCTGTTTTTATATTCCAGACACCATGCAGTCACAACTTTTGCTTGCAATGCTTCCAGAAGTGGATTGGCCGAGGGAGATGTGAGTGTTCCTTCTAACATGATCAGCAATCCACGCATTAACTTGGTACCACCAGTAGAAAACATCCAGCATGCGAAGTTGTTAAGTTCACTTAATAGTGGATTCCCTTCAAAGGACTACGTCTCTAGCTGCAATGCTGAGCTACCTGATGAGCCGCCTGATGAGCCGTATATCACAGAACGTGCAAAGAGAGGTGGTCTTGCCAATGCAAAAAGAGGCAAGCTTTTGGCCACTACTCCTGAACATCATTTTGGACCTATCTTAGCTGAGTATGATCCAATTTTAAACCAAGSTATCATGGTAGGTCAGTGTCTCGAAAATTGGCACAAATGGGGACAGTGGGGAGTGCACCTTCCACCTGTTTCTGAAATATCTGAAAAGGCAAAGTACGGTTCACAATCTGTAGTGCTTTCAGGAGTTTACATGGATGATGAGGACCATGGAGAATGGTTTATCTACACAGGAAGGTTAGTATTCTGCAGTGAACTATACTTTTATTATCTACATCGGTATTCTTGTAGTTTATTCATCAATTGCCAGGAAGACCTGAAAATCTAAAACGTAACTAGTTCGCTATTACATAGACTAATAAGTTATTGCGCGATGCCTGCATTGTAACTATTACAGCCACATCTTTTGCCCTACGTGCTGTTCTAATTTAATTTGTCAGTGAACTGTAGAAAACTCCTTTTGTTGTTTTTGTTCAAATATTATCACATTTTGACATATCTCTTATGCATAACTCTTCCATGGTTTTCAAAACTCTTTATTGAAGAAATTGTCATACCTGAAACTACTCATTTTCCTCCATCCCTCCTCCATATTTTTCCCTCTCCCTGCTAGAGATAGTAAATTCCTTAATTTAGTTTTTGATAGTCTTGTAACCTACCTTTTTATAATGCATATACAGATTAATTCATTTATAGTTGTTCTACTTCATATGTGAATATTGCAGTAGTGGGAGAGATCTTAGTGGGAAAAAGAGAAGAAACAAGGTTCAAGCATTTCATAAAGAGTTCAGCCGCTATAATGAAGCCTTGCTTGTCAGCTGTGAGAAAGGCTATCCTGTTCGTGTGGTTAGGTAACAATTGAATTAATATAACATTCCTTATTCTTTGGGAGAATGTTTTGGCATTTACATTTTCTAAGATCATTGACAAGTAACAATCAAGGGATCCTAGTACGATAGTATRAGGTCTGTATTTCTTTATTAGATGACGTGATGCCATTATTTCTCAACCTTCTCTATTTCCTAGAACATCATATAAACTTTTCACATCATAAATTCTAAATACAGTAATATACCCTTGAACATAAGTTTTTTTGCWGCACTGCAGAAATCTCCGTAATAATATTGCCAAGAGTYATTCATCAAAAAGAGGAATGTTTTTAATTGTTCATTGCATTTTTGTTACARCTTGGTGATATGAAATAGTTCAATTTGAATATTCCACTAACCAATAGTGAATTTTATCTAATAACTACTAAATGGTAATGCGTAGTACACAAACAATTATATTTATTTACAAGAGCACTACTTGATAATGGTTTTTGAGATTGTATATTGATATAATAGATAGCTTGTGCGAATCTATGGAAGTCATGTCAAGCAGAGAATTTTCATTTCTTATATTTCATCATGATCTTTTGCTTGATGTTTTCTGCCGTCGTACTAAGCCCTTCATGGACTGCTACTCTAGCATTTATTGAAATGAGAATAGCTATCAGACTGCATTCATCTAAAACTAAGAATCTTCGGGACATGGTGGTCAAGAAGTGTATGCTTTATTGGAACTGTGGGCATCTTCATTTGAGTGTGCTAGTTGTAGGTTGTGGAGATGGATACCATTGCACAGAACAACAGAAAACTATATTTGGTTTACATTGAGGAAAACCGTTGATCCTGTGGATGTTCATTTTGCTCAGCAAGTTTCATGGATCCAACAAATTCAAAAAAGGTTCTGCTGGTTTGTTTTGTAGATTTTTTATTTTGTTGAACTAAGCTGTTTGAAAAGGGTAATGGTTCCTCTAGCATTATTGTATTTTTATTTTTTAAGTCTTCCTGTTTTAAGTAAGTAATTGAGGTAAATAATTATTTGACAAGTTTCTTTCTCTCCTCGAATGAATTTAGTTTATAAGAGCTTCACTTCGGKCATTGAGTCACCTGTATCCTTGTAATTTTCTCTTTAAATTTGATGGACAGATCACATAAAGGGAAAGAGTCTTCTTCCTATGCCCTAGTGATAGGATACCGTTATGATGGAATATACAGGACAGAGAAATGCTGGAAAATAGTTGGGATGCAGGTAACTGGTTACAACAGCATAATATGAATTCTCTCCTATTTCTTTTCCTCGTTTTGTGAATGAACTACACTTTGTGCATCAGGGGTTCAATGTCTGCAGATATTTGTTTGTGCGATTCGACAATGAACCTGCACCACCACGGATAAGGTTTCTGCTTAGATATGAATACTTTTTTCAAGTCGAAGCAAACCGACTGAACCTTACCTCTACTTAACTGCAGCGATGAGCATGGAGATAAACCCAGGCCCTTGCCAACAGTTCCTGAGCTACAACAGGCATTTGACATTTTYAAGAGGACGGATAATCCATCATGAGACTATGATGTGAGTGGATATTGCCTCTTGTGTTTTGTGTAGTTATCAAATCTCAGATTATTTTGAAGGGAGTTTTTTACGTGCATACTAAAAGGGCTCATTGCATTCAAAGCTTTTTCTTGTGGGGTTGATGCTCAAGATTAGTTTTTGGATTTATTTTATGCTGTTATTGTACTCGGTGAACTTGGGAATGCAACTGAAAAGATATATCAAATTAAAGTATTTTCTTGTATCTCTTGCAAATTGAACAATTATAACTGCACATGCCCRGATAGCTTTTCCTTGATTAGGACAAATGCACATAAACCTTTCCTTATATTCAACAACCTATTTAGCAGAATATATTAATTCCTGTAGCCCTCTGCGGGAAATCTATTAATTTCTTTGATTTCTTCGCTTTCTTTTATATCATCAGTTTTATTATATCATTTACCTTTCTCTTGCAAGTGTCTATGCTTCTCTTGGCTGGTTTTGTTTTTCCCTTTTTCCTTTCCCTCCCTTAAATCCAAATTCCCGCTATAAATTCCTATCATTTTCTTCAATCATTCTCTCAAATCTCCCACRAAACTCTCAATTCTCTAAAATAATATTTACTTAAAATAGACGTTCTTTTAAAAAGGATGCTCACAATGGACTGTACTGGGTCCATTCAATGTATGYATTGCTGAAAAGCTATCGCATTTCCGAAATGCATTGGGCTCCTCTCCTCCCAGTGGATCGTCTACTCACATTTACCCTCAACATCATCAAACAAGGAATACTTGATTTTCTCCTCTGGAGTGCATCCTCGCCTCCCAGTGTCATCAAATTCTTCCTCATCAGAGAACCCGAAGTGCTCTTCTGCTGTATCCCGTTGAGC
The DNA here is from genome assembly GCA_001752375.1 of Rhazya stricta. NCBI lineage: Eukaryota > Viridiplantae > Streptophyta > Magnoliopsida > Gentianales > Apocynaceae > Rhazya > Rhazya stricta. The sequence continues at coordinate 3,025,053 of MEJB01000044.1, forward strand.
TTTCTTCAGCCTCTTAAATTTCTTGTCCTAATTGATTTACAAAGAAAAGAAAACTAACATTCTTCCGTCGATGGACTGTGATATTGCTTTCCTGAAGAAGCTTATAATCATCTCATCAAGAATAGAAGTCTTCTTTGGTTCTCCACAGTAAAAGAGACAAAAAGATAAAAAGATATCATAATCAGTTCTCTTTTTTTTACTTTTACCCCTTTTGACACAATCAACTCATGACAAGAACACAAATAGTTAACCTTTTCTTCCTTTTCTTCTTCTTGTTCTTCTTCCGTCTCTCCTCATCACTRAGYCGTATCTTCTTCCTCCTTTTCTTGTTCTTCTTCGTCATCATAGTTAACTATAAACCTAATGCATTCGTTGAATGCGAAGGATCCAATCCATCAGTCCARTGCATTTCGCGAATGCCATGGGTCCGTTGATGCTATTATTTCTACTTGATGATCCATTATGAGCGTTCTTTTTGAAAGGACGTTTATTTTGAGAAAAAAATCCAAAATAATATTGTTATCTCTCTTCAATTCTATTATGAGAAATATCATTAAATTGTTAATTCCTCACAATTGTTATTGTTCTCTCTCATAATATCTTCAGATAGTATTATTTGCAGTGTTGTTATATTAGTTCCTATATCAATACAAAGGTGACTCAAACAAAACTCGAACGTAAGGTTAATGTTGATGCTTGTAATCCAAACTTCACACCGTAGTCATTTTCAATCCAATCAACGTAGGTGACAGCCTCGTCCTCAGATATAAGTGGAAATCAACAATGACGATGAGGGAGATGAATGACAGTTTGCCACCCAAGAAAATCTATCCTTTAAGCTCTACGAGGAGACCAGGATTAAAAGGTAAGAGAATTATATGGATTTGATTCCTCTACAGAATAGACGATTAAATGAAGTCTAAATCTTTGGGAGCGTTAAATGCAATGTCTTAKGTCTAATTTGTTTATGTAACATTTTTTTAGAATTTTTTGAACATGCTTTAGCATTTTGATACTGGTTTTGCGTAAAAGTTGCTAAGCTTACAAAGTTAATTATTTTTGTTTGTTTCAATTGTCAAAAGCTATTTATGTAGTCAAAGTTAAAAAAAAAATCGATAAATCTGATTGACATTTGAAAGAGAAGGCGGTGAAAATTTACTAATTTGAAAATTCTTTAAAAAGGTGTTATATAAAGAAATTGATATATTGTATCTACTGAATGTGTATCCTTTATGCAAAAATTGTTTTGTTTTAAACAAATTATTGTGACTTATTTGGAATCTGAACCATAGTGGGTCCCTCGTCCTCCTTCGTGCACCTTTTGTTTTCAATGGTAAATTTCTTGTTTTATCCAAAAATATGTTTTTTTGACAAGCTCTTCTATTTTCCGGCTATTAAAACTGAAATCCACGAAGGGGGCAAAAAATAGAAACACRGCTTGTTCTCATTTGCCGGGAAAATATGTTTTTCATATHCTAATAGTGTCTTTCAACTGTGTTTTTGGCAAGTTTTGGCTTCAAATTACATAATAAGAAAACATTTGTTAAATGTTATAATCTCATTTTCACTTCTCTTCATTCTCTCTTTTTTTTTTTTTTTTTTTGAATTTTGATGGTAGTCTTGAGTCTCTTGACATTAAAAATAGTCAGGTCATAAGACGACAGATTTACTAAACATATTAGCTAATGATGGAAGTTTATTCAACCCAATTGTTGAATGAGAAACATTAGTTGACGTTGGGAATTTAGTTGATCCATCAGTTGACAAGAAAAAATGAATGGAGATGACTATCAAAGGCCCCCAAGTCAAAGCCATCGAAAATACCCTGACTGTAAGGAAAATCATTTGAAAATGTAGGAGATCGAAAGAAAAAGTCCGCCACAATTTGGTGAGTTTGTTGAAGATGACATGAAATAAGTGAAGACAATTCCTAACTGAGTTAACAGTTCTATTCGACCATATTCTATTAAAAAGGTGCAAAATGGCWACTTGGAAAGTAAGGATTCTCGATACACTTTAAAAATGAGAAGTGTAAATTTCATATTCATTATTTTATAATTTATTATGAATTTTGATAATGATTTGTATTCACATTGTGTATGAATGTTTATAGAAATACCAAATAAGCCTATTAGATTTCAATGAAGTTGCTCTCAACTCATTGAAGAAGGAATACAGATTCTATTGGTTATTCTCTAAGTACATAGACTTAAATAGTTTATCTTTTCATGTATTTAAATTTAGGTTTGATTTCATTTGACAAAGCTTTTGTATCCTTCACAAAAATATCTTCTAAATAATTTTAAAGTTAATTATTTTAAGAAAATATAGGTATTAAAACTTACAAAAGTGTTACATTTAAAATTTCATTGGAAGTGAATCCTCACGAATGTAATGAAAGAAAATGTTCTACATGTTATACATTTTRAAAGGAAAGGTTTTGTAAAGAGATTTCAAAAAGGGAATKTTTTGAAAGTTTTCATTGAGAAAATGAGATTTTATAATCACAAGACATGTAGGACATGTTTATGCATTCATGCATGAGGTTTAYTTACTGGGCTTTATAGCTCATTCCATTTCTCTCATTTTGCATTTCAGATGATRTGTAACCAGATRGTGYGAGGAGGTCACTTGTGGGCAAACCAAGATACYCTGAAGTTAATGTAAATGAATGTTATGGATTAAGATGATTGTTGACTAGAATGGTTTCTGTTTATTATTAAGTATTTCTTATTTGGTTTAAATTCTTTTGTGCTTCCGCAAATTCGTATCAGTGAGTAAATGGTGACATTCCCGGGTTAGGATAAGGTTCCTAATCTGGGGGTGTTACAATACATCTTTAGCATCGAGTTATATGTTCTATTCCACTCTGTGCTATAGTAGAAAGAGAAGTAACACGTTGTTTAGGCAATCTAACTTATGAAAATAGAAATTTATATCATTATAACATTCAATTGAAACATATCAAGGGTTTCTTTTACAAAAAAATGGCCACAAGTAATAATTTATGTTAAATATTTATTGCCCATCACAGGGGGACCACTATGATACAATACCTATCACGGCAGGCTGTGGTGATGAGTATATATTTCGTAAATTAAAAATATTACTAAAAAGAAAACCTTTTAAGCTAACTTAGACTTAAGATACACTAAAAATAATACATTTTTGTGAAGAAATTCTCATCATAGCGGGCCACARTGAAAGGTTTGCCTGCTACGACGGGCTGCTGTGATGAGTATTACTCTATCAATTGGCAAAATTAWTAAAATGAAAACCTTAAGAATTGATTTATAATTGCATATTCAATGGAATAATGGATTAGTTGTAATCTATACATCTTTAGCATCGAGGTATATGTTCTATCCCACTATATGATATAGTAAAAAGAGAAAAAATGCGTTATTTAGGCATTCCAATTTATGGAAATAGAAATTATGTCATAACAACATTCACTTGGAACATATCAATGGTTCCTTTTAAAAAAATGACCACAAGTGATGATTTTTGTTGTGGGTAGGATTTTTACCCATATTCCCCATATTATTTTTACCCAATAAATAACCAATTTATATTTATACCCTCAGTGTATTTGAATACAACATAACAAGACAGTTTTATTTTTATACTCCACTCATGTGACTTTTCACTTTCCATTTTATTTTTATCCTCCAACGGGATAGTTTTTTTTTTTTTTTGGTGGCTAATTAGGGTTGAGCCCGAACTCAGCCTAGCTCAAGCTTTGAGTGTGAGCTGAGTTCAGGCTGAGCTCACTTAAATTTGTTTGGGTTGAGCTTGGGCATGAGCTCAACCAAGAAATTTCGAGCTGAGTTCGGGCAAAAGGGGGAAAGCTTATGTAATTGATATGTATATATAGACAAAAAGAAAAGAGAGTTGTATTAATGATTAGAAAAATAAGTTTTATCACAACTCCAATATTTAAGATTTGTCTAGATTATTATTTGGATTATCTAAAATTARATTATGTAAACTTCAATATATAAGATACGTCTAGATTAGAATTTGAATTATCTAAAATTAGATGATGTATATCTATCTAATTAGATAGTGTTGTCAGAAAAAAAAAAAAAAAAGAAGAAAAAAGAAGGTCTAGCCCAGAAAGATAAAGGAAGAAGAATAGACCTAACAAATTGAAKGAAAAAAAGAATCCAACAAATTGAAGAAAAAAGGAGGCGCAACATTTGAAGGATGAAGAGGGTTCAAATATCTTAAAGATGGGCCAAGGAAAATAGCCAAATTTTTGGGCCTACRATATTGATCCAAATAATGTAAATTGGTTTGGAACTTATCCATTCTAGAACCATTTTTAAGTTGTACCCATGAACAAGTTCCATGGAGGCAATTTGTAGATGTGGAAATTTTATTAAATTAAATTTTCATAATTTATTTAAATAATTAATAATCAATTTTAAATGTTTCCATTATAAATGGAGAGTATTTGACATCTCGACTAATGAAGTGATGACAAGTATAAAGGATGGCAAGGTTTAACTAACGAAAATTAAGGATGCAGTTGGGTGAATCAAGTAATGCCACGTCACTCCTAGACGTGACTTCGACCAATCAAATCAATTCGCTTTACCTATAACTAGATGCCAAAGCATAAGGAAAGAGGTCCAAAAATTCATATTAAGGTCCAATAATTTATATTGAGAGAAACTTTGAAGAAAGAGCACCAAATTTCTCTCCAATTTCAAGATCAAGCTGCGAAGCCCTATAGAAATTCCAAAGAGAAGAATCAACAGATTAAGTTCTTCTCACCAGAATATTTTAGAGATTGTAACATTTTTTTTATCAAATTTATAAAATTAATACTTTGTTACATATTCTCTTGTTTTGTATTATATTTTGTAGATGAGAGATTCGTGTAAACATATAGTTTAAAAGGGTGATTAATATATAACAAACATGATTAAAGGAAGTGATCTAGAAAATCTGGCAGATATATGCATGAAAATTATTATGATTTATGTTCTTGTATGCATGAAAAATATGATAATTTATGTTCTTGAACAGACCTATGGATATATATCTGATTTGTGATAGACAACTCTGAATGGAAGTGGTGCATATATGATGAAAATAGATGAAAAATAGATAAGTAGCAAACATCATATGCTGCCCAGAGGATAGTTTGCACAAGTTGTTTTGTTTTGATGAACTTCAAAGTTAACTAAAAATGAAAAATGGAAAAACTAATTATGTATAGATAGTTGGAAGTCTTAGGAGTATAATGGGCCTGAATGCACTTGAAATGGAATGATATTGGTTGAGATCTTGCCTCCTCATGGAACTCTATCCAGAATGACCAAAATTCAAAAAACTTACAGTTTTACCTATTTCATGACCTCAATATTGCACCTATTGGGAATATACTTATATGGATAGAATTCTCTGATCTTTGGATTCCAAAATACTAGAATTTATTACCAAACTCGTTCTAGAACCAGAGATGTGGCCTAATTATTAGGGCAATATAAATCTTAGCAAATAGAATTAGATTCTTATTTATCCTCCGACTTTCAACAGTCTTGGGGAATTTAGTTGATCATGATACATGAATTCATGTATATTTATGGACTCCTTAGGACCTCAAGAATATACGGGGATTGATTTGGCAAGACATATCTAATTAGAACGTAAGATATAAGTAAAACACTGACCAATGCCATCTCTAAACAAAACAACCCTACACCAACTGGTTCTGCCATAAACAAGAATTATCTATGAAACAAAAAATTGAGATAATTTTGTATTATTGTCTTAGAATTAATTTAAACTTGATTTCACCTAAATTGGTTTTCTAAAACTTAAGATATAGCCAAAATAATGAGCACTATCAGATGTAATAAGTTATACTTTGTCCTACTATCATTTACAAAGTTTGGATAAATTTGGGAATTATTCTATCTCCTTAAAGCAAAATAATTTGTCCGACTAAATTTCTTAAACAACTAGGATTATTTTCCATTTAGTTTCACTGGATTCGGATGCATAAAAGTCAAGATATGACTATTTTTCCGAATCCAAGTAATATAGGAATTGGAAAAGAACTGCTTAACATTCCATCCTAGTATATGAACTATAAAATTCATAACCACTTCAAGTGCTAAATTTTAATTATTTCGTTGCTTGTTTTAGGATAGGAAATTAAGAGATATAGCCACTTAGATATGCTATCGMGATAAGGTGAGTTTCTTTCGTATTTTAAAATTTCAAAATACKTGTGAATTTGTGCTACTCTAGAAATGCATATTAGATATTTCCGAATGCTTTACTGTAAATTTCATTGTTCTTTGAACTTCTGAAAAATACATGTTCTATTTTCTCAGTATGTTTTCAACAATTTCCGTAMACTCGCTTCTCCTTTTATTTTACAATTTTCTCAAAAAATGTTTCAACCCTTCATTTTACTAACCAAAAGAAATGACTCTGGGTATTCTTAAAATTTCATGACACCCATTCTTTGATACTCCTGACACTTGAGAAAATTTTATGAAAGTCATTTGAGCATGATCTTGCATGGATTCTTGTGATAATAAGATGAGTACTCTGTYAGAAATCTCATGTGACTAGTCGAATGGGCAATTACTATGCTTGACTGGTCACAAGTATGAGTACCTCTTGCCATTAGGTGTCAATTCTCGAGATAACCATATGACCTAACCGATGGTTATACATGTGGCAAATCAAGAATGCATCGCAGACGGTTGTGTCTCATGTACCCACTATGTACTTGGAGGGTGCTCATATCCTTGGTCAGGATGTTGACCTAGGGTGAGTGATCCATTTTACCCTACTAGCTGATATTCTTGCTTGACGATGATATAAGGTTGAGAGTCACCGACATCATGTGCATTTCATGATTTGCATATGACAAAACCTTTTATTACTCGATTTCATATCCGTTGTTCTTACCTTTAAATGCTTGGTACACAAACTTGTCYCTTTATCTTGAAAATGCTTCAAAACAATTTCTAATTTGCATATACATGCTTGTTACATTTTTTTTCCTATTTTCATAATTTGACCTTTACTCGTAAAATTGTGATTTAGTTTTTATGCAATTGAGTTTTGAATGCACTTGGACACCGTGCACTTACTCGTAAGTTGTGGTTTAGTTTTYATGCAACTGGGTTTTGAATTCACTTGCACACCACGCACGAGGAACTCGTGGGCGTTCTCATTAGAATCTTACTCATACTTTAGTGATAGGTAATTATGCTGCAAGAAGGACCAGAAACATCAAGAATCTGGGATTTAAATAAGCTTTTCACGTTTTCTTTTGTTCCTTTTATTTGAACTAGTTTTTGGCTTGGTTTTTAATGTAATCCGACTTTATGTATTTTTTCTTTATTGGAGAGTTGTATATCATTTCATAAGCTATTACGTATGCTTATATCCTAACTGTCGAGAGGCAGGTAATGCCCGTACAGTCCCAGTAGAACCTAGGAGAGGGCTRGTCGTCACAGAGTGAGTAATGGAATTGTCTAAGTGTGAGTGAAGGAAGAGAATGCAGTGTTCCTATATAATCCTCCAGGCGGATACTTCTATGCTTTGAGAAAGAGGACAACTTCAATTTTACATACATTGTGTACATTGGATAGAGTATTTCCTAGGTTGATAGGRGGAGAAGAATGCAAGAATCAAATTCGATTTTGTCCTCTAGAGGTTGTTTGCCACCTAGATCTTTCTACCYTACATTTTTCAAAAGTTTTTGCTCAATTTGGGAAGATGAAATCAATAAGGCCTCAAGACTTTCTATATGCTAGATCATGGGTAATATTAATGAATAACAAATGTAGTTATGCATATTAGTTTCTTTTGCATGTATTAGTTTTCTTTGTCTATGACAAATATATATTTATATATATATATATGAGTTTATGGTTATTTTTAGAATAAGTAAAAGGAATAGGAATGATGTTCGATTGTGACTTTTCTTTAAAAGAAAATATACTTCATCATAGTAAGATATGTGATGAAAAATAATATGAGAAAAAAGAATTTAATTTGATTCGATCATTAAGGTTTTATGCATGTAAATTAAATRCTTATTTTTATAATGTATTCGATCAAGGAGAGCAAAAGGAAATATAGACTTGCAAGTCTAGCATTAACATCTTTAATTTCTACAAAGCTAGTAATAATAAAAGAAGTATGGAAGAATCTTGACTACTTTAAAAATTATCCATAAAGGTTTTCTATTGGTGAAGGGTTCTACTTTAAAATTACTTTGTTTTGTTTATCCTTCCAATTCAAGTATGGTCTTACAATTCTTTCCCACTAAATAAAATTTCGTCTTTAAAATTTAATTCRCTYTATATCTAATTCTAAGTAGTCCTGCTATTCTAGAGTCGGTAYCTACTAAACTTTAACTAAGTTAATCTCTTATAATTCTTCTGAGGATACGTGACAAGCCAGTAAGAGTTCTCAGAAAATCTGAATATYTTTTGCTATACCTTCCAAGTTTTACTTCTTGTTATGTTTTTAAGGAAGTCTTATGATTACCTCATAGTCTTATTCCGCAAAACCACTTTCATAAGTACTTCATTACTCTCACTATTCATTTTCAGTGATCCGCTGCTGGATTACTCATGAACCTAATTAGTTTGTTAATTGTGTAGGCTATGTTTGGTCTTCTACAACTRATCTAGGTACATAGATTTCTGATAATTCTTGTGTACTCTACTTGAGAGATATTCTGCCTCTATTCTTAGATAAATATTGACTTGTATCTATTGGAGTTCTAGCTATGCTCTATCATCTTTTTTTAATTTTTCAAGAATTTTATCGACATATTATAACTAAACTCAAGATAATTCTATCTGACCTTCTTGAAATTTTAATTCCAAGTATTATATTGACCAAACCTATATCCTTCATATCAAATCTTGAGTTTAACGTGTTTTTTTGTGGATTTAATCAGCTTATTATTGGTACCAACAACAAGCATCTACCTCTCGAATTGTAGGCCAATTCATGTTCTTGTGTGATTGATTATTAATAAAGTTAGCCCTAATTTGCCATAATTCCAACTAATTGTTTCGAGTCTTATTATTTTCCTTGCTTCAAAAAAAGAAAATTCCAAGTCTTCAGACATTCTAATAAAATTAGAAAATATATTTTTTTCTCTCCCACAAATTTTTTGACTCGAATTTGCGTGGATGGACGAGAGAATCTACYRCTTGTGGATTTGCTAAATTGTTCCTCAAYTTAATATCCAAATTAAGTCAAACATGATAAGAAGATAACTTTTTTTGTCAAAAATTTCCTTGTTATTTACTCCAAAAAAATTTGTGAGAGAGAAAAAAATACTTTCTAATTTTATTAGAATGTCTACCGCTTGTGGATTTGCTAAATCGTTCCTCAATTTAATATCCAAATCAAGTCAAAACATGATAAGAAGATAACTTTTTTTGTCGAAAATTTCCTTGTTATTTACTCATAAATCGACAAGTCAATACCCTTTTTTTTTTTTTTTTTTTTTTCCCCACTGCATTCACATTTCCCCACAATATATGGTTATGTAAGTCGAAATTGTTGTTTTGGCAGACATCATTCAATAAAATGCTCATTTAATTCAAGAAAAGGATCATAGATAATCAAAACGGATGTTTCTGAAGCTAAAGGACAACCTTTTGTGATAAGAGTATTTAGTAGCATGAGAGTTCAAGTKTGACCCGCCTTGCCAGACCTGATGCAAGCCTATACACATTTCACTCTTTCCTAATCTCACAATCACTCAAAAAGTCACAATCCCCAAAAGAATTTGGCCATAGTATTTGATCTTTTAACTCAGATTCCTGACCTCTCTTTCACCCCAAAAGGTATCTCTTACCGAGGTCAAATTCTCTCTTGGACTTGTCAGATGGAATCTGCAATGGAGGGACTTTCTTTGCAATTTCTTTCAATTTTTGCGTTGCTGATGTGTGCTTGCCCGATCGTGGATTTTTCCTTAACCTTGCACTTTCAATGTGGACAAAATGTTCTTTTACAAATGATCTCCTTTCAACAAAACGTTACACGTTCAAAATGCTTTGTTGGTTTCAATCCCCCACACTTTGGTTCAGGTTTACTACATTTGATTAAAATCATAGCTCACCTCATTGCAACAAAGAATTAAAAGAATAAATAAATAAAAGATCAACAAAAAGGATAACTTAYTACCTTTACAAAAGGGAAWATGGTCATTTGAAACACAGGTAAATTTAGGACTTCACTAGGAAGACTGTACCAGAGAAAAATGAACGATCGTATTTTCCTCTTATACTTCAGCTAGAATAGTACTGGTAGCCCACAAAAGTACCSATAACATAAATATATGATGACTATAACTGATAATTCTACACTTCTACCACATCAAGCAATTTTGGAGGGAGACACCATTTAATTTTTTTCATAATTGAATCATCGTATGAAGAAAAGGTAGTCATTTTTCCCCAAACAAAGTTCACAAATAGAAAATCCTAGATATGCATGCCTGCATTTTAGGCCTCATAGAGCATTCCGACTTCAATACGCTGTGCCAGTGGAACTCCCAGAGTAGGTAGTGCAGACCTACAATTACTGTGCAGAACTTCATAGAAAGCAAGCATTGTTTTATCAAWCCAGCTACAGTTATTACCTATATGGAACCTTGTCTTTCCGCGTACATGAACAACGCCAGCAAGCTTTGCCTCTTGTAAGTAAGAAACTTCTTCATCTCGGGAGAAGCTTGATGCGGCGTTCTCAGATGAATTACGTATATGAGCCTCTAAGCAATCGGCAACTTGACTAACAAAGTCGTCCCCTTCAAGACTAAGAGAATCTGCATATCCATATTGAATCACACACCCATATACACCTCCGATGCCTAATTTTCTGATGACAATCCTCTCATGCRGTGCGACTTTAGGGACTAGTAAGTATCTAAGAGTTGTGAAAATAGTTACTTTGTGGAGTGATTTCACGTTTTTGATATAATGTCCGAGAACTGGTGTTAGCCCGTCTTGGATGTTCGTATAGAAAAAGCAAAGACCAGGAACCCTCTGGACACCGGGGTCTGACACCAGCATTCTAAGTCTATCCAAGTCTATCTTATATGTCAACTCATATTCGATCTTTCTCTGCCTTCCATAGAACCAGCCAAACATGATAATAGCAAGTATAATAGAAATGGCAAATGGAATCCATCCACCTTCTGGAATTTTTGTGAAGACAGAACTTACATAGACACCTTCCATCACAAAAAATACAGTGAAATAAAGTGCAACCAGAACAGGAGGTGTTCTCCAAATAATTATCATGACTAAAGTCAGCAGTGTCGTGGTGATGAGCATGACCATGCTGAMAACAACACCTGTAACAGATGCTCTCATCATTAGCAAATCCCAAYATGCTYACCAATTAGCGATACATAAGTCAAGCATWCTTGGCAAAGAAAATAATACTGCAAAATTGACACAAGAATATCAAATTAGTTTTATTAAGCAGAGAAAGTGGATCCTTGTAGCAGACTAATTTGATCTCTATTCTGGTCCACATGCACATTGATACTCTAAAGGATTTTATGGCCTTGTGCTGATTGTTGAAAATTGTCCAACCARCATAATTTTAAATTTATGTTGATCTATATCTTTAAAGAAATCTAGAGCCRTTGATCACGTAAATATTTGGATGGCCTTATGGTGATTGCTACAATCCAACCAACATAATTTCAAATTTGTCTTGAAACTAGATATCCAAAGTAATCTAGAGGTATTGATCATGTAAATATTTGGATGGCCTTATGGTGACTGCTAAAAAATGTCCAACYGACATAATTTCAAATTTGTCTTGAAACTAGATATCTAAAGAAATCTATGATATTGATCATGTGAACGGATTGTGTTGAACTATATATTAAGGAAATCTAGAGCTGTTGATCATTTAAATAATCTGCTTAGCAGTTGTCCCCTGCAAAAGATGTAATGATCAGAATTTGACCAGAGGAGAAAGGAGGTTTAAGTCATGGGTGTTTTAGTAAACAAATGGACAAGCTTCTCCAACTGCAGCAAATATTAGAATGCAGCTGCTTAGATTTCCAAAATATGTTATGTTTTACTAAGGTTCTCACGGTCCAGATAGACAAAGAACATGTCAGCATGAATTGTAGGTCCAATTTGTCATCCAATATGCTGTTACTAGATATCAGATTGCAGAAAGTATTAGTAGGACTATAATTGGGTCAACATATGGTTCTACATATATGCACAAGCTAAAAGCTATGCACAGAAACTGAAGAAAGAAACCAAAAAAACAAAGTGCAGGGCTTAGTCCATCTTACCAAAGGCATTGCCGATGTCTTGTCCATCTCCAAATATGAGTATGACAGAAACACAAAGAATCATCAAGATATAGTTGACCTCTGGAGAATACACCTCCCCTTCTGTGCTGGAGGATGTGTGGATTATTTTGACCCGRGGGAAATAATCAAGTACAACTGATTGCTTAATTACAGAAAATGTGGCTGAAATAAGTGACTGGCTCGCCACTATAGCTGCCAATGTGGCAATCACAAACATAGGCCAGTACACAGACGACGGTATAAACTTATAAAATCCGTTACCATGATCTTTGGGGTTTCTTATCAGGTAAGCAGTCTGTCCAGCATATGTCAGAACAAGTGATGGGTATATAGTGAAAAGAAAAGCTATCTGCAAAAAGGAATAGTGTCGGGAACAATATAAATATAACAGGTAAAAACAGAAATGACAAAAAGATGTTAATCAGTTCACCTGAATTGAACTTTTGCTGAAATGACCAAGATCAGCAAACATAGCCTCAGAACCTGAGAACAAGTAAGAATACATTTAGAATAGTAAAAACCTGGTTCTCCTTYGCTAAATCATATAATATGTTGTCATGTCTAATTTTCAATGAGCCACCAACATATAGAAGTGAATTCCATGAGAGATTTATTGCAGATCAAATTAATGCTTTTGTCTAAATTGTAAACCTCCCCTTAACTTCCAGCGTGCCACTGATAAATTCATTCTATTGCCAGTGTATATATTTTTGTCGCAATTTTCTTCAGATAGAAAAATGGCTGAAGAACTTTAAACTTAATGCAAGTTGGGCAAAATAGTCCACAGAAGAAAACCCCTTTCACCACCTGCAYGAAATAAAAACATGATATAAGTGAGGTGATTCATGCATGATGATTAGTAAGGTATATGGCTTACCTGTGATGCAAAGGATAATACCACTAAGTAGCAGCCAGCCTTCCTTTCCATTTCTCTGGAAGAAGGTGACCATATAATGCGGTGATATTGCCTTAAATAYGCCTGGATAGTGCTTTATGATACTATACATTCCTACCATAGGGGTAGTGAGAGTCCACGCACCCATTATAGGAGAAAAAAGGAAACTGACTCGTGAGGTACCAAATTTCTGCAKGAGGAATAGTCCAATGAGAACTACTGCAGACAAGGCTTCAACCAACGCTGCAAGTCAAAATCCTAAACTGTAAACATGATGAAATATTACATAAGCTATTCTGGAAACAGTTTGAGTGAAAAATGTTTAGTTGCGTCCTGAAAGCTTGTATGATACAGCTTTTTAGTTTCGGTTACCAACTGGAATTTCCCTTTTCTCCTGAAACTATTCTGTAAAGTTACATGGGAAAATTCACTTTTCCTCCAAGACTTTTGAAACTATGTTTTTGTCATTGCTACTTGTTCAAAGAGCTTCAAAGTCTTGTGCAGTTAAAGTCAAATTGCTGAACGGGAGAATTTAATTGCTTTTTAACAAATGTCCTTTGTATTTTTAGAACTTAGAGGAACTGTATGTTTCTCTTTTGAAACCTCTCAAGTACTGTGCATCCTTTTAAGGCTCGAGTAGACTGCAGATATCTAGATAAATTCCAATTATAGTGTACATGAATACTTACATTTACTAATTGAAGGAAAAGGTGCTCTTATCCCATCCATTGCTGACAACACTGCAAATTTGCAGGAAAAAGTTAATCAAAAAAAATTTACAAAAGAAAATTTTGACAGAACTGCAAAGTGTTTAAAAGAATTATCCAAATGGTGATGAATAAGAATTAGGGAATGAAATGCTAACCAACCCGAAATTGCAGGAGTCAGCACACCATCACCAATCAACATGCACATGCCCAATATGGCAATAAAAAGCAATACCCTTCTGGCAATCAAGCTCCTTTCAAAAAATTTACCAAGTCTACTTGGCTTTTCAGATCCCTCATACAGACTTGCTTGTGAAARRGTTGAATTTGCATCCAAGCGTTTTATTGGGAGAATTCCAATATTTATATTTCTACATAGTAGTGAATAGAGGGCAAAAGTCCCACCTGGAAAAGAGCAATTTCAACAAGTTCAGATTCAGGCAAAGAATAGCAGTTATTTGGGAGGGAACAAGTTAGTTAGTTATAGTTGTAGTTTTATAAAGTTTATGGCGTTACCATATATTGAGATGTTAAATTAATCAAACATGTATCACTGATAAAATCAATGCTAAACTCAGAGCAAAAAGTGAGGTCATAAGGAACTGAATTTAATATCTTTTGCTCAGTAGTCTCAGTTTCAGAAACTTAAGACTCTGAAGTTTACTACTTTGTAATCAAGCATGATTTTATTGCATCTGAGGCTTCACCTTCAAGAAACTAAATCTAAAGCGAGGTCTCATACCTTCAATGCTTAAAGAAACAAGAAAAAGAATACTAAAATTCAACTGAACATGAAATCATACWATGAGAGAAAGCATCAAACTGGAATAAGAAGCAGCAGTCCTACTTATTTTGGCCAGGATCATTTTTTCATTTAAATTACATTCCAGAATGAAAAAGTCAGAAGGTTCTCCGTCTTACTACTGATCTTTAGTACAAGTAAATAAATTTCCCTCTATGAAAGGATGTCATTGAGTTAAGATCCTAGCAACTGCTTTCCTCCAAACAGAAAAAAGCTTGCAATGAGCTAATAAATAAATACAAAATACATGGCWTATGAGAGTGGTACTCGAAATGAATTTCTACTCATGAAGCATATCAACTGTTAATTTGCAACTCTCAAATCAGTAGGGTTGCAAGCCTAAAATTCACAATGTAAGCTCACAACTTAGTGACTACTACCACAGCTTCTTAATAGATGAGAACTAATTTAGCTAACTAACAAGATGATTACACCAGAAAATGTCAAATATATATTTATTTTACGTGGCTGACTGTGCCGCTTTCTTTAATTTTATCTATAAATATGGCCAGCACTGCTGCTTATTTTGATTTTGTTGCTTATTTTAAAATCTGCATCTTTTTCTTTCTTTTTTTTTTTTTTTTTTGCGAATTTCTAGATCTGAATAGTTTATACTCCTTCCGAGATCTCTGGGTGTCTCTGAATATGTACATATAGCATGTCTCTTAAAGACTATTTTGAACTCAAATCACGGCACATTCAAAAAAAGAAGCCAATAGGTTGCTTACTTCCAACATCGTCTTTTTTCCCAAAATTGATAGGAGAACCAAAAAAAATACCCGTGCTTCTCAACTGTTTTGACATGTAAGAATCTACACAACACTTTATTTCATTCTTTTRTTATTAAGAGTTTATTACTTCAAATTGTGCAACCAAACAGTTTACAAAAGCTATTAGAAGCTGCCAAAGAAGTTCATCCAAGCATCGACTCAAGTAGGAACTGTTTACTTCAAGAGTCCATCAAAACCTCCAGTAGTCTAGGAATAAACCTAAAAGTCCATTTGAGAAGAGGTATGGTATCTTTGACAGCAGAACAGAGTAAAAGATAATATTGGAACAACGTTAAGCAATTGCTACAAAGTGCCATTGTATGTTTTGTTTGCTCTGATGTATCAAACACTTATAGAAASTCTCAAAACAAATATTGCATACCTTATGAAATTAAGATCAGTAAAATTTAAATCCAGAAGTATTGGTTGAAGCTGAAATATCAAGAATCTCCAGTCAAAAGCTACTTGTTCTCCAACTGGGAAATCTTGGAGTATTTTATTCAACAGTTAAACTAATATGAGAAGGAAAATAAGAAATGTATAGATGCTTATCGAATTTAGGAGTCTATGATTGCTATGCATGTAATACATTCAGAGTTTCATGCTGTAATATAGTTGTGAGGTCATACCTTCAAATTTAGGGTAAGTACAAAACCTCCCTCGTAGTTAGCCATTTTGTCAACTTCATACCAATGGTTCAATTTGGCCTCTTTGCATCCCAATTCAAGATTCCGGAAAATGATTTAGATGGATAAAATGTCTAATATTCCCATTAATTTATTGTGATTCCAAATATAGCCTCATGTTTGCAAAAAGAAAAAATGAAAAGAAAAAGGAAAAAGAGATAAGAAGACGAAACAAATAAAGAAAAAGAAAATATATTATTGTTCTTCTTCTGCACCGCCACCATCTTTCCCATTACCATTCCCTACCTCTCCTCTTTCCTTCTCAAGAAGCACTATTCTCTATAYTTCAAATAGAAAGCAAAATCCAAATCCAACTCTACCCCATTGCCACCTAATTTTCCACAGTCGCTGCTGACAGTTACAGGATCATGACTTGTATCAGCAATATAACATTCAATTCTTGACCAGATGATGGGTGTGGTGAGGTGAAGAGAGCAMTATAACATTGAATTCTTGAGCAGATGATAGTCATGGTGAGATGACGAGGGAACAAATGTAGAAACAAGATGAAAGGATAGAGAGGAGATAAGAGTGAGAAGTGGAGGAGGAGGTGGGTGGTGGTATGAAGAGAGGGGAGCTTCAGAGGAGATGGAGGGTTGAATGAGTGAAGAGGAGATGAGAAAAAGCAGCAGTTTGGSAGAGCAGTGGTGATGGCGAGGAGGGGGAGACTCAGCTGCTGCAGAAGGAGTTGCAAAAAGGATGAAGATAATGTTGGTGGGAGTGGGGATGCTTCTGCAACCCAACCTTCATCCTTTTTTTTCTTTTTTAATTTTAGTTTTAATATTTAGAATGAGGATGAGGGTTAGAAAAGGGGATATTTTTGTAATTCAATCAAGACGCCAGAAAAAAGAGGGGTAATAATGAGATTTTAAGTCCTGTACAAGGGACCCACATAAACTTTCCGTCAAATGTTGAACGGATTTTATTAAATAGGATATAAAGTGGTTAAATTGAAACATTAGGTATGAGATTGACAAATGCATCAAACTATAAGGTTTTTTTGTACTTAACCCTTAAATTTATTCATTGCGACTAACTGAACTGTGCTTACAGCAACAGGTAATTCCTGTAGCGTGAACACTTCAACCTTATTGAGGGCTGTTTGCAACAAAAACTCTTTATCATAGATGATCTCAAACTAATGTAAGGCTAGCGGCTCAACTTTAACCATTGGAGTATGTTATCAATGTTTAGCAATTTTCCTTTTTTCTGAAGAAAAAAATCACATTTCTAACTAAGAGTGATTACCTTACTTAGTCCAAGAACAGAGTCAGGTATACAGTATGAGACTGAGAGATCTCAGACTATTTCACAAGCCAAACGAAGTTAGCAATAGAGAATACTTAATGAAAAGAGAAAAGTTTCTTTCAGAAATGAATATTAGATGACAAATGCTAGGCGGTAAAGATTAAATATATATAAGTGAAATACTAAGTTGACGACAAGAAAGTAAAGTTAGTATAGAACTTGACCAGTTAGCACATTAAAAGATAATTACTTATATAAATAAATCTATACCTTCACCCTGATCATCAGCTCTTATAGCTACGTTAGCATACTTGACAACTCCAATTAGACTAAGAGTCCAGAACATGAGGCAGTAGATTCCCAAGTAGTCTTCCTCAGTTGGAGATTTTAGCGGCATGGATGGAAAAACATAAAGTGGAGATGTAACCAGCCCACCAAATACAACTCCTAAAGTCTTGTAAGCAAGTAAAGTAGTCCCMCATTTTCCTGTCACCTTAACCAAGTATGGTATTGTGAGTAGATGTTAAAAAGTTTAACGGATATAAAATTGGAAACAACCATTTAAGATGCCAAAGCGACAGTGAGAAAACAAATAAATTCAAATCCCACGTGAATGAAGAATGGGATCTAAATTCTGAAAAAGGGAAAAGGAAAAGAAGTGGACAACAGAAGGAAAAAGAGAAAAAGGAGAGAAAATGACTCCAGGAAAGCTTTATACAAATAAAAGGGCTTCTTCTGCAGATACTTTTAGTTTTCTTAAGTAATTCGTCTTCCCTCTGTACTATGCTTTCGGTAGCAAGTATTTGTTTTCCCTAACAGCACACTGTCGTAAGTTCTTCGCCTTAAAGGGAAGTGCATTGTAAAGAATCAATTTAAAGGTAAACAAGAAAAAGAATTAGCTGCATTTTGTAGCTCATCAGATTAAACGAGGGGACAAAAGACAAATTGAAAAGGATGAACTCTAGCATTCTCCACAATGAATTCTTTATGCATTGTCTATTTCTTTTACTTTCTTTTTTCCTTTTTGGATCAAATCATTGTGGAAGACCAAATCTCTGACGTTTTGGATCAAATCAATGTGGAAGACCAAATCTCTGAGCAAAAACATCAGACATAATAATCAGGTAATATTTTCTCTATCTATTTTCTTAATTTCTAATGGACCACTAAATAATATTCTCCACCACAGTTTTCTTGAAAAGCATTTTTATACACCACCATCAAAATTAGTGTTCCAATATTTCATCTTGCATCACCTTTCCTTTTCTTCACAGAACGCTGATTCAAATGTATATCCTTATAGTCTCGCAAGAACAGTAATAATTATAAGTTCACCATGTTTGAAACTCAAAAACCTAATACAGTTATTTCCTAATTCCCTGACTTTGAAACTGTTATGTCTCTCTTAAATTCTTTCCCAATGGAGGTTAAACTAGTTCTAAAATTTGTCCTTTTGTAATTGTGAAGCAGTTCTTCTCCTCAAAATTCCTTTCTTCTTTAGTTATACAAAGCACAAAACCAGCATCTAACAAAAGAGAACCAAAAATACAACATCTTAGTCAAAGCCAACAACCACACGTACACCTCCCYATTTATCGTTATAGCAAACAATAACAGAGGATCGAAATGCTCTTCTTCTTTGGCTAGAAAACATTATCTCTAAATATTTTAATCATTTTCTTCAAAGATAATCTAATTTTAACCCTGTCGCAGTCATTTAAAGGCTATGAATATGCATTACAAAATTCAGCATTCCAAAACTGCAGTACAAAGACCCAGTTCATAACAGAATTATTTCTTCTCAAACAAATGCTTTAAATAGGCAGCAGCAGTGCATTCTTATACGATAAAGAAAACCAACATAGAACTAGTACGGAATTCATACACGCTTTTATCTCTACATGCAATCAGTATATACATATATGCACATACTTAGACTCTTTTCCTCTTTCCTCAAGGGGGTTTTGTACCTTGTGTTCCAACGGTGGGGATGGGATTGACTGGTTAAGGGTATGAAGGCGACCATTGGATACAGCCTCAATCGTGATATCATCAGTCATCATTCCGACCGCTTCCGACTGAGTGACCGCCGAGTCCCGTTGAACGAGTTGCCTGTCCATTGAGATTTTGTRAAGACTCGCTCAGTTAACTCGTGGCAACCACTCCTCAGAGGGGCAGAGAGAGAGAAAGAGAGACCTCTGGGCGAAGTTGGTTTAATTAGTCTGAYCTTGGTGTGGGGAGCTTTAAATAGAGAATTTATTGGAAAAGTCATTTGAAGGAAGATGGGCTTTGGTGGATCGGGTGGATCCCCCAGTTGGTTACGTCTTGGACTCGGGACRTGAGCCTTCGTCTTCGACTTAATGCAAACCTCCAGCAGTTCACTGCTGCTTTGATTACGTTAATTCAAATATGAAGACTTTGAAATGAACCCRAGTTTTGTAGCAAAGTATGTCTTCTTTTAATTTAGAATGAATTAATTTTTTTTCCTAGAACCATCACATAATTTTAATTAATGCTCATATTTTTCAAAACTTACAATAACTTTCGCCAAGTTATTATTTTAAAGTAGAAACTCGCAAACGTACAAAAGGAAGTTGTGAAAAAAGTGCAAACAAAGACTTCATCAAGTCTTTAATGGTTTGAAAAGAAAAACSTGATTCATATACAATTTTTTTATATTTTAAATAAGTTTTTAAAAACTTTATAAAGATCTCAATCAAGTTATTTTTCTCAAATTATATGRAGTTTTTTATATGTAAAAAGTAAGTGTCCGAATTAAATGATTCTATCAAATTTGTTACAATTAAAGGAAAGAACTTGATCAAAAGAAAAAAACAAGGGTGAAAATTTAAGAAACAAATAAGGATAAATTGATAATTGAACAACTAAGAAGAAACTCTAACCACATCACTATCTTAATTTATAATGAATCGTAAATGTTTATTACTTTAAGTCTATTGTTAGAGTTGATTCACATGCACTTGTCTAACAAGTCCCCYTACATCTATCCTAATATCACATACTAAATACCCTTATTTGTTTATTAAATAGTCTTATAATTATTTTCTCCATTGACATTAATGGATTGAACAAAATCACCTCATTGCGATAAGAAAACCACATCTAATATAGAAAAGMGGGACTTGATTGATAATATTTTTACATATCTTTATGAACTAATTTGAAATACCAACGGTRTTTCGTATCAAATCGTTAAGTTCGTAACATAAGTCCTTAATTGAGATTTTTACACAATTTCAAGAACTAATTGCAAGTTTTGAAAAATGAGACCCTTAATTGGGATCGTGCAACAATTCCATTAAGGAAATTAACATTCACCTTTCATTTGATAAATGTTGAAGGTTCTTTTCTTTTCTTTCTATTTTAGGCTTCTTTTGCTTAGTTTTAACACAATAKGGTTCAAAGGTAGGTAATAACTTTTTTGATAATGACATGTGTTTATTATTATATCTAACTTGTACTGTTGTTCTTATAGATTTATATTACACTGTGGAATAATGAAGCATACGATTAATTGTCTCGAAGCTTCAAAGACACATACTTTGAAGAAGTTGATGAAGAAGAGGAAAAYCTACTTGAACTATTGAAGAGAAGACATCCTAGAGCAGAACCTTCTATYTTTTCATAGGCTATAGGTTAAGTAAAATGTTTTTCATTGTATAGTATTTGTTACGATTGAGTACCTATTCACAATYAACTCTTATTTTGAGAATAACAAAACATTGAATATTACTAATTATCAATTGAGTTTATCTTAAAGTTAATCAAGCTTACGTGTATCTATTGGAATGAAAGAACATACAACTCATAGGGAGAAGTTAAAGATCCTTAACTTTAATGTATGGTGAAGCTTCTACAACAATTAAAGACTTGAAGTAATAAATTAGTCATGTTTAGTTTAATGAGTTTTGGAGTTATATTTCCTATTGTGACCAATCCCTTTGAGAGTTCATTTTAAGGTCATAAAGCTCATAAATACTTCTAGAAAACTTCACACAACCCATTCTACATCACAAATGAAGTTCTAAAGAATACTAGCCTATATGCATTGCACTATTGTTCTTAAAAGATCGATTTTTACATCTTATGTGGGCAATGATGCATGCCATGGCTGGATGGACCGTCATTTACCATGCACCATCCGTGGGTGTCTAGAAGGTTCAGAAACCTTTAAGGGTGCACTCACAGATGGTACCAAGGACGCAGGCTTACAACCATGCCATCAGGATTTTTCAAAAATTAGTGTCTAATTGGAAGTTCAACGGGTATTTGACTAAATCTTAATTTTCTCACTCTATATACTCATTTTAGGGCGTTTTAAAGCTGTGAAACTGAGCTATTAACATAAGAGAAAAACCTTTGAATTATCAATGTTGTAATCATCTTTTATTAAGCTAAATCTTCATAGTCTCACAAGATATTTCACTTGAGCTTTATCCCTCTTCCAGAAATTCTCTCAAAGGTGTGATTAGAGCTTGAAGTTGTATATCTATCCTTGAAGGGATTCATTTTGAGATTGTATTGTAAAACTCATCCTATTTAAGGTGAGTTCTTGTTACAAATATACATTTTGGTGATGTTTGAGAGGTTATTTGTGCAAAACCCTAAGTTGGGTGGACCTCTCTTGAGTTGGAAAAAGATTGGCTGTGTGATTGTAGACGTTAAAAAATTAATTAATTAAATTAAGATTATTATATAATATTAGTGTTGATTATTTAGTTGAGTCTACAAAGAAATTCGATTGGATCAATTGAAGTTGGGTCATTGATTGAAATCAATCCAATATATTATGAAGATGAGCCAAATTGCAGTAAGCCCATATAAATTAAACTTGTCTCATGATGGATTGTATTAGTAAGGTGACCGAAATAAATAGTTGAATTGACTAAATATAAGAAGCCCAATAAGATGGGTATTTTAGGAAACAAGACTATTCAAGCTACAGGCAGTTACCTAAAAGGATATGAACTTTTTGCTTATAAATAGGGCACCTCTTCAGGACATAGAGAGATAAATTGAGTCTCCCAATATAGATTGAAGCTCTAGCTATAGACTTAAGCTCTCAAGAAGGACGAAAGCTCTCAAGCACTTGAAGTTCTCAAAAAGATGTTTAACATACTTTGGAGAACTAAAGATCAAGATCTCCCTCTATCAAATATACTCAAAGCTTCAACTTTTTTGGTGAATAGTTGGATCATCATCGAAGAATATTCAAACTTCCATTCTTCATATTTAATGTGTGTGTATATATATATATATATATATATATACTGAAGAAGGTATTTTCTTATTGGTGCAAATAAAGATTCAACATTTGAGACAAACACATCTAGGAGATGAATCGAAAGACATATTTTTTTGATTTAACATTTTTCAGAGATTGTATCTCACTACCTCAAATATAAAAAAAAATTCTACATTTGTCATAACTATTTTTATCTTTTAATTAGACTCCAAAATTTTTTCTGTATAAATATTTGTAGCCTAGTAGGACCATCTCTGCTTCCCATTTCTTCCCCTTATCAAGTTCAAAGATTGTTGTTGAAGGTTCTTATTATGAGGGACCTATGATAAGAAATAAGGCAAAGACTCTTTCAGCAATGGCTTCTAGCAAGACTGTGGAATCTGCTCCAAGTGACACTATAAGCCCGAGGGAAATGTTCGCCATGATGACTGGCATCACCTCTATTGATAAGCAACTCACCAACTTAATAAGATTGGGGGAACGATTGGTGAACATATAGAGAATCAAGATGCACAACTTGCTAAGTTAGCAAATGACGTGAAAAAAATTGCTGACAATAGCTAAGCTCTAGAAAACCAACCCATAATTCATGATAAGGCAGTGTCATCAAAGCAAGTCAATGCGATGAAATTAAAAGTGATGGATAAAGACATCCAAGTGACTTTTGATGACTTGATTCCATTGGATCAACTCGAGGAATTCATCATGGAGACCCTCAAGGGTAAGGTGGATAAGTCTTCTCAAACCTATATGAAGCCTTACACCTCAAGAATAAAAAACATGAAGATGTCTATCGAGTATTAGCCAACAAAGTTTTAGTTGTTCGACGAAAAGAGAAACTCAAAGCAATATGTGGCCCATTTTGTGAAGACTTGCAACAATGCTGGTACAGTGAAGATTTGCTTGTTAGCAATTTGCCCATTCTTTGAAAGGAAATGCTTTTGATAGGTTCATAGGATTAGAGCTGACTCCATTGATAGTTGGGACTAACTTGAGCAAGAATTCTTAAACTGCTTTTACAGTACATGTAGATTGTAAGTATGGTGGTGCTGACCAATACTCAATAATGCAAAAATGTGGTTGTTGTCGACTATATTAATACGTGGAGAAATCTAAACTTAAAATGCAAAGATCAACTAAGTGAAAGTTCGACATAGAAATGTGCATTCAAATAATGCATTGGAATCTTCAATATATATTGAAAGGCATTCAATCGAAAATATTTGAAGAATTGGCTAGTTATACCCACGATATGAAAATAAGTGTCCTTGTCACTCAAAGTCAAGGAATTCCTGTCAAAGGGTTACACAAATATGAGATGCCGAAATTTCAAATTGGGAGAAATATTTTCCTCAGAGTTTGAAACCACATAGTCAACCAAAACAAAATAAAAGTTGCTCCTCAGTGCACGAGCCTAAATTGCACGTAAAAACATTCCACCAATCAACACATTTTATAACACAATCCCATACCGCCACCACATAACACACAACAATAGAGATAGGCGGGTATGGGCATTTACTTGCATAGAAATCTCATATCTAACACATTAATCCACCTAAAGAAATTCAGATACATCCATTCATATGCATTAATGAAATGTGAAAATTTACTTACATAGAACTCAGGTTCAATAACAACAACACATATATGTTAATAAGAATGTGAGAGTTTACTTACCCGGAGTCCTTTACGTTAAAGATTTCTTATTTAAATCGCGAAGTGAAATCCTTCAACTGTTCGCAACGTTAAGGCACATGAAACGGCCTAATTGTGATTACATAAAGAAAGTCTATTTAGTAGGATTGTCCCAACTTAGATATTTAGTGTTTATTCCAATAACGTCATTTGCCAATTATTAATCCATACTTAGTTTCCACATTACCAATTATTATGTTTTTAAGGGTACAATTCAAACTCCTTAGCTTGGGTATTAAATTTAATCAATGTTCTCCCACAATTTTACTTTAGGGTATAATTTCATAGGTCATAAATTTCAATATCAAATTAATAATGTTTTCACCATTTAAGTCCACAAAGTCTAAATGTCTCGAGAAAGTGGTATTGGATTCTTGCGCGTGCGTAATAGCTCTCTGGCGTG
>MEJB01000044.1:3050716-3072685 GCA_001752375.1 Rhazya stricta
TGGATAAAGGTTTCACCCGACCTAGTTTTTCGCCATGAGGTGCGCTTGTGCTATTCGTAAAGAAGAAGGATGGATCGATGAGATTATGCATAGATTACAGAGAATTGAACAAGGTGACGATAAGGAATAGATACTCATTGCCAAGGATCAATGATCTATTTGATCAACTTCAGGGGGCAGGATATTTTTCCAAAATTAACCTAAGATCTGGCTACATCAGTTGAGAGTCCGAAATGAGGATATTCCTAACACCGTATTTCGAACTCGATATAGGCATTATGAATTTTTTGTGATGCCATTTGGGTTGACCAATGCACCTGCTGCATTTATGGATTTGATGAATTGAATCTTTAAGGAGTACTTAGATCAGTTCATCAGAGTCTTCATCGACAACATACTGGTATACTCTCCATCCAGGGAGGAGCATGAAGAGCATTTGAGGAAGGTACTCCAGTTGCTTAGAGTTGAGAAGCTCTTTGCAAAATTTAAGAAATGTGAGAAGACTATGACGAACTGATCCAAATACTCCTTAAAGATTCGATTCAGGGAGGAGCATGAAGAGCATTTGCGGAAGGTACTTCAGTTGCTTAGAGTCGATAAGCTTTTTGCAAAATTTAAGAAGTGTGAGTTCTAGCTTGATAGCATGCCATTTCTAGGGCATATTATGTCTAAGGAAGGCATCGCAGTGGACCCGAGTAAGATTGAGGCGGTTCGACGATGGCCAGCACCTACTAATGTCGGTGAAGTTCGCAGCTTCCTTGGGTTAGTGGGTTACTATCAGAGGTTTGTGGAAGAGTTTTCCAAAATTACCTCTCCTATGACCTAGTTGACCAGGATGAATATGATAGTTCTGTGGAATGCAGATTGTGAGCGCAGTTTTGAGGAATTGAAGAGAGGACTGACAACCACTCTAGTTTTGACAATTCCACAAGGGTTGTGAAGGGTTTGTGATTTATAATGATGCTTCGATGAAAGGATTGGTTTGTGTCTTGATGCAACATGGTAAGGTGATTGATTATGCCTCAAGGCAATTGAAGGAGTATGAGAAAAACTATGCAATGCATGATCTAGAGTTAGCTGCAATTGTTTTTGCATTGAAAATTTGGAGGCATTATCTGTATGGGGCAAGGTGCGAGATTTTCACTGACCAAAAGAGTCTCAAATACTTTTTCACCCAGAAGAAGTTGAATATGAGGCAATGATGATAGTTAGAACTTGTGAAGGATTATGATTGTGTGATAAACTATCACCCCGGTAAGGCTAATATGGTGGCAGATGCGCTTAGCAAGAGGAATCATGGAGCCGTGGCCGCTTTACGAGTCTGTCAGAAACTGTTGTTGGCAGAGATTGGTAAGCTCAACTTGAAAATGGTTTCGCAAGACATATCAGGCTATTTCATGAGTATGACTTTTGCACCCACTCTTCCTGAGAGGATAAGGGATGTGCAGATGATCCTCTGGTGTTGAAATGGCGAACAGAAGTTGCAGATGGGAAACGTTTGGACTTTGCAATCACGACTGATGGAGCCCTTTGGTATGGCGACAGACTTGTGGTTCCGAACGATAAGGGTTTAAAGGAGGAGATCTTGAGAGAAGCTCATAGTATGCCCTATTCGATTCACCTAAGAAGTACAAAGATGTATCAAGATTTGAGGAAGCATTTTTGGTGGGTTAATATGAGCCTTGATTTAGTGGACTTTGTTTAGCATTGTCTTACCTGCCAGTAGGTTAAAGCTGAACATCAACGATCCTCTGGTCTTCTGCAACCTCTTATGGTTTCAGAGTGGACGAGGATGAGGAAGGCATATAATGCTATTTGGGTGATTGTGGATTATCTTACGAAGTCGGCACACTTTCTGCCTGTTAAGACTACCTATAGTATAGAGAAATATGCAGAGTTGTATGTGGCTGAGATTGTCAGACTTCATGGTGTCCCACTGTCCATTGTGTCCGATTGTGACCCAAGATTTACTTTTGCATTTTGGAAGAGCTTGCATAAGGCTATGGGTACTTGATTGAATTTTAGCACCGCTTTTCACCCACAAACAGACGGATAGATCGAGAGGACGAATCAGATCTTGGATGATATGCTGAGAGCTTGTGTGATTGATTTTCGAGAAACTTGGGATGAATTCCTTTCTTTGGTGGAATTTTCTTATAACAATAGCTATCAGGCTACTATTGGTATGGCCCCTTAAGAGGCACTTTACGAAAGGAAGTGCAGGTCACTAGTTCATTGGGATGAAGTTGGTGAGAGGAAGCTGTTGGGTCCCGAGATAGTGCAACATACCGTAGAGGCAGCTGAAAAGATTCGTCAATGAATGAGAGCTGCTGAAAAAGTAATACGGATAGGAGAAGGAAGCAGTTGGAGTTCGAAGTTGGGTACAAAGTCTTCCTAAAGGTGACGCCTATGAAGGGAATTATGAGATTTGGGAAGAAGGGAAAGTTGAGTCCTCGATTCGTTGGACCTTTTGAAGTCCTTGAAAGGGTGGGCGACTTAGCCTATCGGGTTGCCTTACCACCAACCCTATCAGGTATACATAATGTGTTTCATGTCTCCATGCTAAAGAAATATGTTTTGGATCCCTCCCATATTCTCAATTATGAGGCATTGGATCTTCGTGAGAACCTATCTTACGAAGAGATGCCAGTGAAAATATTGGAAAGGGTGGAAAAAGTATTAAGAAGGAAGGCGATACCGCTAGTTAAGGTTCTCTGGAGGAATCATGCAGTTGAAGAGGCTACTTGGGAAAGAGAGAAGGAAATGCGTGATAAGTACTCGCATTTGTTCGGTGAGTCCAAAATTTCAAGGATGAAATTCATTTTATGGGGTGGGATATTGTAATACTTAGGATTTTACTTTTTATAAATTTTATAAATTTTGTATGGTCGTATGATTATGTGTGCCAACTAGGGTTGGATAATTTTCTATGTGATTATTATTTTATTGTACGTTTAATAAGTATGAGATTACCGTGTTAATTGAATAAGGGCCTTTAGTTGGTTAGAGGCTTGAATTGTTGGGCTTGTTCGTTTTTCATTTGAAAACTAGATTTTTACCAAAAGGAAAGTCCGTAGAATTAATTTAATGGACTGGATTAGCTATGGAATGGGAAAGCCCGAAGGGTTGGATTAGGGCCCAAGTTTGAAGTTAAGGAAAAAAAAAAAAAAAGAGAGGAGAACCCTAAATCAGCTGTCTATCATTTTTTTCGCAAACCTTAGCTGCTGTAGCCCCCACTCTTAGAAAATTCCTACCGCTCATGCTGTCTCTTTCTCCCTCTGTAGATGCTGCACCAATCATCGCCGTCGACGTCACTCATGGCCCTCCGCAACCGATCTTGGTATGGCCAGTTGTTGCTGAACGGGATTTCTTGTAGCGATCCCGTTTCTGCGTCGTCGCCCTATTGATCCACCGCTGCAACTCAGTCTGAACCATCTTGCTGCTCTGGAGAGGTTGTCGTCTCTCCTCAGGGCCTCTCGTCTCTGTCTTCGCAGCACCAGTCTAGAGCCGCCGTCGTCCCTTCGAATCTTGAGCTCGTTCAGATTTGTTCCGTGCCGGTGCTCAAAGAAGCTTGCTCGCGGCACGCAATTGCCGGTTGCTCGCTGCCTTCATTCGCCAGAGAGAGTGTTCGAAACAGCAGTAGCCAGAAGTTTGACTTTTGCTGGCTGTTCGCCAGCTCCAGATTTGGGGTCGTCCAGGCGTCGAGATGCCCAGATGCCCGGATGTCCAAGCATCCAGATGCCCAGGTGACCAGGCACCCAGACGCCCAAACGCCCAGATGCCTAGGCGACCATGTGGTGATAATTCTCTTTCATTTGACTTTATGGTATAAAATATTTGTATTCTTTTATTAAAAAATAGTTGGATTGAACATGTGGTTATTCTTGGGTGTCTGATAAATGTTTTGCATTTAATATTTGAAATTCAAATGGTTAGATTTGGGGAAGTTTGAACTTTCTGTTTGGGACTTTGTTTGACTTGGTTTTGGGAGGAAAATGTTCTACATATTTGATTGATCCATGTAGCATGGACAAAAAAGCTATAACCCATTATTTTGACCAGCCTAGCGGGTAAACAACTAGGATTGAATTCAGGATCTAACTCAATTGCCTTAGTTTGATTTTGTCTCAAACATTTGTTTGTATAAAATCGTGAATATTTAGAACATATGGTGATCTTTTGGATTCACGTATTGTTTTAAAAAGATAAATGAGGAGTTGGTTTTAAATCTCCTCAAAAAATATTTTGAATGTGATGCAAATGACACGAACGGTTTTTATTTTGTATGAATATTTATTTAACTCTATTTATTCATTTTCTTTTAGAATGATTCTTCAAACCAAAAATATGATTTTAAAAAGGGTTGTAAGTATGTTCAAGAATTGATTTACAGATTATGACTATTTATTAATCAAACCATGTTCAATCCCAGTTAAAGGGCGATTGTCTCTACTTAGTAAGTAAGTGTACTAACTCCACCATTTTCCTCCATACCAGAAGAGGAAACATTGGAATTTGTATCTAATAGTGATGTCTGGTACTAAGAGCTTGGGATCCGAAATTGAAGACTCTAGTTTAAGATTATTTAATTCCCCACGTTATTCATGGTATATTAGAACTTTACATTCGAGGTTTTTTTTTGTACTTATTAATTATGGTTGTATAAAACTACGAAATAAATGATGTATTAGAAAGCTTTGATATGTAGGAAAGGCCCGGTATTTTTTAGGGGAAACCTCAAAAAATACGGCCGTGCCACCTCTTGGATGCAGGTTTAGAGCCAGTTTTGGGGCGTGACATTTAGTGGTATTAGAGCCTAGGATTCTATCCATTTGGTTAGTGTGACACCCCCAGATTAGGAGCTATCCTAAGCTGAGAGTATTATTGACCTTACCACAATTCATATCAACTACTGTAGGGAACAAAAGGGATCTGAATACTTGTCTAAAAAGTTTTATAAAAACTTCGACAGAGTTTCCTCAATAATTTCAACAACTACCCCCTGTATGCAATCAAAAGGTTCCCAAAGATTTTCAATACTCGAAAATAGCATGCATTCCAATGCAACAAACATCCAACATAAATAAATAGAGTATTCCAACAATCTTTTACTAACTTAACATTTACAAAATTGAAATTGTCGGAATTTGAAAGAATTTAAAGCGCGAATGGTTAAATCAATCATAAAACTTCTCTAATCAATCATTTATCTTATTCACTACAATTTATTTAAAATAATACTTTGGAGTATCAAGGCTTGCCCATAAACGACCTCCACGCACCATCTGGCTACACATCACCTGAAATGCAAAATGAAGGAAATGGAATGAGCTGTAAAACTCAATAAACAAATTCCATGCATGGATATATGTGAAATGCACTATATATTATGAATTTATAGTTCACTTCCTCAATAAAACTTTCTAAATACTTCCATAAAACTTCCATTTCAAAATGTAAGAACTTTTTAAAACCTTTCCATTTTATTAAAGTCGTGAGCTCACTTAGTGTAACGTCTAGCTATTAAGCTTGTAATGGGCCATTATTTTTTGGAACACGATTACATTTTCTACTGGTAGAACCCCATAACGGTTAACATCACTTTAACTTTTTCTTTCACATTTTCACCTACTTACAAGAGGATTAGGTCGGATGCGCCGGTCCATCACGGTCCATTTCCCACTCACATCTTTCATGGGTAGGTTTACACTCCTTTCCAAAATCTTAATATTTTTCTAATAATAATTCATTTTCCTTTCAAATTTTATTTCCTAAACCATTCACTTTCTAAATGTACGAATGGCTCATGCCAAGGATGATGTAGAATACTATAACTACATGCCGATGACATGAACTACATAAATCTGTATTTAAACATCATTCAACATAATAACAGTATGAAATATATTACATGAAATAATTCAACACAATTATAACACATTCCATAACACAGTCCACTATAATCACAATATAATACACAACGGAATAAGTAGATGGGTATGAGGATTTACTTACTTGGAGTCCTTAACGTTAAAATTCTATTTGAATCGCAACGGGGAGTCCCTCGACCGATCTTAATGTCAATGTGCCCAAAAATGACCTAATTATTATTACAAAAAGAAACACTCATTTAATACGATTGTCCAAGCATAAAAAATTTAACGCTTATTCCATAAACATCATTTGTCAATTTTAACCCATACTTAATTCCCACATTGCCAAACTATCACATTCTTAAAGGTACAACTTATTTCGTAGCTTTTTACCCCTCTCAACAATTGATAATGGTAAAATACCAAAAACAATACATTTCTAAGTCAAAATACATTCTTCGTACAATTTAAACTCATTCTTAGATAGGGTATTAAACCTAATCTATGTTCTCTCACAATTGCACTATAGAACATAATTACATAAGTCATTAAATTCTAAAATTGAATAACAATATTTTCACCTTTAAATCGACAAACTTTAAGTTTCACGAAAGGGACGTTGTGCCTCGGGCGGGCATTCAGGCAATGCACGCAACAACCTTGGTCTCGCACGGTGCCTAGTCGGCTAGGCTTCTGGTGGCCGAGGCATCCGGGTGCCCAGTCGCTTGCGTGTCTCTGGGCGCCTGGTCGCCTAGGCATTGGGGCGCTGGGTCACCTGGGCTTCTGGGCGCTCGGTCGATTGTTGCTCTTGGCCAGACTTAGGCTGATCTTCCTAAGTTCGAGCGGTGGGTCGCCTGGGTACTGGTCGTGCATGGAGTTATCGACGACTGTTTGGAAACAATCCGAGCAGTGGATTGCCTGGGCTGGTAGCTGGGGCATTGGTCGCACACGGAGTTACYGATGATTGTTTGGAAACAGTCCAAGCGGCGGCGTGTACACGGGCCGAAGGCTGAGTACCAGCAACTCTAGATCTGGTGTAGCTGTGACTCTCAAACTTGTCAAACGGAATCTGGGTTCTTCGAGCAGCCAAAAATCGGGTTTGAGTGCTGGCAAATCACTGGCAGAGGTGCGGCAATGATTCATAGCTCCAACCGAGTTCGGGCAATGAGCAACAGTAGTACACGATAAGCACAGAAAATCGACGGCAGATTTGGGAGATAGCAGGCGTCGTCACGAGGTCCAGATCTGGAGAGCTCTGGATGATGCAGCGAAGGCAGGGACAAGCAGCGTCGGGTGGCTCTGGACTGGTGCGACGAAGGCATGGGACAAGCGGAGTCGGGTAGCTCTAGATTGAAAACCAGATTTGATCCAGAGATGCAGCAATCTCGAGTGGATCTAGGCGACGAGCAGCTGACGAACGTGCTCGAACACTAGTGAGTGATGGCGGCGATGATCGATGTGGCATCGATAGATGGAAAAAAGAGGCGGTGCAAGCAGCAGAAAGGGTTTTGGGGAAGAGGGTTAGACAGCTTTAAGCTTATTTAGGGTTTCTTTTTCTCGGTTTGGGCCCTAACTCGAAACCTTTGGGCCTCCCCATTCCATAGCCAATCTTGTCCAATAAATTAAATTCTATGGGCTTTCCTTTAGTTAAAAATGTATTTTCTGAATGAAAAAYGAATAAGCCTAACAAGTCAAGCCACTAACTAACAAAAAATCCTAATTCGATTAATATGATAATTCCATACTTAATTCAATGTAAAATTAAAAAAAATGATCACATAGAAAATTATCAATCCTAATTGGCACACAATTCATATGATGATACAAAATTCATAAAAATGAAAAAGTAATATCCCGAGTATTACAGTTAGAATTAGTTATGAGAGCTTAAAAGTGGAATAGGTTCTTTGGGAAAAATACTTCAGCTGCATAAATAAATCTAAGGCAAAAATATAAGTTGTTGAATTATATATGAAGATGAGAGCTTTTGCTTCATGGTTTTTAGGATATGTAAATATGCATATCGAATGTACTTAATATGAACTAGCTATGGTTTCTTTAAGTTTTTTGAGGAAGATAGTGACATTGACATAGAAGAGGAACTTAGAAAAATTGGGTAGAAGGGAGGAATATTGCAAACAAATGGACAAATATGAGGAGTCTATCGACACATACATGAAGTACTAGGTACGTCGAGTTTCGAAGCCAGAACTTTTTATAAGCAGAGGAGTATGTAACACCCCAACCCATTAGACCATTTTAGTAATGTTTAGTATTCAATTTTTCGTTGGTAAAAAAAATAATTAGAAACCTATTAGGGTTTCTTGCATTACTCTAAACGTCAATCACAAGTAACCTATGGTTAGCACATGAGGCTAGAAACTAAGAGCCATAGCTCGCTGCCATCTTGAATCAATTGATGTAGGTAAATAGCCCTTAACACTTATTCAATTATACGTAGACAACCTATAGATACCTTGTGGTTGATCAATGAGTTAGAATTAGGTATAATCTGTATCACCCCCAAATTAGGAATTGTCCTACACTGAGAATATTATATTACTTTACTCATAGAACATATCAACTACTGTAGGAAATAAAAGAAATCTTAACCCTTGTCAAAAAGTTTATAAAAATCCAACAGAATTTCCTCTGCACCTTCAACAACCACCCATTTAAAACTCAACAATATCCAAACAACAAATAATGTGTTCTAACAAATCTTTTACCAATCCAACATTTATTCAACCTGAAGTTTCGGAAACCAAAAAGAATTCAAAACACAAGTAGCTAAACCAAACAAGAAATAACTTAATGATAAGCAAAAACCATTCTAGTTGACAACTATCTTAATCCATAAAATTTATTTAAAATAAGCTTTAGGGTGTCATGGTTTGCCCATAAGCGACCTCCTTGCACCATCTGGCTACACATCATCTGAAATGCAAAATGAGAGAAATGGAATGAGCTATAAGGCCCAGTAAGTAAATCTCATGCATGAATGCATAAATATGCCCTGCATGTCATGAATTATAAAATTTTACCTTTTCAATAAAACTTTCTATAAATTTCCATTTCGTAATTTTCAATAAAACTTTCTATAAATTTCCATTTCGTAATCTTTTTACAAAATCTTTCCTTTCAAAATGTTTAACTTGTAAAAACATTTCATTTCATTTCATTACATTCGTGAGCTCACTGGGTGTAACGCCTAGCCATTAAGCTCTATAGTGGGCCATTATTATTTGGAACCCGATTACATTTCTACCGGTAGAACTGCAAAGTGGTTAACATTCCTTTACTTTTCCTTTCATCTCTTCACCTCCCAGAAGTGAATCATTACCTACCCTCCCAGAGGGTCGGTTCAGGTGCGCCGGTCCCTCACAACCCATTTCCCCATCACATCTTTCATGGCTAGGTTTACACTCCTTTCCAAAAACTTTAACATTTTCCTGAATACGTTACAATTTATAAAATACATTCCCTTTCAAAATTTCATTTCCTAAACTGTTCACTTTCTAAATGTTTGAATGACTCATGCCAGGAATGATGTAGAACACTAACTATATGCCCATGACATGAAATGTATACAACTGTAATTAACATGCCATTCGACATAATGATGGTACAAGATATGAAACACATAAAAACATTCCACCAATCAACACATTTCATAATATAATCCCATACTGCCACCACATAATACACAACAAAAAAGATAGGCGGGTACGGGGGTTACTTGCATAGAATCTTATATATAACACATTAATCCACCTAAAGGAGTTCAGATACATTCGTTCATAAGCATTAATGAAATGTGAGAATTTACTTACCCGAAGTCCTTTACATTATAGGGTTCTTATTTAAAATGTGAAGTGGAATCCTTCGACCTTTCTCAACGTTAAGACATTCAAAACGACCTAATTGTGATTACAGAAGGAAAGTCTATTTAGTACGATTGTCCCAACTTAGACATTTAGTGTTTATTCCATGGATGTCATTTGCCAATTATTAATCCATACTTAATTCCCACATTACCAATTATCCATCTTTTTAAGGTTACAATTTAAACTCCTTAGCTCGAGTATTAAACCTAATCTATGTTTTCCCAAAATTTTACTTTAGGATATAATTTCATAGGTCATAAATTTGAATATTCAATAATAATGTTTTCACCTTTTAAGTCCACAAAATCCAAGTGTCACGGAAAAAGGCATTGTGCCTGGGGCTTGCTCTCAAGCACGCGCGCAACAGCCTTGGTCGCTTGGGTACTGGGCGCTGGGCGCTGGCAGTGAGCGCCTCCACCTGTTGCTGGCCAAAACTCAGCTATCCGGCCAAATTAGTTGGCCACCGGCAACCACATCCCAGCAGCAACGACCGAGAGCAGACGTGATAGCCAAGTGGCAAGTAGTGCACGGCAAGGCTTCCCCAAGCAGTCGCGATTCTGAGCATGGCTATGGAAACGCTGGTTGAGCAGAGAAGAAGAAGATGAAGATGAAGACAGATCTGGGCGGAGCGCTTCGTCCCAGGAGAATATGGATTTCGACAGACGCGGATCGCATGCCTCTGGCATGCAACAACCCACAGCAGCAACAACAGCGATGGCAAATGAGGAAGACGACACAGCAATAGCTTTCCAAATTCTTCGCTTTTGGTCTGAATCGATAGCTCGGCGTTTYGGAGGGCGCAACCAGATTGATGTCTCCATCTGCAGTGGAGACTGGCAACAGGACGTGCGGATCTGGTTAGCTCCCGACGAGACCAAGCGTCCCGTCTTGTTCTGGTCGAGCAGTAGCAATGCGGGGTGGGTGGCGGCGTCGTCATGCAGCAGCCTCCATACGGCAGATCTAGTGGCTGGTACGAATCGGCTGATGAAGACTGGTTCGGATCTAGCGGAGAACTCTGGTGTGATGAGCGGCCTGTCGATCGCAAGCACTGACGAGCAGCGGCCACTTTAAGTGCCGGCAGTAGGAGAAGGGGAGCAAAGAGGGAGAGAGGAGAAAGAGCGAGGAAAGGCCAAGACGAGCGGCGTCAGGCAGGAGGAAGAGGAGAGAAGAAGAAACGTAGCAGTTGCCAGGGAGAAAGAAAGGGGAGGACGGTGATGATCGGCGGGTAGGAGTGGCAGTGGCTGTAAGGACGGCGGCGGCATAATGGGGAGGAAGAAGAAGACTTAGGGTTTCTTCTCCCTTTTTTTTTTTTTTTTTAAACTTGGGCCCTAACGCAAATCTTTCGGGCCTTCCCTTCCGTAACTAATCCAATCCATTAAATTAAATTTAACGGGCCTTTCTTTCGATAAAAATCTAGCTTCCTACTGAGAAACGAATAGGCCTACTAGTCGAACCTCTGAGTAACTGAGGACCTTAATCCGACAAATACGAAAATTTCGTACTTATTGAAATAATAACCACATAGAAATTTATCCAACCCTAGTTGGCACACAAATTCACACGATCAAACAAAAATTCATAAAAAGAAATCTCGGATATTACAAAATGCTGTGTTTCTTAATCTTGGTAATAAGTACTTTTTCTTCTTTGATTGGTCAGGGAATGAACTAGAAGACTCAAAGAGCGAATATATAAGGTAGATCTCTATCGAAATCACTGATTGATGATTGACTATTGCTAAGGTAAGTGGAGATAATTCCTTTTCTCTGAATTTATGGTCTAAAATATTTGTATTGTTTTATTAAAAAATAATTGGATTGCACATGTGGATTTTTTTGGGTGTATATATGTTTTACATTTAATATTTGAACTTCGAATTGTTGGGTTTGGAGAAGTTTGAACTTTTTGTTTGGGGAAGTTTAACTTGGTTTTGGGAGAAACATGTTCCACCTATTTGATTGATCCACGTAGCATGGACAAAAAGCTATAAGCCTGTGGATCAGACTTAATTGTCTTAATTTGATATTATCCCAAATGTTTGTTTGACTTTGTCTAAATATGATTTGAACGATTATTTTGTTTGGTGTTAATGTTAAAAGTGTTTGTATAAAATTGTGAATATCTGAAATTAATAGATGGTGATCTTTTGAATTCAAGTATTGTTTTGAAAAGATAATCGAGGGGTTGGTTTTCTATCTCTTCATAAAACGTTTTGAATGTGGTGCAAATGATACGAATGATTTTTATTTTGGTAAAATCTATATTTAACTCTRATTATCCATCTTCTTTTAGAATCATTCTTCAAAGCAAAAATATGATTTTAAGAAAGGATTGTAAGGGTGTTCAAGAATTGATTTAMAGATTATGACAATGTAATAATCAAACCATGTCCAATCCTAGTTAAAGGATGATTGTCTCTACTTATAGAGTAAGCGTACTCACTCCTCCATTTTCCCCCATTTCAGAACAGGAAACATTGGAATTTGTATTTGATAGCGATATTTGGGAGTGAGAGCTTTGGTCCGGAATTGAAGACTATAGTTTAGGATTATTTATTTCCCTATGTTATTCATGGTATATTAGAACTTTAACGTAGATATGGAAATTTTATTAAATTAAAATTCCATAATTCGTTTAAATAATTAAGAGTGATTTTAAATGCTTCCATTAAAATATGGAGTATTTGACATCTTGATCAATGAACCATCGACACGTGTCAAGGATGATAAGGTTCAACCAATGAAAATCATGGATGCAACTCRGCGAATCAAGTAACAGCCACGTCATTCCTAAATGTGACTTCGACCAATCAAATCAATTTACTTTGCTTATAAATAAAGGCCAAAGCATAAGGGGAAGAGGTCGGGAAATTGATATTGAGAGAAGCATAGAAGAAAGAGTACTAAATTTCTTTCAAAATCCCGAGATCAATCTCRAAGCCCTCGGAAAATTTCAAAAAGAAGAATCAACGAATTGAGTTCTTGACTTGAGAACCTTTCAGAGATTGTAACACTTTCTTATCAAATTTATAAGATTAATTCTTTGTTATGCATTTCTCTTGTTTTCTTGTTATATTTTGCATACGAGAGATACATGCAAATAAATTTTGGCACGCCCAATGGGACCATCTTTGCAGTTCATCTCCTCTTCAAATCAAATCAAATCAAATCAAATTCATCAATGGCCCCCAAGAACAATATCTGAAAGGCTACCCCTTCTAGATCTACAACAATTCGTGCTGCTACCAAATCAACCATGTCGACTATATATGCAAGACCTATGATGTGGAATAGGGCACTATTTGATGCAGGAAAAGAAGTGGAGTACTTTTCAGATTATCAGATCTTCGAATACTCCAACCCCCATATTTAAGGATGTTCTTCCTTCAAAAGGAAAAATGGGAGTTGACTCTGCTATAAGAACAACTATGTCTTTGTTGAATGCAAGAATCAAACCTCAAAAGCCCAAACATGTTGATGGTAGATATGCTCCTCAAGAGGATCCGAAGCTTGACGTGATGACTCATGAAGATCCAATCATAAATTCATCTGTTATGCCTGTTATGATGGCGAACATCTCAACTGTTGAAGAATAGATTGCAAATCTAATGAAATTGGTAGAAAGTCTTGCAAAGCGTAATCAGGAACAAGATCTCACAATTGCTCAACTACTAAATCAGCTTGACAATGCTAGAGAAACAAGCCAATCTATTGTAAAACATCTCGAGCCTTAAAATATTTTAGGATCTGTAAAAGTTTAAGGAAGCAACCTCAAATAGAAGTWGAATCTGAAGATATAAGAGAAGCAGAACCCTCAAAATAAATCACAAGAATTCAAGTCTCCTCAGATGRATTAATCCTTGTTGACCAATTGAAGAATTTCATTATGGATGCSACAAARGATAAGTATGAATGGAATATTAAATCTTCTTTTGCATATTCCAAACCATTTACCAAGAGTATTGATAACTTGAAGATTCCTATAAGTTATCAACCTTCGAAGTTTCAGCAATTTGATGGAAGGGGAAATCCTAAACAATACATTGTACATTTTGTTGAGACTTGCAACAATGCTGGCACGTATCGTGACTATCTTGTCAAGCAATTTGTTCAATCTCTCAAGGGAAACCTATTTAACTGGTACATTGACCTCATGGCTGGATCCATTGACAGTTGGGACAAACTTAAGTATGTATTCCTTAACTGCTTTTACAACACCCGCCGAACTATAAGTATGTTGGAACTAAGTCATACTAAGTAATGGAAAGATGAGCCCATCATTGATTATATCAATTGATGGAGAAGTTTGAGCCTTGATTGCAGAGATCGTCTCTCTGAACAATCTGCAATCAAGATGTTCATTCAAGGTATGCATTGGGGCCTCTAATACATTTTGAAGGGAATTTAGCCAAGAACTTTTGAAGAATTGGCTACATGGGCTCATGATATGAAATTGAGCATTACGGCAGATAGAGATCGAGGAGTTCTGGTACGAACTATGAAACAAAGAAAACTTCGACTTCAAGAAAACAAGTAAGCCATTTTTCAAGTCTGATGGAAAAGCATCCATGATAACAACTACAACACCTATCAGGATACYTACAAAAAGTAGGTAGAGAGTTTATAGAAGAGGTGGATACTACTCCAGATCTTGGAAGAAGTCACATGACTTTGAAAGATATGCAAAGTAAAGAATACCAATTTCTTGATTCCRATGTCTCAGAAATATTTGATGACATATTGAACGTTGGGATTATCGAACTGCTAGAGATGAAACGACTAGAAGAAGCAGGATGACTTGGAGATCCAAATTATTACAAATATCATCGTCTTCTTGGCTACTGATCGAGAAATGCTTTATCTTTAAGGATAAAGTCATGGAATTGGCTTGAAAAGAGTGCATTTTGCTAAAGGAAGAAAAAGTGRCTGCTAATCAAATAAGCATCATATCAAACATTTTCTCCTGTAGATCTATTGATGCAAATGTTGCCCATAKCTCATGGTCACCTGAATATTTCAATGAGATCAAATTTGGGCAATTCAACATGGTGAAATTCAACATGAAATCATTACTTAAATCCAATCATCAGTCTAATCTAATGGAAGAGGTGGTTCCAAAACCATGTAGAAATATTGAATCTTCATGTGCAGGTGACAAAGTTAATGATTCCGATTCTGAAGGTTGGACAATTTTGAAATGCCRAAGGAATCATCAAAAGAAAGATGCAAATAAAAAACTGATTTAAAGAATTAAAATAATGAGAAGGAACGTGCCTAAGCCAAATAATGATATTCCTAGGAAAGTCGTCAATAAGTCAAAGTTTTCATATATTACCAAGTACCGGCGACTGCTTACATTAGGAGAGTTCTTTCCAAGAACATTAACTGATAATCTTGAAGTTATCTCTTGTTCTGTTGCAGGTAAAGTGGAGGTAAATGATTTCATCCATTCCTCTCCAAAAGATTCAGTTTCAAGAGGATTGTCTTATGYAAATTGAGGGGTATACTTCAAATTCAATTGCATGTATGACGGTAATAACCTTTAATGATTATGATTTGTTGCTAGGTTCAAAACCTCATAACCGACCTCTGTTTGTATTTGGTATGCGCCAGTAAAAAAGACGAACTGAATATTGCTGGCTGGAGATTCTGCAGTCAACATTCTTCCTATATGAATGTTAAAAGAACTCGACATTTTCATAGAAGAATTCTCCTAGAGTCGCCTTATAACACCCTCAGATTAAGAAACTCCATCCTAATATGGTAATGTCAACCATTTACTCACTCACATAAAAATCTTAAAATTTAAAACAGAAAARGTGTTTACAAAAATTTTGGCAGAGCTTCCTCTATAATATTAACATATTCACCCTGTATACAATCAGAAAATTTCACAACAAACATTTCCAATACTTCACCTATAAATGAAATAACTTCAAATCCCAACAATATCGTTTACCCACAAATCATTCATATATTAGAAATTCGGCAGAAAACCTTGATATAATAAATCCAGAACAAATAAAATACTCATCAATTTAATAATCTAGCGATTTCTTTGAAAGAATAATTCTAGAATAAATAAAAGCTTAAGCATTCAGTAAGTTCATCAATCAATAGAAATTTAATARAAATGACTCTTGGGTATCAAGGCCTGCTCCCAAGATATCTCYACATACCATCCGACATACATCACTT
This sequence comes from Rhazya stricta, assembly GCA_001752375.1. Taxonomy (NCBI): domain Eukaryota; kingdom Viridiplantae; phylum Streptophyta; class Magnoliopsida; order Gentianales; family Apocynaceae; genus Rhazya; species Rhazya stricta. The sequence goes on from MEJB01000044.1 coordinate 3,066,674, forward strand.
GAAATGTAAAATGAGGGAAATAGAATGAGTTATAAAGCTAAATAAGCAAATCCCATGCATAAATGCATGTATCGTGCACTATATGTTATGAATTTCAAAATTTCACTTCCTCGATAAAACTTTCCRAACGTTTCCATTTCATCAAAACTTTCCCAATAAAACTTTCATTTCAAATCGGGAGCTCACTTACTGTATCGCCTATCCATTAAGCTCTGCAGTGGGCAATTTTTGTTTGGAACTCGGTCACATTCTATCAGTAGAACCTCAAAGTGATTAACATAACTTAATATTTTCTTGAACATCACTTCATAAGAGGTGAATTTGGTCGGATGTATCGATCCCCCATGCCCCATTTCCCACTCGCACCTTTCATGGTCTAGGCTTTGCACCCTTTTCAAATTTTTAATATTTGGATCATTTAACATTAAAATCACATTTTTCCAAACTTCATTCCTCAAATATTTGTTTTTCCAACATTCTTTAAAACATTTACTTTCTTAGATGCATAATTATGCCCATGCTAGAAAATGATGCAAACTACTRCAACTACATGCTCATGATCATAGACCATATGAACTTTGAACTTAAACCTCCCAACATGTCATCAAATAATAAAATTCACATACTTGAAATAAAATCATAAATCATATCACATAAAAGCAATTCAGTTATAACCACAATACATATGTAATACAATTAAGGAGAATGTGGGAATTTACTTACCTGAAGTCCTTAATGAAATTTAGTTTTTCTTTCAATTGCTAGCGGAATGCCTTGGTCACCCATAATGTCAATGTGCCAGTCCTTTAACATGACTGTTCACCATTAACACATTATCATTTATCATACGAGTGTCATTCACTCACATTAACTTCGGACTTCAATTTTCAAGTTGAAAACAATAAAATTATCAAAAGGTATAAATTAATTTCCATGACTCTCAATCRTCCTTAAAAATGACAATAATAAACACAATCACAATTTATTTTKAAAAACATATTCCTCATACTAATTTAAATTCCACATGTAATCATGTATAGACATATTCTATGTTTCTCTGAAATTTCCAATTAAAGAACACAATAACGTAAAGTCATTCAGTTAAGAAATCATATTTTACACATTTCTATGGATATTAATTCAAAATGCAAATTGAACATCCATTTAATTAAGTTAAACAAGAAAATGGAGAATTCACCTTAGATCCAAAAATTCCTAGGTGTAGAATTCGACTATTGAGTGTAGGGCGTAATGTGTTAACTGTGTTTAGGAAAGTGTATCGGCAAATCTAGCAGATCTTTCTAGTTAGTCACGACAATTCATGAATTTGGTGCACTCCAAGCATTCGAACAGGCSGCGAACAGCAGCCTTGGTCGCGCACAACTATTTTGAGCGGACGGCGCACGGTGCCTGTCGCCTGATCAAACTCCGGGCAACCTGCTCATGTGGCGAGCTCCAAGGATCTCCTTTCGATCAAACAAACGGCGAATCAATCTGGTCAAATTTAAGCAGCGGTGATGCGTGTAWTGGTCAATATGACGATCGGTGGTCGAAGCTGTGGATCTGGTGACAAGATCTTCATTCTGGTGTGACAACCACTACAGACCTAGTCGGTTTCCTCCTGACAAGCGAAGGAGAGTCGATCTGGTTAGGTGGACGGTCTGAGCAGAGGTGCTGTGGGTGACCCAGTTGAATGCATGCAGATCTGGCCAAAGGACAAGTAATAGAGGACGACGACTGCTGCGTACATTCGGTGAGTAGAGCAACAGTCAACGAGCAGTGTCTGGTGCAACGATATGGGAGAGAAATAGAGGCTATCGGTGAAGAGAGAGACAGAGAGAGAAAGAACCGACGACGGGGGGTGGCGTATACCTGGGATGGGAGGCAGCGGTGACGAAAACAGATGAGGTGGTTTCTTGTGGAGAAGATGGTGGCGGCGAGAGTTCTAGATCAGTTTTTTTTTTTTTTTTTAATAGAAATAGAACTAGACTTTGCCCTAATTAAAAAAAAAAAAAAAATCCTTTTGGGCCCTTTTCTCCCTTGACCAACTAATTTGAACTAAATTAAAATCTATTAGTTTTTTTTTTTTCTTTAGACTTAAACTAAACATTAAATCGACTTTAGGCTCTAAATAAGAATAAAAAGGGTTCTAATGGTCAAGCCTAAATCGATTAACTAAACACCCTAATTAAATTAAAATTTCGTATTTAAATAAATATACTCATACAATAACGCATAAATAATTAATAAATCAGATAATTAAATTATTTCATTTCTAATTGTCATATCGAATATTATGGCCTCTAAGTCCTTTCGCTGCAAAATAGCCAAAACATTAACAATCATAGTAATAATTCCATTAATGAATTAGAATATAATTTATGGAATTATGTTAAATTCGTAAAAATAGAAAAGTAAATCTCAAATATTACATGCCTCATGATCCAGGGTTTCGATCAAGGAGGTAAAAAATCGTTCGGCACTATTTGATTAGACTYGCTAATTGATGAGATGTCATCTAGTGTTCTCTTCCATGTGGTCGATTCTAAAACTTCTTACAATATGTTATTATGAAGGCCTTGGCTTCATGACACTGGAGTTGTACCATTGATTCACTCCACCAATGTTTCAAGTACTTCGATAATGGTGTCGTAAATAAGGTGATCGTCGATGACAAGTCCTTCACAGAGGCAGAAGCATATATTGTAGATGTAAAGTTTTACCTTGACGGAGAAAATATATCGCTTGGTGAAAGTCAGATAAGCTCAGAGAATGAAGTTTATGGTAAACTGTAACGCCTCTAGATTAGGAAGTCATAAGACGAGAATGTTACTGACTTTACTCATATTCATATCAACTACTGTAGAAATAAAAAATCTGAATACTTTGTCTAAAAAGTTTTATAAAAATTTTGGCAGACTTTACTTTGTAATTTCAACAACTACTCCCTGTATACAATCAAAAAGTTCCCAAACATTTTCAATACTCGCAAATAGCATGCATTCCAACTCAACAAACATCTAATATAAATAAATAGAGTATTCCAACAATCTTTTACTAACTTAACATTTATCAAAATTGAAATTTTCTGAACTTGAAAGAATTTAAAGCGCAAATAGTTAAATCAACAAAGAAATAATTAAACAATACATAAAAGCTCTCTAATCAACCATTTATCTTATTCACTAAAATTTATTTAAAATAACACTTCGGGGTATCAAGGCTTGCCCACGAACGACCTCTAAACGCTATCTGGCTACACATAATTTAAAATGCAGAATGAAAGAAATGGAATGAGCTATAAAACTCAATAAGCAAATCCTAATATATATGAATGTATGTGAAATGCACTATATACCATGAATTACCATTTCAATTCCTGAAATAAAACTTTCTAAAAACTGCCATAGAACTTCCGTTTCAAAATGTAAGAACTTTTCAAAACCTTTCCATTTCATTAAAGTCGTGAGCTCACTTAGTGTAATGCCTAACTATTAAGCTTGCAGTGGGCCATTGTTCTTTGGAGCTCGATTACAATTCCTACCGGTAGAAGCGCATAGCGATTAACATTACTTTAACTTTTTCTTCATCTTTTTCACCTCCCAAGAGGTGAAYGTTACTTATCTCCCTACYCTACAAGAGGGTTAGGTCAGGTGCGCCGGTCCCCCACGCCTCATTTCCCACTCACATGGCTAGGTTTACACTCCTTTTCAAAAAATTAACATTTCCTGATAAGAATTCATTTATAAAATTTCACTTCCTTTTAAATTTTATTTCCTAAACAATTCGCTTTCTAAATGGTCAAATAACTCTTGTTAGAACTGATGTAGAATAATACTATAACTACATGCCCATGACATGAATCACATAAATCCGTATTTAACATATACATTGATAGTASAAACACCTTACATGAAATAATCCAACACAATCATAACACATTACATAACACAGTTCGATATAATCACCACATAACACACAAGGAAATAAGTAGGTGGGTATGGGGATTTACTTATCTAGAGTCCTTAACGTTAAAATTCCATCTAATTCGCAAAGCAGAGTCCCTCGACCACTCTTAATGTCAATGGGCCCAAAAATGACCTAATTATGATTACAAAAAAGAAAATTCATTTAACACAATTGTCCAAGCTTAAAACATTTAACACATATCCTATAAACGTCATTTGCCAATATTAAACCGTACTTAATTCCCACATCGCAAATCTATCACATTCTTGAAGGTATAACTTATTTCATGGCTTCTTACCCCTCTCAACAATTGATAATGATAATACCGAATACAATACGTTTCTAAGTCAAAACATATTTTTCATATAAATTAAACTCAGTCTTAGATAGATTGGGTATTAAACCTAATCTATGTTCTCCCACAATTTACACTATAGAACATAATTAAATAGGTCATTAAATTTCTAAAAATCGAATAACAATGTTTTCACCTTTAAATTCAACAAATTCTAAGTGTCATGGAAGCTGCATTGCACACTGGGCATGCGCTCAGGCAGCGTGCGMGCAACAGTCCTAGTCTTGCATGTTACCTGGTCAATTGGGTGTCTGGTGGCCTAGGCGTTTGGGCTCTTGGTTGCCTAGGCGTCTGGTGGCCTAGGCATTTGGGCGCTTGGTTGCCTGGGGCCTTGATGCCTAGGCACCCCCGGCGCTTGGTTGCCGGCACTTGATGAGCCTACTGGCTTTCTGTTGAAAATCTGTACCGATCGAAACAGAAAGCGGCCGAAATTCGGACAGCACGGATCTAGTAGAGGAGAATTCATCTCTGTATTGGCAGAAGATTTTTGGTAGGCGCGAGTCCACGACGCCTCTGGCAGACGGCTTCTAGTCCAGCAATAGCGCGAACCACGGATCTGCCGGTTCGAGGCGGCCAGTGTGCAAACCCCATGGCAAACTGCGGCTTGCAAGGCTCTAATCACGCATGCGAGGCAGGCAATGGCAAGCCAGATCCGATTGCCACTTGGTCGGCCATCGGCCGTGGCGAGCGGCCCGGTAAGGAAGATCTGAACAGCAGCATCTAGGAACTGGCTAAGTCAACGAGCAAGCATGCTTTCGAGGTTCCTTCGAGCAGCTGCGGCTCTGACGCGAGTAGAGTTTGTGCCAGACAAAACCAAAAATCGAGGCTGTGACAAGGAGACGATATGTTTGATGCGGATCGGGGGAGCGGCCCGGCGAAGCGTGCTTGAGCACTGGCGGGTGGTGGCGAGCAGAAGAAGCGGCAAAGACCAGGTGGCTTCCCACTCACGATTTTCCTGATAGCCTGTAGAGTGGCCTCAGGGAATCGAGGGCGAACCAGCCCATGTTGAATGGGTGATGGTACTACGACGGCGACAGGGAAAAAGGGGCAGTGCACACAGCCGGGAAGGGTTTGGGGAAGAGGGGGTAAGATTGGCGTTAGGCCTATACCAGGTTTTGGGCCTAACCCAAACTTTTGGGAACTCCCCATCCATAAACCAATTCGCAATCCAATAAATTTGAAATTTCTAAAACGGGCTTTTCTTTCCTGCCAAAATTAAAAGTTATTACATTAGCCTTTTTTATTGTCCGAATAAGGAACGAAATGAGCCCCCCTCTAAAATAAATCGAGCCTACACCAACCGAAACCGAAAATCCGCTAATTCAATTAACAGGATAAATTTCAATTACTTACTTAAACGTACAATTAAATAATGGATCACAAAATAAAAAAATCAATCAACCCCTAAGTTTGGCACACAATTCATACGTCATACAAAATCCATAAAATTGAAAGAAAGTGGATATCCTGGGTGTTTACATATATAGTGCCTTGTTCATTTTTCCAAAATCTCAACCAATTTTTTGAAGAATAAACCTTTAAGTAATGTCTGCAAAATTCCTAGACAATAAGCATAAGACAAAAGCCTAACATAATATTTCCAATTACCAGCTTATCTTCCTATTACTCTAAGATTGAATTGGAAAAAGAAAGGAAGAAAGAAAAAAAAAAACAAAAAAAAAAAACGA